>JARQOD010000006.1:276048216-276225948 GCA_033576555.1 Oophaga sylvatica
TGAACATACCGCTACAATTGCTTGAACGTTACGCAGAAATATTGATTGCTGATGTACTTTTCCAAGTATTTTGCAAACTGTACCTTTCTGAATGGTCTTTCTCTAAAAAAATAAAAACACTACATTTCTATTAGAGGTGACTGAATCTGTTGTACTCAGCAAGGTTTCGAGTGAAGTACTGCTTTATATTATTAAATTAGGAGGCAAAGAACATTAATTCAGCAGCCTACATGAGGTCTTCCTGACGCCCAAAGCGCTTTATTTATATGCCAATATCCTGCTGGACTTTTCCACTGTTTTGCTACAACAATTTGCCTGAAAGTCATTTGAAATATCTCCAAGTCTACTTCTGACAATAGATCAAAAACTCAGATTTTAACATTTCTTTGTTCAGTCAAGCTATGGAAAGCAAAAAAAATAAAAGCTTCTTTAAGTCAGTACATTGTGGCCTACTGAGAAGATAAAGCTGTAGTCCTTAGTTCACGAGATCTTATTGTTAAAGAGGAACTTCGGATATCCTAGCCTAAACCAAAAAACTTAATAGCAGTTTAACCTATACACAACATGGCCACAGGTCGGAAAACCCCTACTAATTAGAGGGCTCAGGAGTTTTCTGCACAAATATTCATATAAAAAAAGCTGTAGAAACAAGTCACAAATCAAGTTTCTGTAGCAACTAATACTACTTAAAGAGCTTTTACTACAAGGTGGCAATGCCTCGAAGCGACACAAACAGCCGTATGCCAACTCAAGGTCACAGAATGTGAAAGTCAAGTGTCTGTAGCCAGTAAAAAGTTAGTAAGTGTCGCAACCAAGAATTAATATCAAGTAGTCCATAACCTCCTGTAGCAGAACTATCCATTGAAGGCATCACTGACTCATTCCAAATTAACAACTCTAAAGGACATCATAAAAAAATACTAATTATTGACTAGACTGGTCATAAAGGAATGAACCACTAGACCTTTTGTCAATATGGAAATTTTCTGGAATTCAACTTTTGGCAGACCGATTGATAAATCTGTGCACAGTGCATGACCGGAGAAACCTTTTGTAGCGACTGCACAATGCCAACTGTTGAGTTTAATGGGGTAAAACTAGAGTAATAGTCTCAAGCTGCTGACTGGTTTGATCTAGGACCATTAGGTGCAGTCAAGAAAAATCTTAACAGAACAAAAAATGTTGGCAAAAGAACTGAGAAACCAATTTGAGAAGTTTGGAAACACCCCCGTGGCAAAACCCCAGGGAGTAACTGGGTCCTGAACTATAAGCCAGGCCTTATCCCTCAGCATCAATGGCTGATCTCACTAGGGGATATTATGGATGCAATTCCCTGCTGCCACGGTTTAAAATACAGTACAAAAGACTTTCCACAAGTTTCCACAATCGGTGATGGTTTGGGGAGCCATGTCATCTGCTGGTGTAGGTCCACTGTGTTTTATCAACACCAAAGTCAGCGCAGCTGTCAACCAGGAAATTTTAGGGCACTTCATGCTTCCCTCTGCTGACAAGCTTTTTGGAGATGGAAATTTCGTTCTCCAGCAGGACTTGGCACCTGTTCACACTGCCAAAAGTACCAATACCTGGTTTAAAAACAACAGTATCACTGTGCTTGATGGTCCAGCAAACTCGCCTGACCTTAACCCATAGAGAATCTATGGGGTATTATCAAGAGAAAGATGAGAGACACCAGACCCAACAATGCAGATGAGCTGAAGGCTGCTATCAAAGCAACCTGGGCTTCCATAACACCTCAGCAGTGCCACAGGTTGATCGCCTCCATGCCACGCTGCATTGATGCGGTAATTGATGCCAACGGAGCCCCAACCAAGTATTGAGTGCATTTAATAAATTTACATTTCAGTAGGCCAACATTTCAGATTTTAAAATCATTTTTCAAGCTGGTGTTATAAAGTATTCTAATTTACTGAGATAATGACTTTTGGGTTTTCATTGGCTGTAAGCCATAATCATCAACATTAACAGAAATAAACACTTGAAATAGATCACTCTGTTTGTAATGACTATATGTAATATAGGAGTTTCACTTTTTGTATTGAACTGAAATAATTTAACGTTTTGATGATATTTTAATTTTGTGAGATGCACGTGTATATTCAGGCCTCTCACACCCACTCAGACAAGACTTCTAAAAATAGCTGGAATTGCCCTTTTAGCCACCGATTTTCATTTAAAGAAGCACTCTTAAAGATTTTATCTTAATATATTGCAATCATCATATTATTGGCACTGTGTACTTACAATTGCTCATTTTGTCTTTCTACCCAGCTAATTCTTCTGTTTTCCATTAGGTCTATGACATTAGTTGATTAAAAACTGACTAGCTGAATCCTACTACGCTCTATGTAGAATCAAGAGGGCAATTTTCCCTGCAGGACTCATAACTCACAGCAAAAGTCCCTGGCGGGAGGGGAGAGCAGTTGAGTCATAAGTTGGAGAGGAATGATTGGTGCTAGGAAAAGAGACTTCCTATTTCTACATAGGAGAAATTTTTTTTTTACTGGGTAGAAAATAAAAATGAGCAATTGTAAGTACACAGTGCTATGTAATATGATGACTAATATATTAGGAGGATACAACCTTTGATGGGAGTGCTTCTTTACTAAAAAAAGATATATATAAAAAAGTGAGTAGGAGACCTACAGAGGTTTTTACTATTCGGTGCATCTTCCTAAGGACTACTTCAGAAGTACGTCTATCATGGTCTGAATATGGGCTGCTGTGCACAGACTGGCCCCTCAGGTCTCCGGATCCGAACACGACAGGACTACACCAGGCTGTCAAATTCTGGTCAGAGACCTGCAAAATATCCTTGAACCAAGGTCTGTACACGTACTTGGACAGTGATACACGAATGTCTGAATGAGGCCTAAAAACTATAGTCGAGAGAGCCAATAAGCATAAGTTCAGTTTTTCTTCTCCCCGTATACTTATCTCCGCTAATCCAAAATAAGCAGGTTTATTCCTTTTTCCTGCGTACACCTAGTCACGCCAAATATTCACATTCTAACCTTCCCCAGCTCCGCAGAAAATAATCGGCTCAGACACATCATTACTATCTGAGATTTATTACCTGCCTAAAGGCTGCAAAGAAGTGTTTGTCAGCATTCACGCCATGGAGAAAACACTCCATATTAAAAAGGATTGGCTCTCCCAGCTATTTAATTTCTCTGGTTCTATGTTAGTTATTTGTCTCACACTGGTAACTTCCCCTTTATGTAAAATTAGCTCTGGAGGTAGCGTTATCTTCTAGGCAGCATCCTCCCTGTAGCCTGGAAGAGGTAATTTACATACGGTCATGGCCGAAAGTGTTGGAATATTACAGTATTTCTTCCAGAAAATTATTGCAATTACACGTTTTAATATACACATGTTTATTTCCTTTATGTTTATTGAACACCACAAAAATATCAGCAAATTGGAAATAATTTCACAAAAAAAAAAAAAAAAAGAAATGGGATAGACAGAGTTGTTGGCACCTTTCTAAAATTGTGGGTAAACAACTGTTTCAAGCATGCGATGCTTCTTCAAACTCACCTGTGGCAAGTAACAGGTGTGGGCAATATGAAAATCACACATGAAACCAGATAAAAAGGGGAGACGTTGACTCAATCTTTGCATTGTGTGCACCACACTAAGCATGGAGAACAGAAAGAAGAAAACGATCTGAGGACTTGGGAACCTAAACTGTTCAACTATATCAACAATCTCAAGGTTACAAACCCATCGTCAGAGATCTTGATGTTCCTTTGTCCCTATTGTGCAACATAAATCAATAAGTTTACATCCCATGGCACTGTAGCTAACCTCCCTGTACATGGATGGCAGAGAAAAATTGAGGAATGGTTGCAACGCAGGATAGTCTGGATGGTGGATAAGCAACCGCAATCAAGTTCCGAAGAAATTCAAGCCGTCCTGCAGGCTCAGGGTGCATAAGTGTCAGCGCTAACTCTCCGTCAACATTTGAATGAAATGAAGTGCTATGGCAGGAAATCCAGTAGGACCCCACTGCATACAGACATAAAAAAGATAGACTGCAGTTTGCCAAAATGTATGCAAGTAAGACAAAATCCTTCTGGCAAAGCATCATGTGGACAGAAGAGACCAAGATAGAGCTTTTTGGTAGAGCACATAATTCTACTGTTTACGAAAGTGGAATGAGGCCGTCAAACAAGAGAACATCGTACCTACAGTCAAATATGATGGAGGTTCAAAGATGTTTTGGGTTTGTTTTGCCGTCTCCAGCACTGGGTGTCTTGACTGTCTGCAAAGCATAATGAAATCTGAAGATTACCAAATGATTTTGGGTCACAGTGTAGTGCATAGTGTCAGAAAGCTGGGTTTGCTTCCTAGGTCATGTCCAGCTTTACAATGACCCCGAACATACTTCAAGAAGCACCAAAAAAGAGATAGAATCAAAGTGCTGAAAAGTTCTAAAGTGGGTCCAGATCTAAATCCCATTACACACCTGTGGAGATATCTTAAAATTGATGTTGGGAGAAGGCACCCTTCATGTATGAGAGACCTGGAGCAGTTTGCAAAAGAAGAGTGGTCCAAAATTCCAGTTGACAGTTGCAAGAAGCTTGTTAATGGATATAGGAAGCGATTTATTGCAGTTATTTATTCCTAAGGGTGTGGAACTAAATATTAGGTTGAGTGTGCCAGCAATTTTGTCTTGACCATTTTTGGGGATGTTTGTGAAATTATGTCCAATTTGCCTTTTTTGCTCTTTTTTAATGTTTTATTATGTAATAAAACATGTGTAATTTTAATTTTCTGGGAGAAATAATTCATTTTCTGGAACAATTTCATGGGTGCCAACACTTTCAGCCAAGACTGTATAAGAAAAACGTGGCTTTCCGTGGAATAAGACACATCACATAGCAGATGTTCAGGGTATCATTTTATTCAGCTTGCTATGACCTACATGCCCATATAGATGGCTTAGGAAGATTGATCCTACTCACAGATTCCCATTTAAGGTGTTTTCACACAAAAAAAAATTAAAAAATTATGAACACCAGGAGGATTCTAAGAACATCTGATTGGTATGAGCGGTTTGTTTTCCTTTTTTCCCCCCAAATGCTGTATAACCTTTCTGGCCTCTGAAAGTGAATCTGGAAATTGATTTCAGGTTTGCACATCTGGAAGATTTAAGTTGCATTGTAGAGAAAAAAAATAAAAATATATGCAGTTCCAAGGCTGCAAATGTGCAAATATTACAAGAACAGATCCAGGCATGCAGCGAAGAAGAAAAAAAAAACAAGATAGTGGTTTTAGGGACAGCAAACAGGGATACTTTCTAACTTGTTACAGTAACATTAATAATGCACAAGTTTTGGCACAAGCTAATAAATGTGAACCTGCTCGATAATCTCTAAATGGAACAATATGGAGCATGTTTACACTATAAAGAAGATAATAATACTCCAGATTAGGGATGGGCAACCTCCAGCCTTTCTGCTGTTCTTCCGCCAGCTCAAGTAAATCCTTATTGTTACGAGAAAATACCACATGTGGGGATAGTTTTAGAGGGTTCCTTTAAGAGAAAATGAATGCATTCAGCTGGTTTTTCTTCACTGTGAACTTTGTAGGATATTACTCCTAAAGCGCCTATGAAATGCTCTGGTGCTTGAGCAATGGCGTGGAGAAGAGGATATGTACAGAACATTGGGGAATGGTCAGGCAAGGAGCAATTCATCCATTTGCACATTTCTGGAAAATATAACAGCAAAACCTTAGGCACAAAGAGTGACTCAATGATATGGGGCATCATACAGCACCACAATGTGGAGGTATTTTCCTCTTGAAGCTATGCTTCTAGGGTACTTCATATTCATCATACAGTGTCATAACGTGCAGGTATTTTTCTCCAGAAGCCATGCTGGAAGCGGAGTATATGTTTATCATACAGTATGACGAAGCAAACCATTATTTTTCATATGAAATCAGAGACATGCACAAGCCCTGGAGGACAGGATCTCACAGGTGTTTGTGGACTTCATAAACTTGGAGATCGGAAGGAACCATAAGGCAGGCTCATAGATGGTGGATATGCTGTGATTTCCCAGGTGGTAAATCCACAGGACCAGCAAAGTGGATGAGATTTTAGCAAAATTTTGATGAAAATTTTACCATAGATCAATTAAACTTAAAATCCTTGATTTATCATAGGGTTTGCACATTTTTCTGGACCAAAAATGACTCAAGTATTTGATATAGGAAAGATGTGTATCTTCGTACCGTGTTAGCCAGTAGATAGAAAAATATTTAGACTTGAGAGTCCTCGGTGGTTGATACCTTTTAATGGCTAACTGAAAAGATGGTAACAAATTGCAAGCTTTCGAGACTACTCAGGTCTCTTCATCAGGCAAAGACTAAAACAAAAAATGAAGAATCACATATTTATATACACAAAAGGACACAGGAATAGTGCAATAGGTAAGACAAGTGACGTGAAGCAGAACTGTCATTATGGCAGAGGGATGAACATAAATATTGGAACAGTTCATAGATAAGGAGATACAGTAAAGATGTATATCTTTGTACCGTGTTAGCCAGTAGATAGAAAAATGTTTAGAGTTGAGAGTCCTCAGTGGTTGATAGCCATTAAAAGGTAACTGAAAAGATGGTAACAAATTGCAAGCTTTGAGACCTGAGTAGTCTCGAAAGCTTGCAATTTGTTACCATCTTTTCAGTTAGCCATTAAAAGGTATCAACCACTGAGGACTCTCAACTCTAAATATTTTTCTAGATAAGGAGAGAAAGTTTTATTGCCCTCTAATTGGGGTCTGGTGTTGTGTTTTGATGCCCCTAGAAGGTCAGAGACGCAGATTCCTTAATTAATATAGAATGACATGAATCCGTGTGATATATTCATTCCAGCACTAAGAGTGTCAAAGGTCATCATAAGTTTGTATTCCCAAACCTTTCTATCTTTCTCAGATTTGAAGTTAGATTTTAATACCAGTAATTCCATATCCATCATGCTATGACCGGGCATACAAAAGTGTTTTGCCACAGGTAAATCCATTCTTTTTTCTCTTATAGTGTGGCGATGAGAATTCATCCTTGTTCTCAGTTTTTGCCCGGTCTCCCCCACATACAGACCCCCAGTTGGACATTTAGTACATATAATTAGGTACACCACATTAGATGTGATGCAGCTGAAAGTACCTGGGATCTTGTAGTCCTGATGGGAGTTGGGGATCTTTATCTTGTCCGTGGTCATTATAGATGCACACGGATTCATGTCATTTATCAATTAAGGAATCTGCGTCTCTGACCTTCTAGGGGCATCAAAACACAACACCAGACCCCAATCAGAGGGCAATAAAACTTTCTCTCCTTATCTATGAACTGTTCCAATATTTATGTTCATCCCTCTGCCATAATGACAGTTCTGCTTCACGTCACTTGTCTTACCTATTGCACTATTCCTGTGTCCTTTTGTGTATATAAATATGTGATTCTTCAGTTTTTGTTTTAGTCTTTGCCTGATGAAGAGACCTGAGTAGTCTCAAAAGCTTGCAATTTGTTACCATCTTTTCAGTTAGCCATTAAAAGGTATCAACCACCGAGGACTCTCAAGTCTAAATATTTTTCAAGTATTTGAGTAATTCATCATTTACCTTGCACCTTTAAAAATTTTAGTTATTTGCTTTGGTCTTTCTTTTTTTTCTTTGGCCAACAAATATGGGCATGATTTTGGCTTTCCAGATGCCCTTTCTAAATGTTACAGATTTTTGGTGCAGTTCGAACTCCAGGACCCTAGCGGCGTACAAAATCTGTTCAGTTGAAGAATAACGTTCAAAACTTTAAAGTTGGCAATTTTTTTTCTTTAAAAAGTTACAAAAATAGTAAAGAACAAAAAAACTAGCATCCTTGATTTTGTGCAAAATTCAACAGCCCATGTACGCCATTTTGAAGAATGTGGCCAAAAACCCCACAAATGAATTAGGATCAAAATATTCTTGAAGAGGTCTAGGCAATACATTTACAGATTACGGAGATTGATAAATCCAGGAACCAATTGGATAAATTTACTTGTCATGCTCACATGTATTCACACTGTGGTGATGATGATGGCATGGCTACTAAACAGTCACACATTTCCCTTCCCTATAACAATGTCTATAATTCATGGTCACTGCTTTTGTTAGTATGACATAGTACACTAAACTATGCAAATTGCCTCTTCAAACAAAGAGGACTTGTACGCTATAGCGCCACCTATTGGAAGTAGCGATCCTACAAGTCACAATCAACCCTTTAACGAGTCTTGTAATATGACTTAGGATAGGCTTTTATCCTAAGGCATATTACAAGACTCGTTAAAGAGTTGATTGTGACTTGTAGGATCGCTACTTCCAATAGGTGGCGCTATAGAGTACAAGTCCTCTTTGTTTGAAGAGGCAATTTGCATATTAAAATATCCCAGAGGAGCATTGCACGGCGAATAAGCCTCCTTACCTCGACACGCCAGAGCTGGTATGTCACTCTCCACAAGGAGAAACCTAACCCCCTAGACCTTACACTAAACTAGAGTCAAGTCTCCTTTTCCAAAACTTTGCACGGATCAAAAATACGGTCAGCTAGAAAACTGGCGCAATTACATTGATCAATATGCCTCAATGAGACTTGGCCAGCGTGAGGAGGAGATTCTGAAGAATGGCTCTTTTTCATTTACCACTACTGTAACACGCAGAGGGTCAGACCCATGTGGAAGTGCCCTGTAGCTTTTGGCAACACTTCTCTGCCTCTAGACTTCACATGCGAGCGCTGCAACCAATCACAGACAGCAGCGGTCACATCGTTGCAGGCTCAGTGTACAGAGTTCCTTAGTGTTTTATCACTGTTTTGCGTGCTTATTGCAACAGAAGTTAAAAAATGTGACACCTACTTTTGTACATAAGAAAATAAGAATATTCATTTATATAGTGCCAACATATTCCACAGTACTTACCTTTAGGGGAAGCACGAAAGAAGTAAAGAAACAAGTGTTGACACTCAAGTTGTTATTTTATTGTCAATACTTGTTACTTTACTTCTTTCAAATGTGGAGCGGTTTCTGAATAAAAACTATAATTTTCCAATCAACTGCAAGTAATGTAAAGCTAGGTTCACACAGATAATTCTGCAGAAAACCCACCGAGAATACACTACAATAAATACTCCTCACTCCAGGGGATTTGGGTGCAGATTTTTAAACATCTGAAGGTAAAGAAAAAAAAAATGTTTCAATACACGTGACCACTGCGGCCAGTGATTGGCGGCACTAGCCACACGTTGACATGACAAAGTAATTGTTGGAAGTCAGTGTACGGAGACCAGCGGAGGACGATGCAAGCATCACCGCATGAGCACTAGGAGATTAGCGAGACACGGTCGGTAAATTCTGCATTTTTTTTCCTTTGTTCAGAAAATCTGCAGCATTTATCTTTTCCAAAGCGGATGTGAATTCATGAAAACTCATACCCACTGTGTTATAGAAACTGATGAACACCGTGTTTTTTTCAATATATAAAATTCTATGCGGAGGCTGAAAAAAAGTCAAAAATAAGTTTTTTCATGCATGAATGCAGACTAAACGCTCAGACACAAAAATGAGGTTTCAAACTTGCACCAAAAATGCATCTAACAAAAGGGGGTAACACAAAAAATAAACAGGGATGCAAATCAGAGAGGAACGTTACTGCGTTCTCTGGTGAAGACGCGTGCAGAAAACATGAGCGTAAAAAGCAGCACGACCTAAGGAGAATATACAAGGTTTTTATAACGGACACACACTGGTGGATTTAGTTGTGGACCTGCAGCACTAGTGTCAGATTGTAATCAACTTCTTCCATCAAAAGAATAAAACAAGGAAAATATGGAAGGAAAACAAAATACAAAAGAAAAATAAAGCCCTGCTCTGGTCACTTTGGAACATGCAGTCTTAAAATCTCTTGCAGCATGTGAATAAGAGCCAATAATCTCATCCACTTGCCTACTACGGTGTTCCTCTCTGACTTCTACCTGTACAAATTCACAGCTGAAAAATCCGCAGCATTTCCTTCAGGTGTGAACCTGGCCTAAAGTTTGCTCCTGCTTCCGAATATTGTAATGAGGAATTAAAACTACAAACCATATTGTCAAACTGAGCAGTTTGGCGGGAAGTCATCTGAGAGGGGCAAAGTTGGGATTTGGAAGAGCAATAATCAGGAAAGTCACGGAGGCTTTGCTGCCAGTCTCGACACGAGGAATATTCTGCCGCTATATAATATACCGAACAGCTATATAAACAGTTTGACCTAGTTCTGACACAAGCAGGGGCCTGGATAAGCTCCTCATGCTTCATATTAATATAATGCCTTATTTTTCCCCCAAGTTTTCAGCAAACAGCCATCTTTAGTGCGACGCACGAGACATAGAACATTTCTACAAGAACGCACGACTTCCAGAGCATTGGATGCCACGTCGGATGGCACAATACCACTTAATAGCTATTGTCTTTTGGTAAAACGTAGAGGACGTTGCTTCTGGTTTTATACTGGAAATGCTCCATCTATCAATGACAGGAAAACACATCATGCTTAGTATGATTTGTCGTGCATGATGTCACGCCTGTCCCATCACGCACACAGATTTAATGATGGGAAACATCACTCTGCTTTACTAATAAAGAAAGCAAGAGCCTAGAAAACTGCTCCGAGCTCCAAGCTGCAAGTTCCAACAGGATGGGAGATGAAAGCTAAGTGATGAGTATACCCTGAACCTACTGACTCACCGAGGTGTGGGCCGTTCTCCTGAAAATCACTTTATGATCGGAGGCCAGCTCACAATAATGGTTTTACAGTCACAAAGAAGCGAAAATGTATCTACTGGGAGTAGGGGCAACACACTGTCCCCTCTCCTGGCGCAGCAGCCATGGGAGATCTGGTATGGGGCCCTGGCAGTGCTGCACACGGGCCTTCTCCAGGCACCGGCCTGCCAGCCTACAGCATGCATCTCCAGACCACAACATGTGCATGCTGTTAGGCCAGGCATTCCCACAGAACGCCCCCTCCAGCCCGAGGAAACACACCATCCACAGGCAGGTCTCAGAAGTAAGAGACCATTTCTGCTCCAGAAATACTATACACTCCAATAACTCCATTATGGCCGGGTCACAGGGCTGTGTGCACAACTTACATAGTGACACTGCTGTGGGAGCCCAATGTCCTCTACATGTACAGAATCAGCACTAAATCTCCAATACATTGGAGCAAACTGCACAGAGCAAAACAAACCCAATGTAAGCGCTCCAAACACAACTAAAGCTACAATTCTAGCCACATGTGAAGATAAGCCTCAATTACATAAGTATCAAGTCCTGAGCTCAGCATGTATATAATGGACACATGGATCATACACTGGATAGTTACATTGATAATGGACTGGATACATAAACAGGGATCATACATGACAATGATACATAGAGATCATACACTGGATAGCTACATGTGGATCATACATGACAATCATATGCTGGATAGCTACATATAGATCATACAATGTATAGCTAAATGTGGACCATACATGCCAGTCATACCCTGGATAGTTATATACATGATGGTCATACACTGGATAGTTACATATGGATCATACACTGTATAAGCTACGTGTGGATCATACATGACGTCATACATGGATTTTTACATATAGATCATACATAGGATCATACACTGGACAGTTACATAGAGATCATAAGCTACATGTGGATCACACATTACAATCATATGCAGGATAGTTACATATAGATCATACACTGTGTAAGCTACATGTGCACCATACATGACGGTCATACACTCTATAGTTACATAGGGATCATACACTGGATAGCTACATGTGGATCATACATGACAATCATATGGATGATAGCTACATATGGATCATACATAGGGACCATAAACTGGATACTTACATGTGCACCATACATAGGGATCATACATTGGATAGCTACATAGGATCATACATAGGACCATACACTGATACTTACATGTGCACCATACATAGGGATCATACATTGATAGCTACATAGGATCATACACTGGATACTTACATGCGCACCATACATAGGACCATACACTGGATACTTACATGTGCACCATACATAGGGATCATACATTGGATAGCTACATAGGGATCATACATAGGACCATACACTGGATAATTACATGTGCACCATACATAGGGATCATACATTGGATAGCTACATAGGGATCACACACTGGACAGTTACATACAGATCACACATATGGACCATACACGAGGTTCCCCGCACTCTGGAGCAGGAATTCTTCACATTCCCCAAGTGAGCGCCAGACAAGAAACAAAAGAGCCGTCGGAGTGCGGGCACAGGACGGCTACCATCCATCCATTCATTACCGGACAATGCCGGACCGCGGGCGGGTGCGGGGAGGACCAGGACCGGGACACAGGCGGCGCAGCCTCACCTTGCTCTTCACCTCCACGGCGCTGCTGGCCACATAGCGCAGAGTCTGGGACTTACTAAAACTTCGATTCATCTTCACTGGTCGCCCCCCCTCCCCGACACCACCCAGCCAAGTTATCCCCAGACTGCAGTGCGGGGGGCGCAGGTCCCGACCTCCCCGGATCTCCCTCCGCAGCACACGGCGGCTCGGCGTCCCTCCAGCTGATGTATTGTCTCCAGCCCCAGCGTTCCGTTCCCACAGACCAGCACTTCTGCAGTAACAAGCGCCTGCTCTGGTAACAGCGCCGCCGCCGCTCCTGTGTGGGATAAGCACTGCGCGGTGACAACCACTAGAGGCCGAGCAGTCCCGCACCGCTCTGTCTCCTGCACTGGAGCTGCAGCGCCATCTTGGCGGCTATAGATGCTGCAGGCAAATGCTAATAGCTTTCATAAATCACAGGGCTGAGCCTGAGAGGACGGCTAATCTCAGTGATGGAATTACCCTGCGAATCATATCACGGAGCTGCAGTGCTGTAGTGTATATCATCCCTCACAGCCCGCACTCTCCACAGCCAGAGCTGAAGGTGACAGACTTCCCCGCTAACTGAATGGTTTTCTCCTTATAACAGATGCTGGGTAACACTGACCCCGCCGTAGGTGACCATAATAGTGCACCAGCAACCACTGTATCTTCAGAGGCATCAGACAAACGGACTCGTATCGCACCACGGCAATTTGTTATGCTCTGGTGCCTTCCTGAACTAGCCTGTTTACCCCCTTAGTAGTAGTGCCCCCATCAAAGCTGCCCAGTGTTCCCACAATGTGATGCCCCTTGCATGCCACCCACAATGTCCCACTTATAAACTATGTTCCTCCACTGTGCTGCCACACACTCTATGATACCTCCACAGTGCCCATCGCTCCCCACACACGGTATGGTTCTCCCACCCACACAGTGTCCCCCTACACAGTATAACCTGTCCACAGTAACCCCACCCACATACACAATAGGACCCCCGTAGTGATCCCACACAGTACCCCACCCACACACAGTGTCCCCCTACACAGTATAACCTGTCCACAGTAACCCCACCCACATACACAATAGGACCCCCATAGTGATCCATCCCAAACAGTACACCACCCACACACAGGGTCCCACTACACAGTATAACCTGTCCACAGTAACCCCACCCACATACACAATAGGACCCCAGTAGTGACCCCACACAGTACCCCACCCACACACAGTGTCCCCCTACACAGTATAACCTGTCCACAGTAACCCCACACACATACACAATAGGACCCCAGTAGTGACCCCACACAGCATGATACCCCACAGTGCCCCTCTCCCCACACACAGTAAGATCTCCCCACAGTCTCCCTACACAGAGTATCTCTCCACAGCACCCACATACACAGTGATCCCCCACACTATATGATCTCCCCACAGTGGCCCCCCTCACACAGTATGATCCCTCCGCACACAGAATAATGCCCACATAGTGCACCCAATCGATTCACAGTATAATGTTACCACAGTACAGTACATTGCACCACACTCATACAGCACTTTGCCCAGACACACAAAGTATTATGCCCTCTAGTGCCCCCACCCAAAACATAGCATGATGCAACCCCATTGCATTGCACCCACACTCAGTATGATTCTCCCTCACACATGCAGAATAATGCCTACACATCCCTGCGCCCCCACACATATTGCTCCACCACACACATATACTGACATTCCCGCGATGAGTGGAATAGACCTGTGCTCTGTGTGTTTTGTGTGGATCAGCGCCGTAAGGCTATGTGCACACATTCAGGATTTTTCGAGTTTTTGCTGCGATTTTCCGTGGCAAAAACGCTTAAAAACGCATGCAGTAAGCATCCTATAATTAGAATGCATTCTGCAATTTTTGTGCACATGGTGCGTTTTTTTCCGCGAAAAAAACGCATCACGGTAAAAAACGCAGCATGTTCATTAATTTCGCTGTAAATTTGTGTATTTCCCGCTATATTATTGAAGCTAGAATGTTCAGGAAAAAAATGTGTAAAAAACGCTCAAAAAAGGGGATAAAAACACATCCCGATTTCCTGGGAAAAAGTCAGTTTTTTCTCAGAAATTTCTGCAAAGAATCCTGAACGTGTGCACATAGCCTAATTGTTACCTAGTAACATCACTGCATGTGGTAGAACACAGCTGACTGCTCCACCATTGAATTTAAGTATGTCTGTCTTCTGAAAATACAGATTTAGTTGAAATTGGACATGCTGCCAATCCCCCGGAACATCTGGAAGGTATACAACTACTTCTGCCCCTCATAAGTGCTAGATGCTACCTAGTAGTGTATTGGCCGCAAAGCCCACTTTACAGTGCACCAGCCACAGACGTCAACAACATTTGACAACCGCAGAGATGCCGAACACAGATGTCATCATAAGTTCAATTCAAGGAGCAGTGTGTTGACCCCTTGCAATCCAGCACCTAATTTGCTAATTTCTAAATATCCTCCTATGGCCTGATCCATTACAAACACTTCTGCTAGTAAAATAAGATTTATGCTTCATGTAGATGGGGAACTCTGTGTTGTAGGAATGTTGTCTCCTTTGGTGTCGGAAGAGGGCAGAGTTGAAGCCATCCATAAAAGCCTGGGGTATTGATGTGGCTAATGTGTTTCATATTTGTTCTCTGCCTTATGGAAGTATCTTACTATTGATCTATGGTTTCCTAATGTATCCTTGAATTTTGAATAATTAGTCCTGTAAAAAATAAATGATCAGGTTGACAATCATGGTTGTGGGTATTCCAACTTGTCCAGTACTAGAAGAAATTTTTTATTTTACATTGTGTAAGGGGTGTACCGTGACCATGAGATACTCCACTCTCTTCCTTAGTGTAGATACTGCCCTGAATGTAAATATGCTATCTGTCTGTATGTATAATGTTGCCTTGTAATGTTATATTTATTCCTGTATTGTATCTAGTGCCATTTTGTGTACAGTTTTAATAGGGAAAGCATAGTACCTTAGGCCACTAGATGGGGGCATTCTGTTCTACCTAGTATTAGATAGGAGTTCCACATAGTACTGTATATAGTTAATTATAGGAGGGGTCACTGTGGATAAGGCAGGAAGGACTTCCTGATTAGATTTAGTAGGGCCGGGGAGCCCGTGCAGTCCACAAGGGCTCAATGCCCAGGACGCCACAGTGTCACCGAAACGTTATTTAGGAGAAGCCCAGCCATCCAGGGCCCATGGGGGAGGCAGAAGTACAGCCTAGCAGCAGTGGATTCAGCAGTGAAGGAACAGAGGCTGAAGAAAAGGCCAGGACAGTACAGGGACGTAGGTGGCTCCATAATGTGGCAACTTATCGCATGGACTTATGCCCTCAGATTCGGGGCAAAACGGCTGAGGGAACACCCAAGCGCAGTGAGTTTTGACAGGGAGAATGCTGTGTTACCGTGTGAGACGGTAAAAGCCAGTAATGTACTGAAGGCTGTAGGAAGAGCTGCAGGAGAAGTCATGACAGTACAGACGGGCAGGTCGCTCATCATGTGGCAGCTGACTTCAAGGGCTGATGCACTCATGTCTGGGGCGAAACAGAAGAGGGAACGCCTAACCGTAGGAAAGCTAACCAGGGAGGATGCTGAGGAACCGTATGATACGGTCCGACCCAGGCTCGTGCTGTTTGACAGAAAGAGGAGTACAGGGAAAGAGGAAGAGTTGCATTGCCTGAAATTTGATGTTGATGCTATAACAAATATGGATGTGCTGCGAAAACAAGAGAGTAAATTTGTTTGTTTAAAAGTTGAAATGGACTGTGTCTCAGTTTGTGTGCAGCCGGACAGAGGAAGTCTCCAGCAATTTAGAGGAGACCCTGACAGTGCAGAAGGTGAAGCCACAGGTATGCAGAGTAATGGACATTATTTTCATGTGATGGAGAGCCAGGGCACGCCACAGCGACTAGCCTCAGCAACGACTACGGCCCTGGCTCTGCCTCTCACACTTGGCGTAGTGCAGCAGGATGCCACTACCTTGCAATGCAGAGAAACCGTGAAGAAAGGAGCTGCAGTTAACCTAAATGTGACTTATACATCAGATGTGACTGACGTTTTTGTGATCAAGATGACGGCCATGAAGATAGCGGAGTTTGGCGCCAAAAAGGAGAACAACAACCATGATGATACCCTTCGTGGGCATGACAATGCAGAGATGGCGCGAAAATTTGTCCAGCAATGTCCTTTGCCCTACCCATAGAGGGTGCGCCGGAGAAAAAGAAAACCTCGCCCTCTACCACCAAATGCTGAGCAATGGGTGGAGTGTTATGATTCGGTAGCTGAGGAGTGCAGGCAAAAAGGCAATACACCAGAGCAGTTGGAATCTATGAGATTGCAGTACCCTGACTAACCACCACAACTAGAGGCAGCCGTGGAGCGTTCCTACGTTGGTCCTAGACGCCTCGTCACAGCCTGAGAAACTAACTACACCTAAAGATAGAAATAGGAAAGCTATCTGCCCCGGAGCAGAACCCCAAAGATAATAGCAAGCCCCCAAACATGTAATGGCGGTTAGACAAGACGAAATACTGACACAGACAGAAAATAGTATGAGCAAACGTTGGGGCCCAAACTAACTAAATAGAAAAGGATAGGAAGGGTACTTACTGCAATCCCAAAAAAAACCCTGAAAGCACCAACTCTACTAATTTCAAAAACACCTGAGATCACACGACCTCTACCACCTAAATTAGCTCTCTGGTGTAACAAAATCAAAACAGCAGCCACTGAAAAAACTGGAAAAAGCAAAAGTACAAACATCAGTGGCTGAACTAAACTGAGAGGGCAAAAGCCCCCTGAGGGGACCCAGAAGGCCCCCACAGAAGTGCAGGACAAAATGCAAAAATCAAGCACAGAAACAAAAAGAAGAAAATGTCTTATCTGTTAGCAGGAGATGCAGACACGACACAGCAGGCTACAAGGGAAACTGGAATCAAGGATTCAGACCAGAACAATTGATCACCGGCAACCCTGATGGGAAGGTGACTCCCTTATATAAGACCAGTCAGTAACACCTGATTCCCAGTCCTCACAATCTTCACTGAACAGACCAGTACCGCTTGTAACCACCAGAGGGAGCCTCTGCTCAGAACTCATCTCAAGCCCATTCACAACAGTACCCCCCCCTTGAGGAGGGGTCACCGAACCCTCATTTGAGCAACCAGGTCGGTCAGCATGAGTTCTATGATACGCACGGATGAGTCTCCTAGCATGGATGTCCGAAGCAAACACCCAAGAATTGTCTTCCTGACCATAACCTCTCCACTTAACCAAATACTGGAGTTTCCGTCTAGAAAAACGAGAATCTAATATTTTCTCAACCACATACTCCAGATTGCCCTCAACCAAAACAGGGTCAGGAGGCACAGCAGCAGGAACCACTGGCTCAACAAACCTCTTCAACAAGGACTTGTGGAACACGTTATGGATCTTAAATGTCCCTGGAAGAAGCAAACGAAAAGAAACAGGATTAAGAATCTCCATGATCTTATAAGGTCCAATGAACCTAGGCTTAAATTTAGGAGATGCTACTCTCATAGGAATATTTTTTGAGGACAACCAGACCAAGTCCCCTACTTTAAACCGAGGACCATCAGTCCTATGCCGGTTAGCAAACCGCTGGGCCCTCTCTTGAGAGAGGGACAACCTCTCCACTACCTGGTCCCAAATCTGTTGCATACGCTCCACAACAGAGTCAACACCTGGACAGACAGAAGCCTCCGTCTGTCCTGAAGAAAATCGAGGGTGAAACCCAGAATTACAGAAAAATGGAGACATCAAAGTGGCAGAGCTAGCCCTATTATTAAGAGCAAACTCAGCCAAAGGCAAAAAAGAGACCCAGTCATCCTGATCAGCAGACACAAAGCATCTTAGATAAGTCTCCAATGTCTGGTTTGTTCTCTCAGTTTGACCATTGGTCTGAGGATGAAATGCCGAGGAGAAAGACAATTGAACACCCAGTTTAGAACAAAAAGTCCTCCAAAATCTGGAAACAAACTGGACTCCTCTGTCAGACACAATGTTCTCAGGAATGCCGTGTAAACGAACCACGTGCTGAAGGAACAACGGCACCAATTCAGAGGAGGAAGGCAACTTAGGCAATGGCACAAGATGTATCATCTTGGAAAACCTATCACAAATCACCCAGATGGCGGTCATTCTCTGAGAAACAGGAAGGTCGGAAATGAAATCCATAGAGATATGGGTCCATGGTCTCTTGGGCACAGGCAATGGCATCAACAAACCACCAGAGCGAGAGCAAGTCCCGCAGGACTGCACAAATTCCCTGACATCACGAGACAAGGTAGGCCACCAAAAGGACCGACTAACCAAGTCTCTGGTACCAAAAATTCCGGGATGCCCAGCCAACGCGGAACAATGAATCTCAGACATCACACTCTTTTTCCACTGGTCCGGGACAAACAATTTTCCAACAGGGCAGCGCTCGGGCCTATCCTCCTGACACCCCTCCAGAGCAAGTCTCAAATTGGGTGAGATGGCGGAAAGAACTACACCCTCTTTCAAAATAACAGAAAGATCAGATAACTCAGGAAAGTCCGCAAGGAAACTCCTCGAGAGGGCATGCGCCTTAACATTCTTAGTGCCAGGAAGAAAGGAAACCACAAAATTAAAACGTGTGAAAAACAAGGCCCACCTGGCCTGTCTAGGATTGAGTCGCTTGGCAGATTCCAGATAAACCAGATTCTTATGGTCCGTAAGGACCACCACCCGATGTTTGGCTCCCTCCAGCCAATGTCTCCACTCTTCAAAAGCCCACTTCATGGCTAATAACTCCCGATTACCCACGTCATAATTACGTTCAGTAGGAGAAAATTTTCGAGAGAAAAAGGCACAAGGGTTACTTTTAGAGGTCTCTGGATCTTTTTGGGACAAAACGGCACCTGCCCCAATTTCAGAGGCATCAACCTCCACCTGAAATGGCAGAGAAACATCAGGCTGCCGTAGAACAGGAGCAGAAGTGAATCTCTGCTTAAGTTCCTGAAATGCAGAGACTGCCTCAGGAGGCCAATTCACCACATCAGAACCCTTTTTGGTCAAATCAGTTAATGGTTTAACAATAACCGAGAAATTACCAATAAATTTACGATAAAAATTGGCAAAACCCAAAAATCTTTGAAGAGCCTTTAATGAAATAGGTTGGACCCAATCACAGATGGCCTGAACCTTGACCGGGTCCATTTCAATAACAGATGGGGACAAAATGAATCCCAGAAATGAGATCCTCTGTACGCCAAAAAGACACTTTGATCCCTTCACAAACAGAGCATTCTCTCTCAAAATCTGGAATACAGTTCGAACATGTTTCACATGAGAGTCCCAGTCATTAGAAAAAATCAAGATATCATCCAAATAAACAATCAGAAATTTATCCACAAAATCCCTGAAAATGTCATTCATGAAGGACTGGAAGACAGAAGGAGCATTAGTGAGCCCAAAGGGCATCACAAGGTACTCAAAATGCCCCTCCGGGGTATTGAATGCCGTCTTCCATTCATCCCCGTGCTTAATGCGAATAAGGTTATATGCCTCCCTGAGGTCAAGCTTGGTAAACCAAGTAGCGTTTTTCACCCTGGAAAACAGGTCAGAAATCAAGGGTAACGGGTATTGATATTTCACAGTAATATTGTTCAAAAGACGATAATCAATACACGGCCTTAATGAACCATCCTTTTTGGCCACAAAGAAAAAACCGGCACCTAAGGGTGAAGAGGATGGTCTGATATGACCCTTCTCCAATGACTCCTTGATATAAGACCGCATAGCGTCATGTTCAGGTACAGACAAGTTAAAAAGGCGACCTTTAGGGAATTTACTACCAGGCACTAATTCAGTAGCGCAGTCATAGCTCCTATGGGGAGACAAGGATGCAGATTTACTTTCGCTAAACACATCAGAAAAATCAATCAAAAAGTCAGGAACATCCTGAGCCTGGGGGGAGGCAGAAAAAACAGGAGTGTTGGTATTAACACATTGGCAGCCCCAACTGGTTACAGACACAGATTTCCAATCCAAAACAGGATTATGAGACTGTAACCAAGGGAAACCCAGTACGATAATATCATGCAGATTATACAGAACCAAAAATTTGCAGCACTCTTGATGATCAGGTTCAACTCACATTATCACCTGAGTAGAGAACTGAGGTTTATTCTCAGCCAAAGGGGTAGAATCGATCCCCAGAAGGGGAATAGACTTCTGTAGGGGTATCAAGGGAAACCCACAACGTTTAGCAAAATCATAATCCATCAGGTTAATAGCTGCTCCAGAATCAACGAAAGCCTGAGCAGAAAATGAGGACAGAGAGCATATCAGAGTGACAGTTAGTAAAAACTTAGTCTGAACACTACCCAAGACAACTGAGCGTGCAAAACGTCTTCCCCGCTTAGGGCAGACTGAAATAGCATGAGAGGCATCACCACAGTAGAAACATAACCCATTGCGCTTTCGAAACTCATGACGCTGTGCCCCAGACACCACTCTATCACACTGCATGGATTCAGAAGCAGGTTCACAAGGCAACACTATTCCACGCATACTTCTCCGCTCACGCAAACGTCTGTCAATTTGAATCGCTAATGACATAGAATCATTGAGACCAGAGGGGACACGGAATCCCACCATAACATCCTTTACATTATCTGACAGCCCCTTCCGAAAAAGGGCCGCCAAAGCGTCGTCATTCCACTTGGTCAGGACTGCCCACCTACGGAATCTCTGACAGTATAACTCAGCGTCATCAAGCCCCTGATTTAATGCCAACAAGGCTTTTTAAGCTTGATCAGTGACATTAGGCTCATCGTACAATAACCCCAAAGCCTGAAAAAATGCATCAACATCACTCAAAACAGGATCCCCAGGTGTCAGGGAAAAAGCCCAATCCTGAGGATCGCCGCGCAGGAGAGAGATGACAATTTGAACCTGCTGCGCTGCGTTTCCTGAGGACTTAGATTTTAAGGCAAAAAACAATTTACAATTATTTTTGAAATTCTGAAACTTAGCTCGATCCCCTAAAAACAAATCTGGCATGGGAATCCTAGGTTCCACAACAGGCAACCTAGCAAGATATGCAGCAATACTCTAAACCTCAGTGGCAAGCTGATCCACACGGCCAGACAACTGTGCAAACTCCATTGAGAGAAAAAATCCTCCCCAGCACCCAGAGATACAGAGGGAAAAAAAAAAAAAATGCAACAAAAAGAAAAATATCTCTGACAACTCTGACAACGGTTTTTTTCTTTCACAATATTTTTCCCTTCTGTGAGTACCATACAATTTTAAATTTAGGCCGGTGATACTGTTATGATTCGGTAGCTGAGGAGTGCAGGCAAAAAGGCAATACACCAGAGCAGTTGGAATCTATGAGATTGCAGTACCCTGACTAACCACCACAACTAGAGGCAGCCGTGGAGCGTTCCTACGTTGGTCCTAGACGCCTCGTCACAGCCTGAGAAACTAACTACACCTAAAGATAGAAATAGGAAAGCTATCTGCCCCGGAGCAGAACCCCAAAGATAATAGCAAGCCCCCAAACATGTAATGGCGGTTAGACAAGACGAAATACTGACACAGACAGAAAATAGTATGAGCAAACGTTGGGGCCCAAACTAACTAAATAGAAAAGGATAGGAAGGGTACTTACTGCAATCCCAAAAAAAACCCTGAAAGCACCAACTCTACTAATTTCAAAAACACCTGAGATCACACGACCTCTACCACCTAAATTAGCTCTCTGGTGTAACAAAATTAAAACAGCAGCCACTGAAAAAACTGGAAAAAGCAAAAGTACAAACATCAGTGGCTGAACTAAACTGAGAGGGCAAAAGCCCCCTGAGGGGACTCAGAAGGCCCCCACAGAAGTGCAGGACAAAATGCAAAAATCAAGCACAGAAACAAAAAGAAGAAAATGTCTTATCTGTTAGCAGGAGATGCAGACACGACACAGCAGGCTACAAGGGAAACTGGAATCAAGGATTCAGACCAGAACAATTGATCACCGGCAACCCTGATGGGAAGGTGACTCCCTTATATAAGACCAGTCAGTAACACCTGATTCCCAGTCCTCACAATCTTCACTGAACAGACCAGTACGCTTGTAACCATCAGAGGGAGCCTCTGCTCAGAACCCCATCTCAAGACCATTCACAACAGTGGAGCAGCTGAAAGCGACCCCACCTTGGAACGGGTGGGGCACAGAAGAAAAGATCGTGTGCAGCTGCGGCGGTCTAGGCTGCATTGAATGGAGATGGCGACAAACGGAGGAGGAAAAGACCCGACCTGGATGACTGAGAGGAGTCGCAGATGAAGTCCAGAGCAGCCGGTTCCCTATACCTGTGGAGGAACACTGCAGGAACCGGAGCATCGTCGAAAGCCGGAAGAACATCATTGGAATCCGGAACCTCTTGCGCCCAGAGCCAGTGCTTCAGTCTCAGCGGGGACCAGAAACAGCGACCGCCTCGGAGGAGCCCGCGCCGGAAATGAAGGCCGAGCTGGAGTGCAGAGCTGTGTCTGCTGAAGGATCCAACGTTCGCGGGACGGGCGCAGCCAAGCTGCAGGAGCTGGAGGCGGTGAGTGCACCTCAGTCCTTGACACTGGAAGGCTGGTCCATGCCCCGGTCCCTCCACCCAGACACCCTGCCTCCCATCCTGGGTAGTAAGCCCCTGCATAGCAGTCCCGTGCCTCTCGGCCTGTCACGTCATCACCTGGAGTTATATGCGGGCCTGGAGCAGACGCAATTGGCCCCATGTTTCCTGGTTAATGAACGGCCGGGTTCTGTCCCTCTCGTGTCATTGTGGCGGCAGGTGGACACGATACCTGCAGCTGCAGGGTTGTCTACTGGAGTACACGCACAGAGCCCGATGTGGAGCATGGGATACGTGCCGCTGTTACGTGGATGCCATTTAAAAAAATAAAAAAATATATATTCATCCTTTGCCAAAGTTATGCCTGTTGCACCGGATCAATGGAAAAGATGGGACTGTTTTGCGTCCCTGTGGGCAAAGGAGCCTTGAAGCACTACAGTCATGGCCAAAAGTTTTGAGAATGACACAAATATTATATTTTCACATGATCTGCTGCCCTCTGGTTTTTATGTGTGTTTGACAGATGTTTTTATCACAGACAGAAATATAATAATTGCAAACATATGAGTAACAAAAGCTTATATTGACAGTTAGAATGAGTTAATGCAGCAAGTCAATATTTGCAGTGTTGACCCTTCTTCTTCAGGACCTCTGCAATTCTCCCTGGCATGCTCTCAATCAACTTCTGGACCAAATCCTGACTGATAGCAGTCCATTCTTGCACAATCAATGCTTTCATTTTGTCAGAATTTTTAGGTTTTTGTTTGTCCACCCGTCTCTTGATGATTGACCACAAGTTCTCAATGGGACTAAGATCTGTGGAGTTTCCAGGCCATGGACCCAAAATCTCTATGTTTTGTTCCCTGAGCCATTTAGTTATCACCTTTGCTTTATGGCAAGTTGCTCCATCATGCTGGAAAAGGCATTGTTGATCGCCAAACTGCTCTTGGAGGGTTGGGAGAAGTTGCTCTCGGAGGACATTCTGGTACCATTCTTTATTCATGGCTGTGTTTTTAGGCAAGACTGTGAGAGAGCCGATTCCCTTGGCTGAGAAGCAACCCCACACATGAATGGTTTCAGGATGCTTAACAGTTGGCATGAGACAAGACTGGTGGTAGCGCTCACCTTGTCTTCTCCGAATGAGGCGTTTTCCTGATGTCCCAAACAATCGAAAAGGGGATTCATCAGAGAAAATAACTTTACCCCAGTCCTCAGCAGTCCACTGCCTGTACCTTTTGCAGAATATCAGTCTGTCCATGATGTTTTTTCTGGAGAGAAGTGGCCTCTTTGCTGCCCTCCTTGAGACCAGGCCTTGCTCCAAGAGTCTCCGCCTCACAGTGCGTGCAGATGCACTCACACCTGCCTGCTGCCATTCCTGAGCAAGCTCTGCACTGCTGGTAGCCCGATCCCGCAGCTGAAACACTTTTAAGAGACGGTCCTGGCGCTTGCTGGTCTTTCTTGGGCGCCCTGAAGCCTTTTTGGCAACAATGGAACCTCTCTCCTTGAAGTTCTTGATGATGCGATAGATTGTTGACTGAGGTGCAATCTTTCTAGCTGCGATACTCTTCCCTGTTAGGCCATTTTTGTGCATTGCAATGGATGAGCTTTAGAGATAACCATGGTTAACAGAAGAGAAACAATGATGCCAAGCACCAGCCTCCTTTTAAAGTGTCCAGTGGTGTCATTCTTACTTAATCATGACAGATTGATCTCCAGCCATGTCCTCATCAACACCCACACCTGTGTTAATGGAGCAATCACTGAAAAGAGGTTAGCTGGTCCTTTTAAGGCAGGGCTGCAATGATGTTGAAATGTGTTTTGGGGGATAAAGTTCATTTTCTAGCCAAATATTGACTTTGCAAGTAATTGCTGTTAAGCTGATCACTCTTTATAACATTCTGGAGTATATGCAAATTGCCATTAGAAAAAGTGAAGCAGTAGACTTTGTAAAAATTAATATTTGTGTCATTCTCAAAACTTTTGGCCATGACTGTACAGTCAGGTGCAGTGTGGCCGTTACGGGCCACAGATGAGTGGTATATTTCCCCCGTTGTTCTGTTGATTCCCCTGCTGCTGAATAGCAGGACTTTGCCTCTGCAGAGTAACGGACCCGTGGACTGTGGAGCAAACCGTGTGCGGCCGCGGTAACAGACTGTACTTAAGAAGCAGGCGGCGTACAAGCGGTTAAAGAAAAGTGCGATGTATGCAGGAAATGGGGTACTTGTCTGTGGACTGAAAAAGAACGGACTGTGTGAACCTGGTGAGCGTACATCCCACATGTTTTTACGGGCCGTACTTTCCACAAAGGAACAAAGGAATGGGGGGTCACCCTCAAGGACTGTAGACCCAATGAAAAGGGTCACCCTGTACATATGTTTCTGTCCGCTCTACGGGACTTGAGGTGTTACCTGGAGGATTGTGAGCCAGCCACCTCTTAACCCCTTTCTGCCATCGGACGTACTATCCCGTCCAGGTGACCAGGGCCCGTCTGACCATGTTCGGGATAGTACGTCATAGCGATCAGCCGCGCTCACGGGGGAGCGCGGCCGATCGCGGCCGGGTGTCAGCTGATTATCACAGCTGACACCCGGCACTATGTGCCAGGAGCGGACACGGACCGCTCCCGGCACATTAACCCCTGGAACACTGCGATCAAACATGATCGCAGTGTTCCAGCGGTCTAGGGAAGCATCGCGCAGGAGGGGGCTCTCTGCGTGCTTCCCTGAGACCCTCAGAACAGCGCGATGTATCGCGCTGTTCCGAGGAACCTCCTCCCTGCAGGCCCCCGGATCCAAGATGGCCACGGGGTCCTTATGGTCCTGCAGGGAGGCGGCTTCCTCAGTGCCTGCTGAGAGCAGGCGCAGAGAAAGCCTGCAGCAGTGCCAGTGAGCTCACTGGTCTGTCAGCCCAGCGATCTTATGTTATACAGTGATGTCCCACCCTGGGACAAAGTAAAAATGTAAAAAAAAAATAAAATAAACGTGTAAAAAAAAATCCTAAATAATGAAACAAAAAAAATCCCCAATAAATTCATTTCTGTATGTAAATAAAAAAAAAACCACAATAAAAGTACACATATTTGGTATTGCCGCGTCCGTAACAACCCGCCCTATAAAACTGTCCCACCAGTTAACCCCTTTAGTGAACCCCTTAAAAAAACAAAACCCAAAAACAATGCTTTATCATCATACCGCCGAACAAAAAGTGGAATAACACGCAATCAAAAAGACTGATATAAATAAACATGGTACCACTGAAAACGTCATCTTGTCCTGCAAAAAACGAGTTGCCATACAGCATCATCAGCGAAAAAATAAAAAAGTTATAGCTTGCAGAATAAAGCAATGCAAAAATAATTATTTTTTATATAAAATTGTTTTATTGTACAAAAGCGGCAAAACATAAAAAAATGATATAAATGAGGTATCACTGTAATCGTACCAACCCGAAAAATAAAACTACTTTATCAATTTTACCACACGTGGAACGGTATAAAGGCCCCCCAAAAGAAATTCATAAATTGCTTGTTTTTGTTCATTCTTACCTCCCAATAATCGCAATAAAAAGCGATCAAAAAATGTCACGTGCCCAAAAATGGTACCAATAAAAACGTCAACTCGTCCCGCAAAAAATAAGACCTCACATTACTCTGTGGGCCAAAATATGCAAAAATTATAGCTCTCATATTGTTTTGATGCAAAAACTATTTTTTGCAATAAAAAGCCTCTTTTAGCGTGTGACAGCTGCCAATCATAAAAACCCGCTATAAATAGTAAATCAAAACCTCCTTTACCACCCACTTAGGGAAAAATAATATTTAAAAAAATGTATTTCCATTTTCCCATTAGGGTTAGGGTTGAGGCTAAAGTTAGGGTTAGGATTGGGGCAAAAGTTAGGGTTAGGGTTGGGATTAGGGTTAGGGGTGTGTTAGGGATAGGTTTGTGGTAAGGGTTATGGTTAGGGTTGGGACTAGGGTAAGGGGTGTGTTGGGGTTAGGGTTGGAATTAGAATTGGGGGGGTTTCCACTGTTTAGGCACATCAGGGGGTCTCCAAATGTGACATGGCGTCTGATCTCAATTCCTGCCAATTCTGCGTTGAAAAAGTCAAACGGTGCTCCTTCCCGTCTGAGCTCTGCCATGCGCCTAAACAGTAGTTTACCCCCACATATGGGGTATCAGTGTACTCAGTAAAAATTGCAGAATAACTCTTGGGATCTAATTTCTTCTGTTACCCTTGGGAAAATATAAAATTGGGGGCGAAATATCATTTTTGTGGAAAAAAATTATGATTTTTTATTTTTATGGCTCTACGTTTTAAACTTCTGTGAAGCACTTAGGGGTTCAAACTTCTCCCCACACATCTAGATAAGTTCCTTGGGTGGTCTAGTTTCCAAAATGGGGTCATTTGTGGGGGGTTTCCACTGTTTAGGCACATCAGGGGCTCTCTAAACGCGACATGAAGCCCGCAGACCATTCCATCAAAGTCTGCAATCCAAAACGTCACTACTTCACTTACGAGCCCCGACGTGTGCCCATACAGTAGTTTTCTCCCACATATAGGGTATCAACGTACTCAGGACAAATTGGACAACAACTTTTAGGGTCCAATTTCTCCTGTTACCCTTTTGAAAATAAAATATTGGGGGCGAAAAAATCATTTTTGTAAAAAAAAAAGGTTTTTGTTTTTACGGCTGTACGTTATAAACTTCTGTGAAGCACTTGGGGGTTCAAAGTGCTCACCACACATCTACATAAGTTCTTTGGGGGGTCTAGTTTCCAAAATGGGGTCACTTGTGGGAGGTTTCCACTGTTTAGGCACATCAGGGGCTCTCCAAATGCGACATGACGCCCGCAGACCATTCCATCAAAGTCTGCAATCCAAAACGTCACTACTTCCCTTCCGAGCCCCAACATGTGCCCATACGGTAGTTTTCTCCCACATATGGGGTATCAGCATACTCAGGTCAAATTGCACAACAACTTTTGGGGTCCAATTTCTCCTGTTACTTTTGGGAAAATAAAAATTGGGGACTAAAAGATCATGTTTGTGGAAAAAATATGATTTTTTTTATTTTCATGCTCGGGCATTATGAACTTTAGTGAAACACCTGGTGGTTCAAAATTCTCACCACACATCTAGATAAGTTCCTTGAGGGGTCTAGTTTCCAAAATGGTGTCATTTGTGGGGTGGTTTCCACTGTTTAGGCACCTCAGGGCTCTCCAAAAACGACATGGCGTCCAGCCAATTTTGCGTTGAAAAAGTCAAACGGTGCTCCTTCCCTTCCGAGCTCTGCCATGCATCCAAACAGTGGTTTACCCCCACATATGGGGTATCAGCGTACTCAGGACAAATTGCACAATAACTTTTGTGGTCTTGTTACCCTTGGGAAAATAATAATTGGGGTGAAAAGATCATTTTTGTGGAAGAAATATGATTTTTTTTAATTTTACGGCTCTATGTTATAAACTTGTGTGAAGCACTTGGTGGTTCAAATTGCTCACCACAGATCTAGATAAGTTCCTTAGGGGGTCTACTTTCCAAAATGGGGTCACTTGTGGGGGGTTTCCACTGTTTAGGCACATCTGGGGCTCTCCAAATTCAACATGGCATCCAATCTCAATTCCAGTCAATTTTGGTTGGAAAAAGTCAAATGGCGCTCCTTCTATTCCGAGCTCTGCTGTGCGCCCAGTGATTCCCACCCACATATGGGTTATCAGCGTACTTTCATTTTTTATTTTCATGCCCCGGCACTCTAAACTTGTGTGAAGCACTTGGGGGTTCAAAGTGCTCACCACAGACCTAGATAAGTTCTTTAGGGGGTCTAGTTTCCAAAATGGGGTCACTTGTGGGGGGTTTCCACTATTTAGGCACATCTCAGGCTCTGCAAACGGAACATGACACCCATCAATGTCTGCATTCCAAAACGTTATTACCTTATATACTCGTGTATAAGCCAAGATTTTCAGCACCTTTTTTGTGCTGAAAATGCCCCCTCGGCTTATACACGAGTCATTGGGCAGAAACCAGCGGGTGAGGGGGGCCGCGGCAGGAGCCGTTGGCTGGGACATCATACTCACCCTCCCCGTGCCATCGCTGAACGTCCCGGCAATTCTCCGTTGTACCCGGCTTCCTGCAGCTCTCTTGTGCTGAGCGGTGACGTAATACCGCTCATTAAGGTCATGAATATGGATGCGACTCCACTCCCATAGGCGTGGCGTCCATATTCATGGCCTTCATGAGCGGTATTACGTCACCGCTCAGCACAGAAGAGCTGCAGGAAGCCGGGTACAACGCAGGATTGCCAGGACGTTCAGCGATGGCACGGGAATGGTGAGTATGACGGGGGGAGAACGGAGGAGGACGGGGGAAGCATAGAGGAGGACAATGAGCACAAAGCAGGACGGGGAGGAGGACGGAGAGCACAGAGGAGCACGGAGCAGGACGGGGGAGGATGGAGAGCACAGAGGAGCACGGAGCAGGACGGGGGAGGATGGAGAGCACAGAGGAACACGGAACAGGACAGGGGAGGATGGAGAGCACAGAGGAGCACTGAGCAGGACGGGGGGGAGGATGGAGGGCACAGAGGAGCACGGAGCAGGACGGGGGGAGGATGGAGAGCACAGAGGAGCACGGAGCAGGATGGGGGATGGAGAGCACTGAACAGGACGGGGGCAGGATGAAGAGCACAGAGGAGATCGGAGCAGGACGGGGGGGCACAGGAGGACGGAGCAGTAAGGGGGGAGCACAGATCAGGACGGAGCAGGAGGGGGGAGCACAGAGGAGAATGGGGGAGCACAGAGCTGGATGGGGGAGCACGGAGCAGGACGGGGGGAGCACAGAGCAGGACCGCGGTTTATACACCCGGCTTATACTCGAGTCAATAAGCTTACCCAGTTTTCCGTGGCAAAATTAGGGACCTCGGCTTATACTCGGGTCGGCTTATACTCGAGTATATACAGTACTTCCTTTCCAAGCCCTGCCCAAACAGTTTCCCCCCCGACATATGGGGTGTCAGCGTACTCAGGACAAATTGGACAACACCTTTTGGGGTCCAATTTCCTTGATCAAAAATTGGGAACTAAAAAAATCATTTTTGTGGAATTTTTTTTTTTTTCACACTCAGGCATTATAAACTTTTGTGAAACACTTGGGGGTTCAAAGTGCTCACAACAGATCTAGATAAGTTCCATAGGGGGTCTAGTTTCCAAAATGGTGTCACTTGTGGGGGGTTTCCACTGTTTAGGTGCATCAGGGGCTCTCCAAACGTGACATGGCGTCCAATCTCAATTCCAACCAATTTTGGTTTGAAAAAGTCAAACGGCGCTCCTTCCCTTTCGAGCTCTGCCGTACGCCCAAATAGTGGTTTCCCCACATATGGGGTATTGGCGTACTCAGGAGAAATTGCACAACAACTTTATCTGTCCATTTTCTCCTTTTACCCTTGTGAAAATAAAAAAAATGTTTGTAAAAGATCATTTTTGTGACTAAAAAGTTAAATGTTCATTTTTTCCTTACACGTTGCTTCAGCTCCTGTGAAGCACCTGAAGGGTTAATAAACTTCTTGAATGTGGTTTTGAGTACCTTGAGGGGTGCAGTTTTAAGAATGGTGTCACTTTTGGGTAATTTCTGCCTTATAGACCCCTCAAAGTGACTTCAAATGTGAGGTGGTCCCTAAAAAAATTGGCTTTGTAAATTTTGTTGTAAAAATGAGAAATCGCTGGTCAACTTTTAACCCTTATAATTTCCTAACAAAAAAAAATTTTGGTTCCAATATTGTGCTGATGTAAAGTAGACATGTGGGAAATGTTATTTATTAACTATTTTTGTGAGACATATTGCTCTGTTTTAAGGGAATAAAAATTCAAAGTTTGAAAATTGCAAAATTTTCAAATTTGTCGCCATATTTCGTTTTTTTTTAAATAAACGCAAGTTATATCGAAGAAATTTTACCACTAAGGTGAAGTACAATATGCCACGAGAAAACAGTCTCAGAATTGCGAAGATCCATTGAAGCATTCCAGAGTTATAACCTCATAAAGAGACAGTGGTCAGAATTGTAAAAATTGGCCCGGTAACGTGCAAACCACCCTTGGGGGTAAAAGGGTTAAACTACTTGAGTGTTTCTTTAGCAGTATGCTTTGGGGGTAAAGGGGTTAAAGGAGAAAAGACTTTCATTCATAGTTTGATATTTTGCCTCCCTGCGTGGAGTATGTAATGTAAATAATAAAGTTATATGTGAGAATGGTCAGGGATGACCATTGTTATAGGAAGGGGGAATGTAAGGGGTGTACCGGGACCGTGTGATACTCCACTCCCTTCCTTAATGTAGATACTGCCCAGAATGTAAGTATGCTATCTGTCTGTATGTATAATGTTGACTTCTAATGTATTTATTGCTGTATTGTATCTAGTGCCATTTTGTGTACAGTCTTAATACTGAAAGCGTAGTACCTCAGTTAGGCCACTAGATGGGGCATTCTGCTCTACCTAGTATTAGATAGGATTTCCACATAGTACTGTATATAGTTAATTATAGAAGGGATCACTGTGGATAAGGCAGGAAGGACTTCCTGATTAAATTTAGTAGGGCCAGAGAGCCCGTGCAGTCCACAAGGGCTCAATGCGCAGGATGCCACAGTGTCCCGGTAACATTATTAAGGAGAAGCCCAGACATCCAGGGCCTATAGGGGAGCAGAAGTACAGCCTAGCAGCAGTGGATTCAGCAGTGAAGGAACAGAGGCTGAAGAAAAGGCCAGGACAGTACAGGGACGCAGTTGGCTCCATAATGTGGCAACTTATCACATAGACTTATGCCCTCAAATCTGCGGTGAAACGGCTGAGGGAACCCCCAAGCGCAGTGAGTTTGGACAGGGAGGATGCTGCATTACCGTGTGAGATGGTAATACCCAGTAATTTAATGAAGGCTGTAGGAAGAGCTATAGGAGAAGTCATGACAGTGAGGTCGCTCACCATGTGGCAGCTGACTTCAAGGGCTGATGCCCTCATGTCTGGGGCGAAACAGACGAGGGAACGCCTAACCGTAGGAAAGCTGAACAGGTAGGACGCTGAGGAATCGTATGATACGGTCCGACTCGAGCACGTGTTGTGTGACAGAGGAGTACAGGGAAAGAGGAAGCGTTGCATTGCCTGAAATCTGATGTTGATGCTGTAACGAATATGGATATGCTGCGAAAACAAGAGAGTAAAGTTGTTCTTTTTAAAAATTGAAATGGACTGTGTCTCAGTTTGTGTGCAGCCAGACAGAGGAAGTCTCCAGCAACTTAGAAGAGACCCTGACGGTGCAGAAGGTGACGCCACAGGTATGCAGAGTAATGGACATTATTTTCATGTGATGGGCAGCCAGGGCACGCCACAGCGACTAGTCTCAGCCACGACTACAGCCCTGGCTCTGCCTCTCATACTTGCCTGGTTATCAAAAAGATATGCTGATGTATCTGACATCAAGAAATTCTGCCCTTCCTTCCTTTTCCATCCGAATTTCCCTGAAAGTTTAACTCACTCATTTACAGGGATATGGACTCAATCTGGCTTGTTTGACTTCGCTGACATTATCAACTATAAAACACAAATTCTACATTCCTATGATGAGCTGAAAACAAAATTCTCCATCCTTTCTCTTACATTATTTCAATATATTAAAATTAGGCACTTTGCCTCATTATTATTCCACGGTCTACAACCTCCATTCCAACCTCCTTCGAGAGACTGTGCAAGAATAGTTCAACAACAAGAGATTTAATATCTAGTATTTACAATATTCTACAGGCTCCAGACACAGATTTCCTAACTAGACCCTCTTATACGCAAATGCAAGGAGTATCTGGGTAAAACACTGACCTCTGTGATGATTCTCCACTATCTGTGTACAGGGAGTACTCACTTGGCCGGTCATTGAGGCATACACTGAGACACTCAGGATTAAAGCAAAAGTCCATTCAGTTTATTAATAGACAGCATAAACCGAATCTCAGGTACTTGGTAACGTTCAGCACCCCGTACACTGTCCGGCAACCGTTCGGCTCTACAGTACCCACGGTCCTCGCTGATCCTTGGTGTGCCTAACATGGATCAGTGTCCGTTAACTGTCCGTGACGACCCCACCAGTTCCCGGATACCTCTTATCCTCAGAGGCGTCTTCTCTGAAAGTAGTCACAGGCCTCCTCACCTTGGTTCCCTCCAGGGCCGGTGTCAGCACCCGGCATACCCGGGCAAGTGCCGGGGCCCTGAGCAGGCAGGGGGCCCACTCGCAGTCAGGCACCCCGGCGCCCGTTAGCGGAGGAGAGCGGTGTGAGCGCCGCCACTGCCCCCCCGCTTGCTCAGGGCCCCGGCAGCAGCTGTCACAATACTTACCTCTCCCCGTGCCTCCGCTGCCGCAGCTCCGGGCTCCAGGGGGCGCCTGCGCTTCCTCTCACAGCAGCGCCGCTGATTGACGTCATTCAGCGGCCGGCTGTGGCAGAGAGCACGCGGACGCCGGACAGGTGAGATGTGATGTGTCCGTGTGTGTGTGTTTCTGTGTGTATCAGTGCGTGTGTATGTAGTGCGGTGCTTTGTGTGTGTGTGTGTATGTGAGAGAGTGCTTGTGTGCTGCCGTGCTGTCTGTGTGATGGTGGTAGGGGGAGGGCAGTAATGATGATAATAGGGAGGCAATGATGATGATGGAGAGGCGATGATGATGATGGGCAGGCATGGATGATAATGGGGAGGCGATGATGATGATGGCCAGGCATGGATGATAATGGGGAGGCGATGATGATGATGGCCAGGCATTGATGATAATGGGGAGGCAATGATGATGATGGGGAGGCAATGATAATGATGAGGGCAATGATAATGATGGGCAGGCATTGATGATGATGGGGAGGCAATGATGATGATGGGCAGGCATTGATGATAATGGGGAGGCAATGATGATGATGGGGAGACAATGATGATGATAATGGGGAGTCTTTCCACAGCGCCCTTTCCTGAGCCATAACAGTGCAGAACGCAGCGCAGAGGAGCGCTCCATATTTTGTATGGAGCATTATATGGGGACCAGTATCCTGTATGGAGCATTATATGGGGACCAGTATCCTGTATGGAGCATTATATGGGGACCAGTATCCTGTATGTAGCATTATATTGGGTCCAGTATTCTGTATGGAGCATTATTTTGGGTCCAGTATTCTGTATGGAGCATTATATGGGGGATGGGGTGGTGACATCCTGCATGGGGTATTATATGGATGATGAGGGGGAGACTATGTGGTGCCCATAATATTGTATGGAGGACTGTACTGTCCAGTCTGTACTGTGCGCTGTGAGAATTTGGCGGTTTTTGAGCTGTTGTAGAATTTACAATAGATATCAGTCATGTAATGGAAGAAGTGAAGTATTTGGCATTGTACTGTACCTATATTTCTCTGCCGCATCTGTGCATCATGAATCGTGGTCTGTGTTAAAGGGGCCCACTGAGGCTCTTTCGCCCGGGGCCCATAAAAACCTGGAGCCGGCCCTGGCTCCCTCTGTTCAGACTCACCTCCTGGGGTGGGGTATGTAGGTGACTGGACCCACCCATCTCTCCAAGTCACCTGGAAGCCTTCCCAGTGTAAATTAAACCTCAGCAGTAGATCTGGTGAGCCAAAACAAGCCCAAGCTTCCATCCCAGGTCACACACCTCTGTGATACATACCTCCCATTAACCACATGGCCACTCACCATACCACACCGTGGTATAATGGAGAAATGTTTGGACCAAAGCAGCCAAGACTGCATCTTGTATTTCATACAAAGAAAATCAGTACAAAATCCTTCATCTCTGGTATCATACGCCTGCATTTTTACATAAAATGGACCCATCTATTCCTTCCCTTTGCTGGTGTTGCGTCTTGTGTAGAGGTTGTATATTTCACATTTTTTGGGTCTGTCCACTGATCAAACCATTCTGGGTGATAGTCCAACTCCTCATTAATAAAGTTTTTGGAGTAGATCGCCCAATAAGTCCTCAGCTCTTTATATTAAATATTTTCCATAAATCCATATCCAAGAGATCCATTAGACTGCTTTTATGTATGTTAACAGCAGCAGGCTGTTTGATTGCCTACCATTGGAAGCAAACCTCTCCACCTTCCCAACCAGATATATACTCAAGGATATTAGGAACTTTGAATACTAGGCGGCCCTTAATGACAAGTCCATGCTAAATATATGACCTCAATGAGATGGATATAACTAAGTCATAACATTCCACATCATTTCCCCCTTTCCTTGTTGTCTGAGTCTGTTTGTAAAGTATTACTCTTTATCTACTTCAAAATGTTTAACTATTACTATAGTATAAGATTGGTTATTAACCCCTTTATTCCATCTGACGTACTATTCCGTCCATGTGCCCTGGGACTTAATTCCCAAGGACGGAATAGTACGTCACATGCGATCAGCCGCGATCCTGGGGGAAGCGCGGCCGATTGCGGCCGGGTGTCAGCTGATTATCACAGCTGACACCCGACACTATGTGCCAGGAGCGGTTACGGACCACTCTCGGCACATTAACCCCTGGCACACTGATCGCAGTGTTCCGGCGGTACAGGGAAGCATCGCGCAGGGAGGGGACTCCCTGCGTGCTTCCCTAAGACCCTCAGAACAGCACGATGTGTCGCGCTGTTCCGAGGGACCCTCCTCCCTGCAGGACCCTGGATCCAAGATGGCCGCGGGGTCCTTCCGGGTCCTGCAGAGAGGCGGCTTCCTCAGTGCCTGCTGAGAGCAGGCGCTTAGAAAGCCTGCAGCAGTGCCAGTGAGATCGCTGGTCTGACAGAGTGCTGTGCACACTGTCAGACCAGCGATATGACATTATACAGTGATGTCCCACCCTGGGACAAAGTAAAAAAGTTAAAAAAATAAAAATAACAAGTGTAAAAAATAAATTTCTAAATAAAGAAAAAAAAAATTCCCCAATAAATTCATTTTTTCATGTTAATAAAAAAAACAAAACAATAAAATGACACATATTTAGTATCATCGCGTCCGTCACGATCCGCACTATAAACCTGTCCCACTAGTTAACCCCTTTAGTGAACTCCGTAAAAAAAAAGGCAAAAAAACAATGATTTATCATTATACCGCCGAACAAAAAGTGGAATAACACGCGATCAAAAAGATGGATATAAATAAACAAGGTACCGATGAAAATGACATCTTGTCCCGCAAAAAACTAGCCGCCACACAGAATCATCAACGAAAAATGTAAAAAGTTACAGCTCGCAGAATAAAGCGATGCAAAAATAATTATTTTTTATATATAAACATTTTTATTGTATAAAAGCGCCAAAACATAAAAAAATTATATAAATGAGGAATCGCTGTAATCGTACTGACCCGAAGAATAAAACTGCTCTATCAATTTTACAACACGCTGAACGGTATAAACGCCCCCCCAAAAGAAATTCATAAATTGCTAGTTTTTGTTCATTCTGCCTCCCAAAAATGTAATAAAAAGCGATCAAAAAATGTTATATGCCCAAAAATGGTATCAATAGAAATGTCAACTAGTCTCACAAAAAATAAGACCTCACATGACTCTATGGGCCAAAATATGGAAAAATTATAGCTCTTAAAATGTTTTGATGCAAAAACTAGTTTTTGCAATAAAAAGCGTCTTTTAGCATGTGATATCTGCCAAACATAAAAACCCGCTATAAATAGTAAATAAAACCCCCCTTTTTTTACCCCCTTAGTTAGGGAAAAATAATAAAATTAAAAAAATGTATTTATTTCCTTTTTCCCATTAGGGTTAGGGTTAGGGCTAAAGTTTGGGCTAGGGTTGGGATTAGGGTTAGGGGTGTGTTAGGGTTAGGTTTGTGGTTAGGGTTATGATTAGGGTTGGGATTAGGGTTAGGGGTGTGTTGGGGTTAGGGTTGGAGTTAGAATTGAGGGGTTTCCACTGTTTAGGCACGTCAGGTGCTCTCCAAACGAGACACGGTGTCTGATTCAATTCCAGCCAATTCGGCGTTGAAAAAGTCAAACGGTGCTCCTTCCCTTCTGAGCTCTGCCATGCACCCAAACAGTAGTTTACCCCCACATATGGGGTATCAGCGTACTCAGAAAAAATTGCACAATAACTCTTGGGGTCCAATTTCTTCTGTTACCCCTGGGAAAATAAAAAATTGGGGGCGAAAATATAATTTTTTGGTTTTTATGGCTCTATGTTATAAACTTCTGTGAAGCACTTGGCGGTTTAAAGTTATCACCACACATCTAGATAAGTTCCTTTGTGGGTCTAGTTTCCAAAATGGAGTCACTTGTGGGGGTTTCCACTGTTTAGGCACATCAGGTGCTCTCCAAACACGACATGGCGTCCAGCCAATTCTGGGTTGAAAAAGTCAAACTGCGCTCCTTTACTTCCGAGCTCTGCCATGCACCCAAACAGTGGTTTACCCCCACATATTGGGTATCAGCGTACTCAGGACAAATTGCACATTAACTTTTGAGGTCTTGTTACCTTTGGAAAATAAAAATTGGGGTGAAAAGATCATTTTTGTGGAAAAAATATGATTTTTTAATTTTACGGCTCTACGTTATAAACTTGTGTGAAGCACTTGGGGGTTCAAAATGCTCACCACAGATCTAGATAAGTTCCTTAGGGGGTCCAGTTTCCAAAATCGGGTCACTTGTGGGGGGTTTCCACTGTTTAGGCACATCAGGGACTCTGCAAACTGAACATGACACCCATCAAAGTCTGCATTACGAAACATCATTACATCCTTTCTGAGCCCTGCCGTGCGCCTAAACAGTATTTTCCACCCACATATGGTGTATCAGCGTACTCAGGACAAATTGGACAACAACTTTTGGGGTCCAATTTCCTCGGGAAAAATAAAAAATTGGGGACTAAAAAATCATTTTTGTGGAAATTTTTTATTTTTTTTTCACATCCAGGCATTATAAACTTTAGTGAAACACTTGGGGGTTCAAAGTGCTCACCACAGATCTAGATAAGTTCCTTAGGGGGTCTAGTTTCCAAAATGGTGTCACTTGTGGGGGGTTTCCACTGTTTAGGCACATCAGGGCTCTCCAAACGTGACATGGTGTCCAATCTCAATTCCAGCCAATTTTTGTTTGAAAAAGTCAATCGGCGCTCCTTCCCTTCCAAGCCCTGCCATGCGCCCAGACAGTGGTTTTCCCCCACATATGGGATATCAGTCTACTCAGGAGAACTTTTTCTGTCCATTTTCTACTTTTACCCTTGTTAAAATAAAAAAATTGTTTGTGAAAGATCATTTTTGTGACTAAAAAGTTAAATGTTCATTTTTTCCTTCCAAGTTGCTTCAGCTCCTGTGAAGCACCTGAAGGGTTAAAAAACTTCTTGAATGTGGTTTTGAGTACTTTAAGGGATTCAGTTTTTAGAATGGTGTCACTTTTGGGTATTTTCTGCCATATAGACCCCTCAAAGTGACTTCAAATGTGAGGTCCCTAAAAAAAATGGTTTTGTATAATTTGTTGTAAAAATTAGAAATCGCTGATCAACTTTTAACCCTTATAACTTCGTAACACAAAAAAATTTTGTTCCAAAATTGTGCTGATGTAAAGTAGACATGTGGGAAATGTTATTTAGTAACTATTTTGTGTGACATATTTCTGTGTTTTAAGGGAATAAAAATTCAAAGTTTGAAAATTGCAAAATTTTCAAAATTTTCGCCATATTTCCATTTTTTTCATAAATAACCGCAAGTTATATCGAAGAAATTTTACCACTATCATGAAGTACAATATGTCACGAGAAAACAATCTCAGAATCGCGAAGATCCGTTGAAGTGTTCCAGAGTTATAGCCTCATAAAGAGACAGTGGTCAGAATTGAAAAAATTGGCCTGGTCATTAACGTGCCAACCTCCATTGGGGGTTAAAGGGTTAACCCATAAATAATAGTGAAAAATCTAAAATGTCTATTTTTTTTCCTGTAAAATTTGAAAAATTTTCAATAAAATTTACAATTTTGAAAAGGATATGCTGATGCTACGTGATACTACAATTTGGGGCAGCACGGTGGCTCAGTGGTCAGTACTGGGATTCTGGGTTCAAATCCCACCAAGAACAACATCTGCAAAGAGATTGTATGTTCTCGTGTTTCCGTAGATTTTCTACCACACTCCAAAGACATACTGATAGGGAAATTATATTGTGGTGCAGTAAGTGTATCACAGCAGATCGTTATACCTACTATTTTACATCCAGTGCAAGTGAATTGGGTATTTTCTAACCCATTTTCTCTCTCTTCCTTTAAAAAATATGAAGACTTCTGTTTGAACCATAAACAATAATCCACAAAATTAATGATTCTATACAGAAAACTTGCCCTATAGTCCAATTAAATTATAATGGGTTTATTCATCATGCTGATACACTGATCTCAGAGTCTACACACATTGAATTTGCCATAGGCAAATCCGTGAGAAGTGAACATGTGACGTGAATATATTGTATTTGCACTAAGTTGAATTCAAGCTGCATACATCAGTGATTTTTGTGGAATGAAAGGTCCTCGTATGCAGGTAATTCTTCACATGATAATAAAGTCTTTGAATTACATTGCACAGCAGTGGCATAACTAGAGTCTGATGGGCCCTGGTGCAAGATTTATACCAAATAGACCTTTCACCCCCATCCATATATATATATATATATATATATATATATATATTATATTTATTTATTATTTTTTTGCCTTAAATACAAAGAAATTGTGTCATCTTTAACTTTAGCCCTTTTAGAGATCATTTCATCTTTAATTAACTGCTCACAATAACAGTAATTTTTACCAGGGGTGCCCAAGCTTGTACATCATATCATACATTATTTATATACATGTGTACAATTGTGGTGTGCAACATGTGGCAAGTTGTGAAAGATACCTGTTTTACCCCTAACTCCCTTGAAACTTGACAGATTTTGAAATTTTGAAACTTTTCTTGCTCCCCGTTTTTGGATTCAGCAGATTTCCCTAATTACTGTTATTTACACCATATTATATATGTGTTTTAATGTAATTTGTAATAAAATTCTTTTTACTTTTGCAATTTAGACTATTTTTCTTTGTGTTATAGATTTTGAAATTTGCTCTATTGGTCAGGATAAGTAGTATTTATTTTATATTTTTCCTGATTCAACAATTGGAAGATTGTATCATTCAGAAAATCATTTTTATAATACAAATATTATTTGATGGATGCTATAGATGAGTGAATCAAGTTGATGCAAATCAAATTTACACAGAATTTCTTGGTATTAGTTGAACCCATTGAATTTTAACAATTTGCTCTGTGCAGATTGACAAAAAAGGCCGCCATCATTTGGCACATAGCTTAAGATTGCATTTATCCACAGAAGGCTCACATGATCACTGGCATGGCCCAGTAAGCTTCTTTATAATGCCTTGCAGCTATCAAATTACATAACTTGGTATAGCACATCCAATCAGGAGGGACTTTCATAGCCTGTTTAAAAGCAGAGGCAGGGAATGTAGCATCTATTATGGGTGAGGCTGGATAGTGAGAGGATTTCAAAATTCAGCGATAGAGAGAGGAGGTAAATCCATTAAACAGTGAACAAATTCTACAGGTTGTTTGCAGGGCTGCCATCAGGGCATTATTGTCCTTACTGTTGTATGGGGCCTGCTGAGCAGAAGTGAAGAGGGAGGGTCAAGACTTGGCCCCTCTCTTATGCTTGTATTAGTTATTATAATAATAATAATTTTTATATAGCGCCAACATATTCCTCAGTGCTTTACAGTTTAACAGTTTCCAAACACAAGTCATAAGTAACAACGTTAACAATACAATAATTAAAGCAAAATAAGACGACCCTACTCTTGAGAGCTTACAATCTACAATGAGGTGGGGGAGATACAAAGTACAGGTGTGTATTTACAATGGTGTATTTACAATGATGGTCCAGCCATCTTGAGGGAGTGAGGGATGGATGGAGATAGTGAATGGGCTACATACGCACACTTACACCTAGAATGACTTTGATTAGTGAACGTGATAGGTTAAGGTTCTTTGTACATGTTCTTGAAACTCAGTTTTTCCGTCAGCCATGTTGCTTTCTGTCTTGCTGCAGCTATCTTGCCCTCAGTCAATATGGAGTTTCCAGCTTTCATGTTCCCGCCCTGATTCTCTACCTCTTGCTTCTTAAGCAGCCACAGCTGAGCAATCAGTGCTTCAGAATCTAGCCTGCAGTGAACCTGTGACCTGACTCCTGGAAGCCTTGGACTTTGTACTCCAGCTATTCCTACTGAGGAACTCTGGAACTCTTGTGGACTCTGGAACCCTGCTCTTTAAAGATCTACGTTTGCATGGACTTACGGTAACAGAGAAGAAGATCCTGAACCTGTTGTGGAGAGTGATTGCTGAGCTTAAGTTACTCTGGCCTGCTGTTTTCCTGCTTCTGTATCTGCAAACTGTGTGACTATTTTTGCCAACTTGTATGAAGTAATACAAGACCTTCTATATCAAACCTGTGTCTCATGTATTTTCATCGCACCCAAGCACAAGACGCTATATGAACTGTACTACATACATTACAAGATTCTGAAGCCAAACGTTAGTGTCTGCTGGGTCTGGGAAGGCTGTGTCTGCTGTAACTGTGGATATCAGATGTCCGGTTGTTCTTTCTGTGATGACAGTGGTTGTGACTTCTCACAACCATTCCAGGTGAGCAATTCCCTTAAGTTTTTTTTCTGCAGTGTTACCACAGGTAAACACTATTGTTTTTTTTTTTTTTTCTCTTTTCTCTTCTCCTGCCAGTACTCCTGTCTTAAAAGATTTGGAAGATGGAAGCCCGCATAAAGGAACTTTGCGGAGTGACTGATAATATCCTTGCAGATTTACAGACTATAAAAACCCGTTTTACAAACCTACAGGACCTCACTAATCACAATTTGCAAGTGTTTGGACAGACTGCCCAGGATTTGCGAGCCAGGATTGAGGTTCTAGAGGAGCGAGTCCAGGCTCCTGCCGTAGCCCCGAGTTCTGGGATACCCAAGTTGCCCCTTTTCGTTTTGGCGGTGAACGTGAGAAATTCAGGGGATTTATTAACCAATGCAATTTTTTTTTTCTGCACATGCTTCACAATTTCCTACTGAACGATCTAAAGTACTTACTATAGTTATGTTGCTTACCAACAAGGCTTTGATGTGGGCAAACCCTCTGATTGAGACTGAGGATGAATGTTTGGATCATCTTGATGCTTTCATTTCAGCTATGGGGCAGGTGTTTGATGACCCCAATCGAGGTGCAACAGCTGAAGCAGCCATGTTGGCTTTGCGCCAAGGTAAGCACTCGGTAGCCGAATATGCTTTGGATTTCAGGAGATGGGCCCTTGATACCACTTGGGACAGTTCCGCCAAGAAATCTATTTTTCGAAAGGGGTTGTCTCCACTAATTAAGGATGAACTAGCTCGTGCCGACCCTCCCACTGCGTTAGGTGACTTTATTAATTACTGCATCCGTATTGATACTCGTCTGACTGAACGCAGGCAAGAGAGATGGTTCGAAAGCAATCGCACTAACCTTTTCCTACCTTCCTCCCCAGCTAAGGAACCTTTGAGTAGGATCACACGGGAACCTGAACCTGAACCCATGCAGGTAGACTCTTTACAAAGACGGGTTAGTGATGCACGCAAAGAACATCGTTTTTAAGGAAAATCTATGTTTCTATTGTGGTAAGTCAGGGCACTTCATTATAAACTGCCCCAGCCGTTCTCGTAAGACTACTGCAGCACTCATTCACTGTGAGTGTTGCGAGAGGAGATCTGTCAGGTGCGAGCCTCAGGCTCCAGAGAGATCTGCAGCAACAGATATTGATTTCTCGGACTTAAACTCCGTTACTTCTGAGGACGATGACTGTGTAAACGCTGCAATTTTTCAAGTTTCTTCAGCGGTGTCCCAGCTGAGTTGTAGGAAAAACAATTCTCATTGCTTCCTTTCCATCAAACTCTGGGTTGACTCAGTCTGGGTGTCTAGCTCTGCTATGATCGACTCAGGGGCAAGTGGGAATTTTATGGATGTCTCCTTTGCTCTGAAACAGGGGATACGTTCAGTGAAGAAGGCTACTCCAGTACAGATGGAAACTGTGGATGGCTCCCTGCTGACCTCTGGACCAGTGGATCAGGAAACGGAGCCTTTGAGGGTCCTTATGGGTAAAGATCATCAAGAGAAACTGTCCTTTATGCTTATCTCTTCTCCCCACTTTCCCATTATTCTAGGGCTACCATGGCTGCAGGCTCAGAACCCTACCATTAACTGGGAGACCAAGGAATTACATTTTCCAGAGAAACAGATGAGTCCAGAAGTTTCAGCTTGCTCTGTTCCTAAAGGAATCATGTCAGTCCCTGAACTACCAGCTGTATACCAGGACTATGTGGATTTATGTGACAAGAAGAACGCTGACCAGCTTCCCCCTCACCGTCCATATGATTGTCCAATTGAATTGTTGCCTGGAGCAGAGATACCTTTTGGTAAGATCTACCCCCTGGCGGGGCCTGAGCTAAAGGCTTTAAAGGATTACATAGACGAAAATCTAGCCAAGGGCTTCATACGCCCCTCTTCATCTCCTGCAGGTGCACCCATCTTCTCTGTGAAGAAGAAAGATGGATCTCTGCGACCCTGCGTAGACTATAGGGAACTCAATAAGGTTACTATTAGAAACCATTATCCATTGCCTTTAATCCCTGAGTTACTGGAGAGAGTGCAGCATGCCAAAATTTTCTCTAAATTGGATCTCCGTGGGGCCTATAACTTGGTCCGTATTAGACCTGGGGATGAATGGAAGACTGCATTCAGGTCACGCTATGGACACTTTGAATATCTAGTTATGCCTTTTGGTCTGAGTACCGCCCCAGCCACTTTCCAACACTTGGTGAATGACATCTTCAGGGATCTCCTAGATACATTCGTGGTGATTTATTTGGATGATATTCTAATTTTTTCTAACTCCACAGAGGAACATCATGGACATGTGAGAATGGTCTTGGAACGTCTAAGACAAAACCATCTGTACATCAAACTTGAAAAGTGTGAATTCCATAGGACCGAAATTCAATTTCTGGGGTATGTACTGTCTACACAAGGAATTAGTATGGATGGAAGCAAGACCCAAGCCATCAAGGATTGGCCAAGTCCTAGAAATGTGAAGGAGGTGCAGCGCTTCATCGGGTTTGCCAACTTCTATAGACGTTTCATTAGGAATTTCTCTGAGGTAGTGTCACCTATCACCCAACTTACCCGGAAGGAGTCTAGGTTCTCCTGGACTCCCCAAGCCCAGGAAGCATTTTCCCGTCTGAAAGATAAATTTACCACCGCACCTATCTTGGTACATCCCAATCCCGAACTTGCCTTCATAATAGAGGTGGATGCTTCAGACTGTGCCGTTGGAGCCATACTCTCTCAGAGAACAGGTGAGAAGAATGTTTTGCATCCCTGTGCCTTCTTTTCCCAGCAGTTGTCTTCGGCTGAGAGGAACTACGATGTGGGCAATAGAGAGTTGTTGGCCATTATTGCCGCCTTCAAAGAATGGAGACACCTTCTTCAGGGAGCTGCACAGCAAATAGTCGTCCTGACAGACCATCGTAACCTTGAATTTATCAGGTCGGCTAAATGCCTGACTCCTCGCCAGGCTCGCTGGAATCTTTTCTTAAACCAATTTAATTTTGTCATTTCTTATAGACCAGGATCACGCAATGGAAAGGCTGATGCACTCTCTAGGATTCATTCAGCAGAGACCCGTCCACTTGCTCCTCCTAAGACTATTCTTCCTGACTCTAGATTCTTGGGAGTGATTCATAATCAAGACCTACTTAAGGACATCAAGGAAGCATACCATGCGGATTCCTTGTTGGCACAACCCCCAAGGGACGTAAGTCTTGTCTTTAAAAATGGTGTGTGGATTCTGGGACAACGTCTGTATATTCCTGAAACAGTCAGATTGAGAGTATTGCAACTCATTCACGATTCCAAAATAGCTGGGCATAGAGGAATTCTAAAGACACAGGAATTTCTTTCTCGTTTCTTTTGGTGGCCCACTTGCAGGAAGGATGTTTTAAATTATGTCACTTCATGTGAAGTCTGTGCAAGATGCAAAACACCTCGCTCCTCACCAACTGGTCTGTTACAACCTCTTCCCACCCCGTCCCGCCCGTGGGGATCCATTTCTATGGACTTCATTATGGAGTTACCAACCTCTCAAGGGAAGAACACCATTCTAGTGGTGGTTGACCGTCTAACAAAGGCAGCTCATTTTATCCCTTGTGTCGGCTTACCCACTGCAAAACAGACATCAGATTTGATGATTAAAGATGTGTTTCGCTTACATGGAGTACCGGATGAGGTTATTTCGGATCGAGGGGTGCAATTCACTTCAAGGTTTTGGCAAAATTTCTGTGCAGCATTGGACATTAAAGTAAACCTTTCTTCTGCTTTTCATCCCCAGACTAATGGACAGACCGAACGAACCAATCAAACCCTGGAGCAGTATCTCCGCTGCTTTATCTGCCACCTACAGGATGATTGGGTGGATCTACTTCCATTGGCTGAGTTCTCTTATAACAACTCTCAGAGCGCCTCCACTAAGCAGTCTCCTTTTTACTCCAATCTAGGTTATCATCCTAACATTCTTCCACGATTTCCCATAGAAACGCCTTTACCAGCAGTGGCTGAAAGAATCACGTCTTTACAGAAGAATATGGATCTTCTAAAGGAGAATCTGGAATCGGCTCAGGAAAGGTACAAGAAAGCAGCAGATAAATTTCGTAAACCTGCACCAGCTTTCAAGGTAGGAGACCTGGTCTGGCTGTCAACCAGAAATCTTAAGTTAAGGATTCCATCGTCTAAGTTGGGACATAAGTACATTGGACCCTATAAAATCAGTAAGATTATAAGTGCCGTTGCTTGTCGTCTTCAACTGCCCAGAACTATGAGAATCCACCCTGTCTTTCATGTATCCCTACTAAAGGCTGCAACACCCAATACGTTTCCTGGACGTTCTTCTCCTTGCCCTGACCCAGTGCTAGTTGATGGCCAGGAAGAATTTGTGGTGGAAAGGATTCTAGATTCCAGGTTATAAAGAAATCAGTTACAATATTTGATTAAATGGCAGGGCTACCCAGTGGAGGACAACTCATGGGAACCAGTCAATAACGTTAATGCTCCTCGTTTGCTCAGCCAGTTTCATCAGAGGTACCCAGACAGGCCTGGTCTGAGGCCATCCGGAGGTTGTCCCTAAGGGGGGAGTAATGTAAGGTTCTTTGTACATGTTCTTGAAACTCAGTTTTTCCGTCAGCCATGTTGCTTTCTGTCTTGCTGCAGCTATCTTGCCCTCAGTCAATATGGAGTTTCCAGCTTTCATGTTCCCGCCCTGATTCTCTACCTCTTGCTTCTTAAGCAGCCACAGCTAAGCAATCAGTGCTTCAGAATCTAGCCTGCAGTGAACCTGTGACCTGACTCCTGGAAGCCTTGGACTTTGTACTCCAGCTATTCCTACTGAGGAACTCTGGAACTCTTGTGGACTCTGGAACCCTGCTCTTTGAAAGATCTACGTTTGCATGGACTTACGGTAACAGAGAAGAAGATCCTGAACCTGTTGTGGAGAGTGATTGCTGAGCTTAAGTTACTCTGGCCTGCTGTTTTCCTGCTTCTGTATCTGCAAACTGTGTGACTATTTTTGCCAACTTGTATGAAGTAATACAAGACCTTCTATATCAAACCTGTGTCTCATGTATTTTCATCGCACCCAAGCACAAGACGCTATATGAACTGTACTACATACATTACATAGGCCGCTTTGAAGAAATGTGTTTTGAGGGGCGCTGAAACTATGCAAATTGTGGATAGTCCTAATTTCTTGGGGTAGAGCATTCCAGAGGATTGGCTCAGCGCCGGAGAAGTCTTGGAGTCGGGAGTGGGAGGTACGGATTAGTGCAGAGGTTAGTCGAAAGTTGTTTGCAGAGCGCAGCAGTCGGTTAGGCCGATAGAAAGAAATGAGGGAGATTTAGGGGTGTGCTGCACTGTGGAGAGCTTTGTAGATGAGGGCAAGTATTTTGAATTGGATCCTATAATGAATGGGCAGCCAATGTAAGGACTGGCGAAGAGCGGACGCGTCCGAGTATCGATTAGCCAGATGGATGACCCTGGCTGTTGCATTAAGTATGGACTGGAGAGGGGATAGTCGAGTAACGGGGAGGCCAATTAATAGAGCGTTGCAGTAGTCCAGGCGGGAGTGGATCAATGCTACAGTGAGGGTTTTTGTTGTTTCCATGGTGAGAAAAGGGCGGATTCTAAAGATGCTCTTTGGGTGTAGGCGGCAAGAGCGGGCAAGAGATTGTATATGGGAGGTGAAGTAGAGATTGGTGTCAAACATAAGACTCAGACTGCTGCCGGGGTGTTATTATGGTGACGCCCATAATATTTAGTCAAATTTAGGGAGGTTAGTAGATGCGGAGCAGAAGAAGTTCAGCTTTTGAGAGGTTGGAAACTGCAGACAGACAGTCACTGGCGTTCTGTAGTACAGCGGGGTAAGGTTGGGGGATGACGTGTATAGTTGTGTGTCATCAGCATAAAGATGGTACTGAAAGCCAAATCTACTGATGGTCTGTCCACTTGGGGCCGTGTAGAGAGAGAAGATAAGGGGGCCAAGGACTGAGCCCTGAGGTACCCCGACAGCGAGAGGAATAGGAGATGACGTGGAGCCAGAGAACAAAACACTGAAGGAGCGGTCAGAAAGATAGGAAGAGAACCAGGAGAGAGCAGTGTCCTTAATGCCTAGTGACTGGAGCCTAGAGAGTAGGAGACGGTGGTCAACCGTGTCGAAAGCTGCAGAAAGGTCAAGAAGAATGAGCAGAGAGTGGTCACCGTTACGTTTTGCTGTCAGAAGGTCATTGGTCACTTTGATGAGTGCACTTTCAGTTGAATGTAGGGGGCGGAAGCTGGACTGTGAAGGGTCTAGGAGGGAGTGAGTGTAGCTATTGACCGACGGTAGATAATATAGGAAAAATATTTATTTTATGCTAGATTTCCACTTGCATGTAGAATTCTGTTTTTCTGTTTCATCATAGGAAAAGTGAACCTAGCTTTGGTCTTATCCGAGAAATTTGCAGTGATGTTGTTGTGTAGCCCAGCTTCGCAGGTACACATGAAAATCCAGGGAAGTGCACAGAAGGGTACCAGCTAAAGCTTGATATTCATTCACTCATGTCACACACATTTTAGACACACCCATAAGTCAGTTTCCTGTCTTAGGATGTGCAGGTGCAGTGAGTCAGTCTAGCCTGGACTTGGAGGGAGGAAGAAGTTCAGTCAGATCCTGTCAGCAGTTCCGAAAGTGGAGGCTAGTATGGGTGAGCCAGTTCATCCTAGCCTAGTCAGAGCTGCTCTTAACCTGAAGACAGAGACAGTTTGAGAGAAAGAAGAGTTAGCAGCAGAAACTTCAGTCGCCTGTCCCAAGGACAGTGAAGTTCAGTCGACGTGCTCCTGAACTGGGAGAATACTGAGAATCTGTCAGCGAGCTCTAAGAAAGATACAAAGAAGAAGTAAGAAGGGATTGACTTTTACTACCATAAGAAGTGTGGAGTGCTTATGTTAAGAGCGGAAAGCAGGGCGAAGGGCGCAGTGGAGAGTACAGAGCAGTGCCTTAGGTATTGATTTACCTGCACTAAATAACCGGTCACTGGGGACCGAAGAATCACTATTGTTTCAAGCATAGTGACAAGAAAACCAGAGGCGTCTGGACTACAGGTCGCAGATAGCAGCCCTAAGTGTCAGTACGTAACCGGAGCCAGGTGAAATAGGGACTTTGAGCCTGATCAGCAAAAGTAAGAACCTAGTTTCATCATTGGAAGGCTCCACCACAACATTGGCCGGGCAGGAACAGCTATAGAGTTAACTTCGCTTCAAGCAAGTAGGACTCACATTTATTGAAAGTAAAGGAGGCCTCTAACCTGCTAAGCTGCTACCTGGATGTGCACTTTCCACCCGACCAGCTTCCGGGACCTGCATTAACAACCTGCAAGTAAAGGTATGAAAAGAAGCTATCTTGTGTGCGACTGGATTATTATTGCACCCTGCATAATCACCACCATAGACTTCCAGGGACACGTCTCGCCTGTGGGAGACTTACTACCAAGCTGCCCCGTAACATCCCCTGTGAAAGTCCTCATAGCAGCGCTGGTACACATTACCAGAAACCACAGGTGGCGTCACGAACTACCTAATAATCCCCTGTAAATATTCCCCCATCATACGCCTGACCGCCAGGGCCACGGACCGAGCCACCGCTGCCAGTGACACAAATCCCATAGACTTCCATGGGCTCGGCTCCGAGTACCCCATTGCCCTGGTAACCCACAATTGTGGTGCGGGTCACTCAACCTGGCGTCACGAACAGGATACGAAAGCTTGCAATTGTGAGTCCTGTGTGCCTATGTTGAACTGTTTGGTGAAAAAGACTGTTTGCTATTTTTGGCGCTAAAATCCGCCATTTTGCCGCTAAATTCGGCCCTCAGGCGTTGGAGAAGAAGGTGGGCGTGCATTCGTGGGCGTGTACCCCCCTGTGGCGCGAAGATAATGGCCGCCCTCTCAAAGTGCTATTATAATATGCGATCCAGCCCCACTGCAAAAGAGATACGCCTCCTCTTCATCCTCTATGCGAAGAGGAGGAGACGCAAATCCCGCCTCCACGGAAAGGACCAGAATGTTCCGTTGAATACCACAGAGAGACCTGGACCGAGGTGGCAGAAGGACAGGAGCAGCTATGCAGTGGAGCAGTGGTGGGCAGGCCCTGCTCCCCAGAGAAGCTGTTGCTTGAACCGGAGCCATCTCTAATACAGGAACTTCAGCAAACTATGCTGGAGCTGCAGAGGGAGAATGCAGTGCTCAGAAGATTAATCCAGCGTCATGCAGACTTGCAGGAGACAGAGAGACACTGGCGTGCCCAGATACAGCGGCTGCTGTGGGACGCAGTGCTCTCTCCCACAAGCATAATGCCGTCTCCTGATTTCCCAAGTTCCCTGCTGAGGAAGGCTGAAGGACGACCGGAGGCTGCCACCAAAAGTGCTGTACCTGATCCCACCGATGCGAAGGTGGAGGAGAAGGAGGCTGAGGAGGTCCTGCCTGTTCCGGAGTACCAGCTAGGCTAGGAGGCCGCAGCAGATTACAGTCCCCCGGTAGGGACACCGGAGGAAACCCAGCCGTCTGTGATGGAGCAGCGACAGCAGCAGGTTAGTGCGTCCCCAACTGAGCCATTGCGCACACCTGCTTCCTGCTCTGCATCACACCAGCATTGTGCATCGGCATCGCCCCCTGCGTACACCTCCGTATCGCAATCTGCATCCCAATCTGCATCGCAATCGGCGATCTACTCTGCATCGCAATCGGCGACCCAATCTACATCGCAAACTGCGGTTACAGCTGAATCGCCCCCTGCTACGCAAACAGCGACGCAATCGGCGTCTCACAAGGAGGAAGCACCCGGCGTGCCCCTAGCGGTTCGCAAAAGGACTGTAGCGACCCAGACATTGATAGCAGGTCACGACCTGTTTGTCATGTGCTCTAAAGAGCATCGCATTGTTCCAGCCCCCGGGATGGAAAATGTAATCGAAGTCAAACAAAAGTAAATACCGGTAGGACCCAGTCAAGGGTTTACCACAGTTAAGAATTGAAATGTAAAAAAGTTTGAGAATGTTGCTAGATTTGCACTTTATTAAGTAAGAGAATGTTTACATGATTGACAATTATATTGATGTTTTCTATAATAAATAGAATACCCGTCTGGGTACAAAGTAATTGAAAATGTGAAAAATTGAATGCATAGTTTTACATAAAATGCCCTGTTGGGTAAAGTAAAAGTTATTGAAGAATGATGCATACTTGAAATATGTATATATATATGTCTTTTATTATGTCAATGGACTGAAAGGCTGAGGACTGTGCCAGCCCAGAACTCATCTTGTAAATAGTTGCACTACGGTGCATCACCTTGGTTTTACATGAAGCCACAATTCACTACCTCTGAACATAAAACCCGTATGGTGTGGCACTGAGCGAGGTCTGCAGTCAGATGTCCTGCAGCCCACCCAGGACCCACGTTGAAGGTTTGGTGCGGGTCCTTCACAAGTATCGTGTATATAATGTTTTGATACTTTTGTATTTTCTTACTGTACATAATGTAACGTTCAAGAAATCCTCACCTCCCGATGGGATGAGTTATAATGTTATTGTTATTGCAAAACAAAATGTCTTTTTGTCTTTTACAGCCCGGGAGTGCTGTGTTTTACCAAGGGGGGATGTGTAGCCCAGCTTCGCAGGTACACATGAAAATCCAGGGAAGTGCACAGAAGGGTACCAGCTAAAGCTTGATATTCATTCACTCATGTCACACACATTTTAGACACACCCATAAGTCAGTTTCCTGTCTTAGGATGTGCAGGTGCAGTGAGTCAGTCTAGCCTGGACTTGGAGGGAGGAAGAAGTTCAGTCAGATCCTGTCAGCAGTTCCGAAAGTGGAGGCTAGTATGGGTGAGCCAGTTCATCCTAGCCTAGTCAGAGCTGCTCCTTAACCTGAAGACAGAGACAGTTTGAGAGAAAGAAGAGTTAGCAGCAGAAACTTCAGTCGCCTGTCCCAAGGACAGTGAAGTTCAGTCGACGTGCTCCTGAACTGGGAGAATACTGAGAATCTGTCAGCGAGCTCTAAGAAAGATACAAAGAAGAAGTAAGAAGGGATTGACTTTTACTACCATAAGAAGTGTGGAGTGCTTATGTTAAGAGCGGAAAGCAGGGCGAAGGGCGCAGTGGAGAGTACAGAGCAGTGCCTTAGGTATTGATTTACCTGCACTAAATAACCGGTCACTGGGGACCGAAGAATCACTATTGTTTCAAGCATAGTGACAAGAAAACCAGAGGCGTCTGGACTACAGGTCGCAGATAGCAGCCCTAAGTGTCAGTACGTAACCGGAGTCAGGTGAAATAGGGACTTTGAGCCTGATCAGCAAAAGTAAGAACCTAGTTTCATCATTGGAAGGCTCCACCACAACATTGGCCGGGCAGGAACAGCTATAGAGTTAACTTCGCTTCAAGCAAGTAGGACTCACATTATATTGAAAGTAAAGGAGGCCTCTAACCTGCTAAGCTGCTACCTGGATGTGCACTTTCCACCCCGACCAGCTTCCCGGGACCTGCATTAACAACCTGCAAGTAAAGGTATGAAAAGAAGCTATCTTGTGTGCGACTGGATTATTATTGCACCCTGCATAATCACCACCATAGACTTCCAGGGACACGTCTCGCCTGTGGGAGACTTACTACCAAGCTGCCCCGTAACATCCCCTGTGAAAGTCCTCATAGCAGCGCTGGTACACATTACCTGAAACCACAGGTGGCGTCACGAACTACCTAATAATCCCCTGTAAATATTCCCCATCATACGCCTGACCGCCAGGGCCACGGACCGAGCCACCGCTGCCAGTGACACAAATCCCATAGACTTCCATGGGCTCGGCTCCGAGTACCCCATTGCCCTGGTAACCCACAATTGTGGTGCTGGTCATTGTCACGCTGTCTAATGATATGTATACAATGTCAGTAAACTATTAATACAGGAACAACACTCTATACAACAACTAGTATAGCAACATCAGCATGTAAGTATAGAATAGATTTACCTGACACGATATCTGCTGAACTCAGGGTTAATCTTGAGGACTTGATGAGCTGAAACAGGAAAGAGGTGGACCGGGATCTAACCTGACCCTAAACTGGGGTCCTAACTAATCCCTCACCTTGGAGGTACTGATAATGGTTCAGAGGTCCAAGTCTCCAACCTTAAGGGTATGCCACACTAAACAATATCGCTAACGGGATCGCTAAAAAACGTCACTATTTAGCGATCCCGTTAGCGATGTTGTTCAGTGCGGCATCTGCCAGCGACGATCTTCCTGCTGTGATCTCGCTCGTCGCTGGAATCGTTCCGGACCCTATTTTCTCGTCGGCGCTCCCGCTGGGTAAGTATCTAATCGCTGTGTGGCACCTTTTCTTAGCGATTTAGCGGTACTTTTGTACCGCTAAAGTCGTTAAGAAGATCGCTAACGGCGATAGCGTCGTTAACTATATCGCTAAATGTGGCCGCATTTAGCGATATAGAAACAATCCCGCTAGCGATCGCATTAGTATGCGTCGTTATTGTGATCGCTAGCGGGATTGTTTAGTGTGGCAGTACCTTAACCCTGTCTCCTATCAGACCCTGAACCCTGTAATCAGTCCTAAGAAGGATCCTGACTACCACCAAAGGGATATGGGCTGATCTCAACTAAATACACAGATTAGACATATAAGACAGACAGGATAACACTCGCTTGCATACACACTCAAACACCAAAGGAACATAAATGGTCTGGGAAATAAACTCTAACCAAGTTGAGCTTAGAACAACTAAGGAGCTCACAACTAAAGTCTATACAGATTCATTCCTATCTGTGGTCTGCATGAAGGTTTCACTGGCAACTCCCCAAACAGACAACCAGGAATTTAAAGGAAACCAATCAACAAATAATCAATTGCAGCCGGGAGAAACTGCACCCAGTCCCAGCACCGAGCACAGACAGAATTAACTCCCTAGCTGCCAAACACAAAGAAACAGCAGATCAGCTGTGAGAAGTCAAAATGTGCAACCGCGACGATCTTCGTGGCAATGCACACATGACAGTACCCCCCCTTCTACGAGGGGCCTCCGGACCCTCAGGGCCAGGCCTGCCCGGGTGGGTTCTGTGGAAGGTCCGAACCAAACGATCTGCGTTAACATCAGACGCAGGGACCCACGTCCTCTCCTCTGGACCATACCCCTTCCAATGCACCAAGTACTGAAGGGACCGGCGATTCAGACGTGAGTCAATGATCTTTGATACTTGAAATTCCAAGTTACCATTGACCAACACAGGAGGAGGAGGTAGAGGTGACGGTATGACTGGTGCCACATACCTTTTAAGTAATGACTTGTGGAACACATTATGAATTTTAAACGTAGGAGGGAGGTCCAGACGAAATGCCACAGGATTAATTATGGAACTGATCCTGTACGGCCCGATGAATCTGGGACCCAGTTTCCAGGAGGGCACCTTAAGTTTTATATTCCTGGTAGACAACCATACCAGATCGTTCACATTCAGATCTGGACCAGAAACTCTCCTCCTATCAGCCATACGTTTGTAACGGTTCCCCATCGCACTCAGATTATTCAATACACCTCTCCACACAGAAGCAAGTGACGACGAGAAACGCTCCTCCTCAGGAACCCCAGAAGGGCCCCCCCATTGAAAGTACAAAACTGGGGATGGAAACCATATGCCCCAAAAAACGGGGACTTACCAGTGGACTCGCTCCGCCTGTTGTTAAGAGCGAACTCTGCCAGAGGCAAGAAAGAAGACCAGTCCTCTTGGTTCTCTGAAACAAAACACCGGAGATATGTCTCTAAACTCTGATTCAGACGCTCTGTCTGACCATTGGTCTGCGGATGAAAAGCCGAGGAAAATGACAATTGCATCCCCCGACGTAAACAAAATGCCCTCCAAAATTTGGACACAAACTGAGACCCCCTATCTGACACCACATCAGAAGGCAACCCATGAAGTCTAACGATCTCCCTAATGAACACCTGCGCCAGAGTTTTAGCATTAGGGAGTGCAGGAAGAGCAACGAAATGTGCCATCTTACTGAACCTGTCAACAACCACCAGTATGACAGTATTCCCTGACGACGGAGGAAGGTCCGTAATGAAGTCCATAGATAAATGAGTCCATGGACGCTCCGGAAGTTTCAAGGGTAAAAGGGTCCCAGACGGACGGGTATGAGGGGTTTTAGAGCGAGCACACACCCCACATGACGCGACAAAAGTTATAACATCTTTATTAGCATTAGGCCACCAAAACCGGCGAGAAAGGAGATCTAAAGTAGCCTTACTCCCTGGATGTCCTGCTAGAGCAGAATTATGATGTGCCTCAATAACCTTTTGTCTCAACAGATTTGGGACAAACAGTCTCCCTGGAGGTCCTGCAGGGGCGTCCCCCTGAGCCTCTAACACCTCCTCCTCAAGCTCAGAAAATACAGCCGACACTACCACCCCCTCCTGAAGGATAGGACTCGGGTCATCCGTTTTCCCGGCCCCTGGGAAACTGCGAGACAAGGCATCAGCCTTTACATTCTTAGACCCCGGGCGATAAGTGACGACAAAATTAAACCTGGTAAAAAACAACGACCATCGAGCTTGTCTGGAATTCAGACGCTTAGCGGATTCCAAATACAACAGGTTCTTGTGATCAGTAATAACGGTAACCGGGTGGACTGCCCCCTCCAAAAAGTGACGCCATTCTTCAAAAGCTAACTTAATGGCCAAAAGTTCCCTATTGCCGATATCATAATTCCTTTCGGCGGACGACAATTTCTTAGAAAAGAAAGCGCACGGATGCCATTTACCAGGGGACGGACCCTGGGACAATATAGCACCCACCCCTACGTCAGACGCATCCACCTCCACAATGAACGGCTGAGATGCATCTGGTTGGATGAGAACGGGTGCCGAAGCAAAACATTTCTTCAAAGAGGAAAAGGCTTGGCAAGCTTTGTCCGACCATTTAGAAAAATCCGTCCCTTTTCTTGTCATGTCAGTGAGAGGTTTGACGACAGATGAGAAATTACAAATAAATTTCCGGTAGTGTTAGCAAACCCCAAAAAACGCTGCAGAGCCTTAAGATCCCCTGGCTGATCCCATTCAAGCACTGCTCTCACCTTTTCAGGGTCCATACGGAAACCGGAGGCTGACACCAAAAAAACCAAAAACTGAAGTTCCTGTACGGCAAATACACACTTCTCCAGTTTGGCGTATAGTTTATTGTCTCGCAAGATCTGCAACACCTGTCTCACATGCTCCTGATGAGACACAAGATCTGGCGAGTAAATTAAAATGTCGTCCAAATATACAACCACAAACAGCCCCACAAGGTGACGAAAAATGTCATTAACAAAATGTTGGAATACTGCTGGTGCAGTAGTCAGACCAAAAGGCATGACTAGGTTCTCATAATGTCCCTCCGGCGTGTTAAACGCCGTTTTCCACTCATCCCCCTCTTTTATCCTAATCAGATTATACGCCCCCCTGAGATCCAATTTAGAGAACCATTTGGCGCCAACAATTTGATTGAAGAGATCAGGAATAAGAGGGAGTGGATACGGATCTCGAACAGTAATCCGATTAAGTTCGCGGAAATCCAAGCAAGGGCGTAGGCCTCCATCTTTCTTCTTCACAAAGAAGAACCCCGCGGCTACTGGGGAAGATGAAGGTCTAATATGCCCTTTGGCCAGACTTTCAGAAATATAATCTTTCATAGCCTGCCTCTCAGGACCAGAAAGATTATACAACCTAGCTTTAGGCAACTTAGCATCAGGAAGGAGATTAATAGAGCAGTCATACACGCGATGAGGAGGCAACTCCTGACACCCCTCCTCAGAGAAAACATCCCCAAAATCCTCCAAAAAAGGAGGCAATGTACTAGGCACGACCGCACTGATGACTGTGTTCATGCAGTTGCTTTTGCAAAACTCACCCCATTGGCTTATTTCTCTGGACTGACAATTAATCACAGGGTTATGTTTAACCAACCAAGGAAGTCCCAACACAATGGGAGTAGGTAGACCCTCCAACACATAACAAGATAATTGTTCCCTATGTATTGCCCCTACCCGAAGGTCAATGTTATGAACCTCATGAACAAAGCTACCTTGGCCGAGAGGCCTGGCGTCAATGGAGAATATAGGGATCGGTTTGACCAATACACTCAGATGCATACCTTGAGCCTGAGCAAACTGAGCGTCAACCAGATTAGCCCCGGAACCACTATCAAGAAGAACAGACAATCTCTCCACTCTCGTACCAACTACCACCTCCACTGGTACAAGGAACTGAGAAGAACTGGCGGATGAAATACATACTCCCAGGTTGTCGTCCACCACACAACCTGGGATTAACAGTTTTCCGGCGACTTTTGGCTCAACAAGGCACGGGATGGACATTCTCCAACAAAATGTCCCTCTTTCCCGCAGAAAAAACATCTTCTAGTCCTGCGGCGTACCGCCAATCCCCTCCTACGAAATGATGTCCCTCCCAACTGCATAGGCTCATCCGAACAGACAAGGGGAACCTCAACATAAGGGACTTTAGTGGTAGGTGGAGAAACAACAGGGAGTGGGGTTACCTCACCCCTCTCCCGAAGCCGTCTATCAGTACGGATAGCTAAGGCCATAGCAGCCTCCAGTGAATGAGGAGACTCATACTGAGCCAAAACGTCTTTTAATTTATCAGAAAGCCATGACAAAACTGGCTCCTAAGAGCTGGGTCATTCCATTGAGTATCTGTGGCCCATCTACGAAACTCAGAAGCAAATTCCTCTGCAGGACGATCTCCCTGCTGTATCTTACGTAATTTTGTCTCAGCAAGAGAGACCCGATCTGGGTCATCATATACCAATCCCAGGGCAGTAAAAAATTGATCTACAGACAGTAGAGCCGGGATCCCGGAGGAAGGGAAAATGCCCAGGATTGAGGGTCCCCTTGCAGAAGTGAGATAACAATTCCCACTCTCTGCTCATCACTCCCTGATGATCGAGGCCGAAGCCGAAAATACAATTTACATGCCTCCCGGAAGGTGAAAAATTTGTCTCGCCCACCAGTGAACCTGTCCGGGAGAGCTACTTTAGGTTCAACTCTGGTTTGCTCCAGGGGAGACAAAACTTTGGACTTAATGTCCGTCAGCTCCATGGATAATCCCTGCAACTGCAGAGCCAGCTGGGCTACTGGATCCATGGTAACTGGAGATAATTTTTATGGCCAGTGAAAATGTCACGCTGTCTAATGATATGTATACAATGTCAGTAAACTATTAATACAGGAACAACACTCTATACAACAACTAGTATAGCAACATCAGCATGTAAGTATAGAATAGATTTACCTGACACGATATCTGCTGAACTCAGGGTTAATCTTGAGGACTTGATGAGCTGAAACAGGAAAGAGGTGGACCGGGATCTAACCTGACCCTAAACTGGGGTCCTAACTAATCCCTCACCTTGGAGGTACTGATAATGGTTCAGAGGTCCAAGTCTCCAACCTAACCCTGTCTCCTATCAGACCCTGAACCCTGTAATCAGTCCTAAGAAGGATCCTGACTACCACCAAAGGGATATGGGCTGATCTCAACTAAATACACAGATTAGACATATAAGACAGACAGGATAACACTCGCTTGCATACACACTCAAACACCAAAGGAACATAAATGGTCTGGGAAATAAACTCTAACCAAGTTGAGCTTAGAACAACTAAGGAGCTCACAACTAAAGTCTATACAGATTCATTCCTATCTGTGGTCTGCATGAAGGTTTCACTGGCAACTCCCCAAACAGACAACCAGGAATTTAAAGGAAACCAATCAACAAATAATCAATTGCAGCCGGGAGAAACTGCACCCAGTCCCAGCACCGAGCACAGACAGAATTAACTCCCTAGCTGCCAAACACAAAGAAACAGCAGATCAGCTGTGAGAAGTCAAAATGTGCAACCGCGACGATCTTCGTGGCAATGCACACATGACAGATGTGCTACTATTGTCTTCTCCTCAGCAATATTCCATCTAGTGTAGTGTGACTAATGGCCACTTAATAAATGGGAAGTATGTGTCACAGAGATGGCTCCTGTGATGTAACCCGGGGTATTTTTTCTTTAGTGCATGTAAGCACTAAGTAGTTATTCACATTTGTGTCCGGGTTACGGGTAGCTATGAAAGATGGGAGGGTCTAGATGCCCATATACCTCACACGAAATTGAAAGTGCTCACTGTACTCCTTTTTCCCTGTGTGTGTGTTTGTGAGTTTGAGGACCTGCAGTGATATCACGATCATGTGACCAGTCCATGTGATGTTACCTCACCTGTGGGTGTGGTTAGATGCTACCTAATGGAGCCTGTGTGTTTGGCACATGTGGCAGTGCTGGCTAGTCTGAGCCAGAGGAAAGAGGTCTGTGAGATACCTCCGGTGTGTACGATCTGACAACCATGAGTGATACTGACCGGGGTCAGTGAGAAATGTTTGTGGGATACCTCTGAAGAGAAGAGGCATCCAGGAACCTGTGTGGCCTACACCAACAGGTAACGGACAGCAGTCCATGTTATGCTGACCGGGGTCAGTGAAAGACTGTGTTTATTCTATAAAGCTGAAGGTGTTACGACATTGTATTGGGGGCTGCATGCTTCTAGGTTCCTGAGAAGCGGTTTATGCTGTACTTTAATAAACCAAATGGACTTTTTTAACCCTGAGTGTCCCAGCGTATGCCTCAACGACCAGCAAAGCGAGTAATCCCCGTCCACAGATAGTCTGGGACGTTACACTAGTTACAGATCTATGCACGGATCTGTATGTGTTTTGTTTTTTTGATTGAATAGCAATGTCATCCATAATGACAATATAAGCAGAATGATTATAAACAACTTTTTTATCCTACTCTTGTCCAAAATGACTAATCTGTGCCCAGTTTTAGGTGCTGCAGAGCTATTCAGTTTACTGGCTGTAAACAGTTCTATTAGTATGCATCTGAAAGGAAGTTAAATGTTATCATCCAGTTACAGCCACAAGGGTATGCCACACTAAACAGCGTCGCTAACGAGATCGCTAAAAAACGTCACTATTTAGCGATCTCGTTAGTGACGTTGTTCTGTGTGGCATGTAGCAATGACGTGGCCCCTGCTGAGATCCTGCTGTGATCTCGTTCGTCGCTGACATCGGTCCGGACCCTATTTTTATCGTCGGCGTCCCGCTGGTAAGTATATATCGCTGAGTGTGGCACCTTTTTTTAGCGATTTAGCGGTATTTTTGTACCGCTAAAGTCGTTAAGGAGATCGCTAACCGCGATAGCGTCCTTAACGACATCGCTAAATTAAGCCGCTACTAGCGATATTGAAACTATCCCGCTAGCGATCGCATTAGTATGCGTCGTTATCGTGATCGCTAGCAGGATAGTTTAGTGTGGCAGTACCTACAGGAAATCAGTGCAGGATGAAGAAAGGAGATACTGCCTGTCAAAGAAGAGCTCCCGCTGCATCTGTTTCACATCTACCCTTGTAAAGTTCTGAACCTCCCAGATCTAGTAATACGTAAGTGGTGGATGTTGGGCACCTTAAAAACAAGTGACATAAAATGAAAGGAGCTTCCACGTACTGAAAAGTAAAAATAGTTTCTGAGCACTGTGAGAAAGTGAGACACTATACCAAGTCCAGTGACTCATGGTAAGACCATGAAAAGTTGGTTGGTGTACTGATGAGTCACAAACTTTCCAGTCAATAGGGAATAACAAAAGAAACATTGGTGCTGATGTTTAAGCACGTTATTTTATATAGGGTAACCCCTATTGAAATGGTATGGATTGTAAGCATTGCTGTGGGCCATTATTCCCTTATATTAGGGCTTGTTCAGAGGAGCGTGTACTGTCCAAGTAATAACGTACTGACCAATGTAATTCAATAGGGCTGTTTAGATGACAGTTTTACATGGACAAAGTGAAAACAATTGCAGCATCAATTATTCTCTTATGTAGCTCAGATGAAACTTGAACATTGAAATCTATTTGTCCGCAAAAAAAAATTGTATCCCATTCGGATCATCTGTATATCATCCATGTTTTATGGATACATTGCCATTATTAACCTCAGATCTGTGTTTGAGCATGTACATTTTAAACTTTTGATGTATAACTACATTGCTCCATGTATGTCACATAGAAGGAAAATAGGGACACCTATGCAGATGACATTAAAGATGAAACATGTCTGAGTTTTCTCAGTAAAAATCGGATGATTTTTTTCATACACCCGTCTGACCCAGACCTTAGCTTTTAGTAATTTCTGTTTTTATTTCTCAGTTTATTACAAATTGAGGAACTGTATAAGAAAATGTAAAACTTTAGTATGGTAAATCTGTGCAAGAAAGTCTCCATACAGATCAGAGAAATGTCGCCAAAACCCACAGATAACTGACCATCTAATGGGTATGTTCAGTATCTAATTGTATACAGTACAGCACTCTAGAATGAATAGAAAAGTGCCTAAGTAGGGCTCAAATCCGTAGTAGATGATGTGAGTAAGACTTGGCACACAAAGGGATACGTAATAATAAATGTGGTTTTTATTACAATCAAAATAGTCTAGTAAACAGTTATGATGTTTCATGCCAACATGGACCTTCATTAGAACAATGCATACGGTGTTTGTAGCAAGCGTTGTGGTTATAATAGCGCTAGTGTAGTGTGATGGCATCATTCCATATACACGTTTATTATTGTATACAATAATTAATTCCCTATACACTGGAACAACAAATGTATAGCACAACTCAGACATCAATATAATACAACAATATCCCCTATAAGTCAAATATGCAAAAATGGGAATAACAAGAGTTTTTAGAGCTAAAATATTAAATTTTATTGACAAACATAGAAACAGAGCATCACTGCTAATGCAGGTGACACAGGGCAAAAATAACAACAAAATGCACCTTATGCATCACATAAATATATGTACCGCATCCATTTCAGCACAAAAATGTTTGTATAGAACAAGCCTCTGTTGAATTTTAACCAATAAAGGTAGTACAACTCAGTGAGTGAACAAAAAAAATACTAAATAAAGTGCACACTGCCAATACACATAGAAAAGCTGCTATACCAAATAAAGTGACTAGGCACAATACATTGCAATAAGCCTGCTATAAGCATAAATAAAGTGCACTAGTGCTCTAATACATATGGCGGTAAGCCTCCTGCACTGAACATGATATGTAAAATACTAAACAGCATAAGGTGCCACAATAATATTAAAGACTTATGTAAATATGAAGTCACGCTGCCCTGGCCTTCCGCCCCTATGCGCGTTACGCCGCAGCTTCTTCAGGAGCATTAGCAGTGATGCTCTGTTTCTATGTTTGTCAATAAAATTTTATATTTTAGCTCTAAAACCTCTTGTTATTCCCATTTTTGCATAATTGACTTATAGGGGATATTGTTGTATTACGTTTATTATTATGTATCCCTTTGAATGGTGAGTTTTAGGCCACGTGCACACTGTAAGGTGGCTGACAGACACATAGTGGCTGGGAGATATGTATCACAGAGGTGGCTGTCCTCTGTGATATAAACCTGGAATAGTGCTCTAGTACACATAGTAGTTAGAAGGGTTTATCAGCCATTACATGTTGATTGTGAGCAGCTAAAGAGATGGGTAGGATGGCTGCTCTCCATATCTCCACCCCTGGGTGTAGTTCACATTGTAAAATGAGGCCTGTTTGTCTCACACATGTCTGTCTGTGGAAGTATGCAGACCTCCAGGATTGTGTGCCTTTGCTAAAGGATTAAGAAACTAGACTCTAACGCAAGCGGGCGACCCAGCACTATTGTGTGGACTTTATAATTTATGTTTCACTTTGTACCGGACAAGGGCTCTATTGGAGTTTTACTATGATGTGGTTTATGAGGACTGAAATAAACAAACCAGAATTTTAAATAGAAACGGTTCCTGTGATACTTCATTTCACTCCCAACTGAGTAGCATTGTTATATTTGCTGTTAGAAGTGTGGGCGGCATTCCCAGGGAACACTTGTGACTGCTACAAAGGTACTGCATGTCTTGAGAGAAGGCGGCTATATGCCAGGGAGAAACGTCAGACAGTATGGAGGACCTGATTAAACATCTGGTGCAAGCCGAACAACAGCAGTACCAGCAACAGCTGCAGCAGCAGCAATAACATCTGGCAGAACAGGAGACAAAGAAATAAGCTGCTTATGTAATAGCTTCAGCAACAGCAGTGACAACAACAGCAGCAGATTTAATTACTCGCAGTGGCGATTCGTGGCACAGCGCCAGCTCTGACTCTAAAGGTACTGCCACACTACTCGATCCCGCTAGCGATCTCGTTAGCGTTGCATACTAATGAGATCGCTAGCGGGATTGTTTCTATATCGCTAAATGCTGCCACATTTAGCGATATAGTTAACGACGCTATCGCCGTTAGCGATCTTCTTAACGACTTTAGCGGTACAAAAGTACCGCTAAATCGCTAAGAAAAGGTGCCACACAGCGATTAGATACTTACCCAGCGGGAGCGCCAGCGATGAAATAGGGTCCGGAGCGATTCCAGCGACGAGCGAGATCACAGCAGGAAGCTCGTCGCTGGAAGCTGCCGCACTGAACAATATCGCTAACGGGATCGCTAAATAGTGACGTTTTTTAGCGATCCCGTTAGCGATATTGTTTAGTGTGGCATACCCTTAAGGTCAGCTGATGATTTCTCTGGAAGATGGTGAGGAGAGCGTTGTAGCAAATGACCTTGGGTGATGACATAAAGGCCTTTTTAACCATTTTTGAAAAGGGTCACCGATAGAGAGGAACTCCCTCCAGAGCAGTGGGCCAAATACTTAATGAAGTAGCCATAAAAGGCCTACTATGATTTAGCCTTTAGTCTTACAATACGCCAAAGAATATGCGACATTGCAAACGGATATTTTGGCATGCTTGGGTGTAACAATGTCAGGGCACAACGGGTCCACTGCTTGCCATATCACAAGAACAAGCCCTCTCACTCATAAATATTTGATCTATGGCACCTTGTCCAAAAATGGGTGCAGCCACAGTCCTCTAACCCAGTGCAGATGGTAAAATTAGTTGTAATGGACCGGTTTGTGCATGCCCTTCTAAGGCCTATGCAGACTTGCTTAGGGAGATCCCTGGAACGCCAACAACCTGGTCAGACTGGTTGAAAGGTATCAGGGGCTCGACGGTTCCGTAGGGAGGCAACCCACTCCATACTAGGGGTCGTATCAGGAGGCGGATGTCACAGGTGTGTCAGAGGCTGCAGACCGTCGCTCTTCATCTGACTGCAGAAGGTCTTAGCAGTTTGCTTTGTAGGCTTCTTCCTGGTCCTTCTGACTCTAGGACCCAGTGGCAACTTTCCTCCGGCTCTGGTTGACACACCTGGATCGGGGTGTGTATAACTGCCAGCTTGCTGCTTGGAGTTGCCAGTAATATTTCCGTTTCTATTTCCCTGTTGAGGCTTGGAGCTATAGCAGTTGGCTATCTTCCTCTTTGTTGTTTGGAGGTTGTCTGTGTTTCTGAGTCTACTCAAGCTAAGTGTTCCCCTTGTTTGTGTATCCCATCTGTCTTTAGTTGTAGTGGGGATTGACTAGTGTTAACCCCGTCCTTCCCTAAGCAGGGCTGATTGCAAGGGTCATTGTGGCGCTTCCCACGGCTGTGGGGCGCCGGGACATGGCATAGCTTGCCTAGCTAGCCAATGCTCCCACGCCGCCAGTCCACGACGACGTGAGGCATGGGTCCCAGATGATAAGAGAATGTGGACCCACTGGACCACGGAGGGAGACCCGGGCCTGCCCGGACTAGGGAAGGGCAGCGACCGGGATCCGTGGCAGCTGAGCATGTGGGCAAGGTGGCGACCTGCAGGGCTAGACAACACCGCACAACTTCAGGTAAGAAGAAACATAAAGTTTACTTAAAGAAACAAAGTACATAAACAGAAACATAAGACCGGGCTCCGATTCCGCACATCAGAGAAGGGTACACGACTCAGGATCACAGACGAGTGCTGGAGGACATCACGGGTAGATGAAGTCCAGGGTTATCTGGCACGGGCATACTTGGACGGCCTCTCTCTCAGGCGTAGCACAGGCTCAGCAGGAGAACATCAGACACCGACCTCAGACAGACTTCAGACGATGGCGGGGTCATCACGGGTTGATGAAGTCCAGGATCATCTGGCACGGGCATACTAGTATGGCCTCACTCTCAGGCCTCGGGCGTAGCACAGGCTCAGCAGGAGAACATCAGACACCGGCCCAGGACGAACGTCAGACGATGGCAGGGTCATCACGGGTTGATGAAGTCCAGGGTCATCTGGCATGGGCATACTAGGACGGCCTCTCTCTCAGGCCTCAGGCGTAGCACAGGCTCAGCAGGAGAACATCAGACACCGACCCAGGACAGACGTCATCACAGGGTAGACCAAGAAGGAACCGGCAGGACAAGAGAGCGGGTGGCACCTGGGAAAAGGGCAGGGAATCACGGCAGGGGATATAGGTAGTTTCTGGACAGGCAGGTTTGTCACAGCAAGTGACCAAGGAAGTCTCTGGGCAGGCAGGTTGTCACGGCAAGTGACCAAGGCAGTCTCTGGGACAGGCAGGTTGTCACGGCAAGTGACCAGGGCAGGCAGGTTGTCACGGCAAGTGACCAGGCAGTCTCTGGGACAGGCAGGTTGTCACGGCAAGTGACCAGGGCAGGCAGGTTGTCACGGCAAGTGACCAGGCAGGCAGGTTGTCACGGCAAGTGACCAGGCAGTCTCTGGGACAGGCAGGTTGTCACGGCAAGTGACCAGGGCAGGCAGGTTGTCACGGCAAGTGACCAGGCAGGCAGGTTGTCACGGCAAGTGACCAGGCAGTCTCTGGGACAGGCAGGTTGTCACGGAAAGTGACCAGGGCAGGCAGGTTGTCACGGCAAGTGACCAGGCAGTCTCTGGGACAGGCAGGTTGTCACGGCAAGTGACCAGGGCAGGCAGGTTGTCACGGCAAGTGACCAGGCAGGCAGGTTGTCACGGCAAGTGACCAGGCAGTCTCTGGGACAGGCAGGTTGTCACGGAAAGTGACCAGGGCAGTCTCTGGGACAGGCAGGTTGTCACGGCAAGTGACCAGGCAGTCTCTGGGACAGGCAGGTTGTCACAGCAAGTGACCAAGGCAGTCTCTGGACAGGCAGGTTGTCACGATAAGTGACCAGGCAGTCTCTAGACAGGCAGGTATATACGACCTGATATGGTGGAGCCTCCAGGTGGGCTGCAGTCGGATGGCAGATGATCGCTCCCAGGTGAGCAGGCAAGAGCCGGGGATCTCTGCAGATGATGTCCAAACTTCCGGAAGAAGCTGCAGTCGGATGGCAGATGATCGCTCCTAGGTGAGCAGGCAAGAGCCGGGGATCTCTGCAGATGACGTCCGAACCTCTGGAAGGAACTGCAGACGGATGGCAGACAGGCAAGCCGACAGGTAACAGACAGGTAACTGGAATCAGGAGCTGATGGCTGAAACAGAGTTAGACTGCACAGGAACAACAGGAACACGGATTGGATCTCAGAGAGTCAGGAACACAGACAGGAACACGGACTGGGTTTCAGGGACACGGACTGGAACACAGGCATCGGACTCCGGACATCTGGTACCGATCAGCAGGCTCCGGACATCAGGTAGAGATGGATAGGATCCGGACATCTGGAAGTGGTCATCGGACATCAGATATCAGGCAATGGTCATCGGACATCGGATATCAGGCAATGGTCATCAGGGATAGGATCCGGACATCTGGCAGCGACCTGAAAAGGAACCCCAGCGGTCTAGTGCAAGCCCCGCCTAGCACAACGGGAGCTGGCCGGGGATTGCACAGAAGCTGAGCACAGAGTAACAGAAACTCAGCACACACCGGACTCCTCCTTCCAAGATGAACTCAGGTTATATAGCAAGGATTCACAGTCACTGGCACAGGGTTCTGGACACAGCAGGATTTCAGGAACATAACAAATAGGACACAGTTCAGACAGTCAGGTACAGGATGCGATCCAGGATCAGGGGTTCAGGTAATTAGACACAGAAGGAACAGGCCTGGATATACAGCCTCCAGGAACGGCGATCTGGGTAATCAGCCCCCAGCATAGGCGGAAACACAAGACACAGTTCAGACATTCAGGTACCGGGTTAGGTCCAGGATCAGGGAACAAGAAACAGCAAGAACAGGGAATCAGCTCTCCAGAGCTGATCAACTTCAGAGCAGGAGCTGAACACACAACCACATACGGCTAGGTTCAGGGATTCAGTGTGGATTCAATGTGAAGCTCTGGCAACGCCCACTAGGGCTGAGGAACTTTATATATGAGCTGCTTCACAGCAATAGGCTGGAGCAGTAATTCTAATACACACCCAATCCTCATAAAAGCAGGACAGGTGTGGGCCGCGCCCCCTATGCAGAGCCAGACAACTCATCACAGAGGAACGCCTGACAGTGGCTGCTGCCACACACGTAGTAAGTCATGCACCACTGCAGAGGACTTTGCAAGCTACGGACGGCTTTCACAGCAGGCCAGGCGCCTGACAGAAGCTGCTGCCACACACGTAGTAAGTCATGCACCACTGCAGAGGACTTTGCAAGCTACGGACGGCTTTCACAGCAGGTCAGGAACCGCACATGCGGGCGGTCATGCAAAGCAGCGGAGCCACTCACGCAAGTACGGGTACGCAGCAGAGCCGGGAACTGAGCAGCATCCATATAGGTAACAGACAACAGTATCCCAGCTGGTTAGGGGGAAAGGAGCAAAAGGGTTAATGCAAAAGACATGCAGAATAACGCTGGAACACAAAGTACAGATAATACCAGCATTACAGTCATGCAGGGATTAGGTTCCTGCTCGGCAATAGGTGCAGAACCTATACATATAGGGACATTTAGGGCAGACAGTGTGACTTTAGATCTACCTAGGGGTCCGCACTCCACCCTTCCCTAGTGTTTGGCTCCCTTTCCCTCATCCCTTCGTGTTGCACTTAGTCTTTCCTACACTGTGCGTGACAAAAGATGTTCAAAATGGGGTGGGGTGACCAAAGTCCAAGGGGGTGGTGGAGGTCATGACAAAGGTCTCTTTGGAGATGTAATTTGCTGTCAGATTGTGAGCCTTCGCGGGCAGGGTCCTCTCTCCTTCTGTACTTATGTGTGTCCTGTATTGCTCATATTTATTGTACTTGCCTATATTCGCCCCCTCTCACATGTAAAGCGCCATGGAATAAATGGCGCTATAAAAATGAATAATAATAATAATATAGCCACTCGTTGATCCCTGATCACCGAGTAAATGGACTGTAACATGGGACACCATGAATATCCAGCCTGCAGTGTAGAATGTCAACCTAGCGAATGGCCCCAAGCTTGTTCTGTAAAGGTGAATGGTCTGCAAATGACTGGACTACTACAGTCATGGCCAAAAGTTTTGAGAATGACACAAATATTATATTTTCACATGATCTGCTGCCCTCTGGTTTTTATGTGTGTTTGACAGATGTTTTTATCACAGACAGAAATATAATAATTGCAAACATTTGAGTAACAAAAGCTTATATTGACAGAATGAGTTAATGCAGCAAGTCAATATTTGCAGTGTTGACCCTTCTTCTTCAGGACCTCTGCAATTTTCCCTGGCATGCTCTCAATCAACATCTGGACCAAATCCTGACTGATAGCAGTCCATTCTTGCACAATCAATGCTTTCATTTTGTCAGAATTTTTCGGTTTTTGTTTGTCCACCCATCTCTTGATGATTGACCACAAGTTCTCAATGGGATTAAGATCTGGGGAGTTTCCAGGCCATGGACCCAAAATCTCTATGTTTTGTTCCCTGAGCCATTTAGTTATCACCTTTGCTTTATGGCAAGGTGCTCCATCATGCTGGAAAAGGCATTGTTGATCGCCAAACTGCTCTTGGAGGGTTGGGAGAAGTTGCTCTTGGAGGACATTCTGGTACCATTCTTTATTCATGGCTGTGTTTTTAGGCAAGACTGTGAGAGAGCCAATTCCCTTGGCTGAGAAGCAACCCCACACATGAATGATTTCAGGATGCTTAACAGTTGGCATGAGACAAGACTGGTGGTAGCGCTCACCTTGTCTTCTCCGAATGAGGTGTTTTCCTGATGTCCCAAACAATCGAAAAGGGGATTCATCAGAGAAAATAACTTTACCCCAGTCCTCAGCAGTCCACTGCCTGTACCTTTTGCAGAATATCAGTCTGTCCATGATGTTTTTTCTGGAGAGAAGTGGCTTCTTTGCTGCCCTCCTTGAGACCAGGCCTTGCTCCAAGAGTCTCCGCCTCACAGTGCGTGTAGATGCACTCACACCTGCCTGCTGCCATTCCTGAGCAAGCTCTGCACTGCTGGTAGCCCGATCCCGCAGCTGAAACACTTTTAAGAGACGGTCCTGGCGCTTGCTGGTCTTTGTTGGGCGCCCTGGAGCCTTTTTGGCAACAATGGAACCTCTCTCCTTGAAGCTCTTGATGATGCGATAGATTGTTGACTGAGGTGCAATCTTTCTAGCTGCAATACTCTTCCCTGTTAGGCCATTTTTGTGCATTGCAATGATGACTGCACGTGTTTCTTTAGAGATAACCATGGTTAACAGAAGAGAAACAATGATGCCAAGCACCAGCCTCCTTTTAAAGTGTCCAGTGGTGTCATTCTTACTTAATCATGACAGATTGATCTCCAGCCATGTCCTCATCAACACCCACACCTGTGTTAATGGAGCAATCACTAAAAAGAGGTTAGCTGGTGCTTTTAAGGCAGGGCTGCAATGATGTTGAAATGTGTTTTGGGGGATAAAGTTCATTTTCTAGCCAAATATTGACTTTGCAAGTAATTGCTGTTAAGCTGATCACTCTTTATAACATTCTGGAGTATATGAAAATTGCCATTAGAAAAGGTGAAGCAGTAGACTTTGTAAAAATTAATATTTGTGTCATTCTCAAAACTTTTGGCCATGACTGTACAAGGTTCTGAGACCCATGAGATCGGTGTAGTCCAGGATTTATTGCACCCAATTATCATAAGCCGGGACTTTGTGTTGCTTTGGGACTTGTGGTGGAGGGAAGTGACCTCGATTACTCGGATAAGAAATGGGTTGGGTCTAATGTAGTCTCACGGCCCCAGAGCCTGATGGGTTTTCCTTCTATGCAGTGGTGGAGGGTCAGGAGGTAGCATCCCCTGAGGCTGACAATCCTGAGATAGGACCAGAGAAAATTTGGGGATTGCCCAACATAGGGATCTAACTCTGAAAGAGATGTTTAATAATGTAACCGCTATAAATGGCATAGCACAGGAGCCGAGGGATGACACTAGATTTCCCTATTTTATGATGAGTGGGGCCTTATTGTACTGGGTTAATAAGGTTAGAGAGGAAATAGTGGAGAAATTGTTTGGACCAGGACCCTATAGATGGAGGGTGTTGGACAGGGCCCATTCCCATATCCTGGATGGACAAAACCAAAGAACGGGTAACTCGGAGGTTCTATTGGCCCTTGTGTCACAGGGAGATCCCAAGGTATTTCAAATCCCCACCTGCCAGTTAACCGCTCGCACCTCTTATTTTCAAAATTCCCTTGCTTTCCCCCTGCCACTACCCATCAATATTTATTGGTTGTCCTCGACTATGCTACATGGTAACCAGAAGTTGTTCCCTGAGAAACTTTTCAGAAAAAAGTATAGCCCGTGAGTTGGTCCACATCTTTGCCCGAACAGACTACCGAGGGAGATACTGACTGACCAAGAAACACCCTTTATGAGTAAAGTGATGAGGCAACTGTGTAGTAAGGCCTTGCAAATTAAACAACTGAAGATGTCAGTTTACAATCCACACACGGATGGTCTTGTGGTGAGGTTTAATAAAACCTTAAAGAGATAAGCCTAAGAAAGTAATAGAAAACGACGTACAAGACTGGGACTGTCTCCTCCCGTATCTGTTATTCTCTATCCGGGAGTTCCACAAGCCTCTACTGGATTTTCTCCGTTTCAACTTGTCTACGACCGACATCCACGGGGTCTCCTTGATATAGCCAAGGAAACCTGGGATGCTGAAGTCATGCCCCACCGGAGCGTCATCGAGCATGTCACTCAGATGCAAGAGAGAGTTACGAAGGTAATGCCTAATGTAAAGGAACATTGCCTCCAGGCACAAGAGTCTCAATCCCGGGTCTACAACGTGTCAGCTAGGATGAGACAGTTCGGTCCCAGGGACCATGTCCTTGTGCTTATTCCCATGGTAGAGCGTAAGTTTTCGCCTAATGGCAAGGCCCCTATGAGGTGGTAGAAAAGCTCAGTGAAATTGAACTACAAGGTTCATCAACCAGGAAGATAAAAGCTGTACCAGGTCTACCACGTCAATCTTATCAAGGCATGGCAAGACAGGGACCCCGTTTAAACTCAATTTTTGCTGGTTAAGACAGAAGGGAACATTGAAGCTGTCACAGTAGTTGAGACGCTGTCGAAAGCCCAAGGTAGTGAAGTGTATGCTGTAACGGGTCTGGGAGGCGGAACCTCTGAGCTACTATACAAAGGGGCGGACCTTGTAAGAGAGCGGGTGGCGACCAGGGTGGACGGGCAGGTAGTAACAGCAGATAACCGGGGTAGTCTCTGGATGAACGGGCAGGAAGTCGCGGCAAGTGACCGAGGCAGTCTCTGGATGAGTGGGCAGGAGGTCACGGCAAGTGACCGGGGCAGTCTCTGGACGAGTGGGCAGGAGGTCACGGCAAGTGACCGGGGCAGTCTCTGGATGAGTAGGCAGGAGGTCACGGCAAGTGACCGGGGCAGTCTCTGGACGAGTGGGCAGGAGGTCACGGCAAGTGACCGGGGCAGTCTCTGGATGAGTAGGCAGGAGGTCACGGTAAGTGACCGGGGCAGTCTCTGGACGAGTGGGCAGGAGGTCACGGCAAGTGACCGGGGCAGTCTCTGGAAGAAGGTAGATACGACCTGTGATGGCTGAGCCTCCAGGTAGGCTAGCAGGCAGGTGACAGATGAGCGCTCCCAAGTGAGCGGGCGAGAGTCACTGGAATAGCAGAAGATCACGGTACGTGACGGCAGAGCCTCCAGGTAGGCTAGCAGGCAGGTAACAGATGAGCGCTCCCAGGTGTGCTAGCAAGCAGGTAACAGATGAGCGCTCCCAGGTGAGCGGGCGAGAGTCACTGGAATAGCAGAAGATCACGGTACGTGACGGCAGAGCCCCCCATGCAGGCCAGCAGGCAGGTAACAGATGAGCGCTCCTAGGTGAGCTAGCAGGCAGGTAACAGACAGCAACCTGGCAGGAATCAGACAGGTATCTGGCAAGGACCCTGAGGACTGAAGCAGAGTAGTGAACAGTGCAACAACATTGCTCGGGCACCTCCATTTTGGAGGAGGGGCCTTATATAAGGTGAAGTCCTCCGGCCATTGGCCGGGGACTCCTTAGGACGACGCGCGTGGCCCCTTTAAGAGGGAGGGCAGCGCACGCCCGCGCGCCCTAAGCACAGTGGCAGGAAAGGAGCGCGCGCCGCCAGCAGAGCGGGAGGAGGACGCCGGACCTGGAGCAGAGGGGTGAGGGGAACAGTGTCCCTGCCTGGCAGAGGGCAGGGATGCCGACGCCGGCGCTACAGTACCCTCCCCTTTAGGCCCCCCCTTTTTTAGGCCAGAAAGAAATTTAGCTAGGATGAGAGGGGCATGGATGTTCTCCCGAGGCTCCCACGTTCTCTCCTCAGGACCAAACCCCTTCCAATCCACCAAAAAATAGGTCTTCCTTCTTACCCTTTTGGTGGCCAAAATGTTCTCTACCTCAAATTCGTTTTCAGCTGAAACCGGAGCAGGAGGCGTACCTGTAGACTTGGAAAAAGAGTTAAGTACCACCGGTTTGAGGAGAGATACATGGAAGGAGTTAGGGATCCGCAAGTTGGCTGGAAGTTTCAATTTATAGGCCACTGGGTTGATCTGACTGATGACCTCCAAAGGACCGATGAATCGAGGCCCTAACTTATAGGAAGGAATCTTGAGCCGAACATACTTGGACGAAAGCCAGACCTTATCCCCAGGACGGAATTGCGGAGGATCCAGACGTTTTTTGTCAGCATGTCTTTTCATACGCTCGGATGACAGAAGGAGTGCAGACCGGGTACTCTCCCATATGGAGGAAAATTTGTTAACAAGAGATTCCGCAGCCGGATTGTCCACTGAGATGGAGACGGGAAATGGGATCCAAGGATGCTGACCGAAGACTACAAAAAACGGGGATTTGGAGGAAGATTCGCTCTCGTGATTGTTGTAAGAAAATTCGGCCCATGGCAGGAGATCCACCCAGTCAGAATGGTGGACATTAACGAAGTGCCGGAGGTAACTGGTCAGGATCTGATTGACCCGCTCCACTTGACCATTGGACTGTGGGTGGTAGGCGGAGGAGAAGTCCAAGGTAACGTCTAGCAATTTACAAGTGGCTCTCCAGAAACGTGAGGTGAACTGTACCCCTCGATCCGACACGATATGGCGGGGCAGGCCATGAAGACGGAAGATGTGGCGGATAAAGTCTTTAGCCAGCTTGGGTGCAGACGGGAGGCTTGGCAGGGGAATAAAGTGAGCCATCTTGGAAAAGCGGTCAACGACCACCCAAATGACCGTACAACCGGCAGACATGGGGAGGTCCGTTATGAAGTCCATGGCTATATGCTGCCAGGGAGCAGCGGGTACAGGAAGCGGAAGGAGGCGACCGGCAGGCAGGTGTCTCGGAACCTTGTTGCGGCCACATGAGGCACAGGCAGAAACAAAGTCTATTACGTCCTTGTGCAGGGTAGGCCACCAGTAATGCCGAGTAATTAGCTGGAGGGTCTTTTTTTGACGGCGTGGCCAGCTAATTTAGACGAATGACCCCAGTGTAGGATTCGCTCCCGATCGGGTACCGATACGAACGTCTTACCGGGAGGGAGACGATTTAGACTCACGGGAGACACCTGCATTACTCTGGCGGGATCGATGATATGTTTAGGTTCCTCCTCGAGATCCGACACCAGGAAGGATCGGGACAAGGCGTCCGCCTTGATGTTCTTGTCTGCCGGGCGAAAATGTAGAACAAAATCAAAACGAGCAAAAAACAAGGACCACCGGGCCTGGCGCGGGTTAAGTCTCTGGGCATGCTGGAGGTAAGCCAAGTTTTTGTGGTCAGTGTAAATAATTACCGGATGAAGAGCCCCCTCGATAAGTAACGCCACTCCTCCAATGCCAGCTTGATGGCCAATAACTCTCGGTCTCCTCACGGCAAGTGACCGGGGCAGTCTCTGGGAGAAGGTAGATACGACCTGTGATGGCTGAGCCTCCAGGTAGGCTAGCAGGCAGGTGACAGATGAGCGCTCCCAAGTGAGCGGGCGAGAGTCACTGGAATAGCAGAAGATCACGGTACGTGACGGCAGAGCCTCCAGGTAGGCTAGCAGGCAGGTAACAGATGAGCGCTCCCAGATGTGCTAGCAAGCAGGTAACAGATGAGCGCTCCCAGGTGAGCGGGCGAGAGTCACTGGAATAGCAGAAGATCACGGTACGTGACGGCAGAGCCTCCAGGTAGGCCAGCAGGCAGGTAACAGATGAGCGCTCCCAGGTGAGCTAGCAGGCAGGTAACAGACAGCAACCTGGCAGGAATCAGACAGGTATCTGGCAAGGACCCTGAGAACTGAAGCAGAGTAGTGAACAGTGCAACAACATTGCTCGGGCACCTCCATTTTGGAGGAGGGGCCTTATATAAGGTGAAGTCCTCCGGCCATTGGCCGGGGACTCCTTAGGACGACGCGCGCTGCCCCTTTAAGAGGGAGGGCAGCGCACGCGCGCGCGCCCTAAGCACAGTGGCAGGAAAGGAGCGCGCGCCGCCAGCAGAGCGGGAGGAGGACGCCGGACCTGGAGCAGAGGGGTGAGGGGAACAGCGTCCCTGCCTGGCAGGGGCAGGGACGCCGACGCCGGCGCTACATATGCTGAATCTTGGAGTCATTGAGGAATCTAAGAGCAGGTGGTCTAGTCTAATTGTCCTTGTTCCAAAACCCGATGACGAATAGAGATTCTGTAATTATTATCGGAAGCTCCAAGTTCGACGCACATTCGATGCCGCGTGGGAATGAGCTGATCTAGAGACTTGGGCCAGTAAGGCATATAACCACGTTGGATCTAACGAAGCGATATTGGAAAATTCCTATGTCACAAGAAGCCAAGGAGTAGACAGCATCCTCCATGCATGATGGGTGCTTCCAATACGTCTGGATGCCATTCGAACTACAGGGAGCTCCGGCCACCTTCCAGAGGACCATGGACCGGATCCTTTCACCCTATAAGAATTATGCTGTGGCATACCTGGATGATATCATAATATTCAGCCCGGATTGGGGAAGTCATCTGGGAAAGGTCCAGGCGCTGTTTGATGTTCTCAGGAAGGTGGGGTTCACTATAAATCCCCAAAAATGGTCAATGGGGAAAGAGGATGTTCGCTTCAAATTAATTCACAGACCTTTCTAACACCCCCCACACAAACATGCCTTTGCTAATATATTAATGTACTTAGCAATAAGATGTAGGTGGATATGAGACATATGGTAATATACTGTATGTATACAGATTGTAGAGAATTTTGTATCATTAAAAGGGTGTATTCAGGCAACATTCAAAAAATTTCAACAAGTTGTCAGGCAGATTTTAGCTTGGGAGCCCAGCGGGAGAGCCTGTAATCAGCTTTTCACCAGGAAACTCTGCTAACAAAATGTAATTGTCCAAATACTACAACCCTTTCAAATATATTTAGCTTTTTGCACTTAGTTCTTGACATACAGATTGGATATTCGTTTTGATTACTACTCTAGGCATAGGAAATGCATATTTACTATCAATAACAATGGAACACAAATATTAAAAACAAGACTTGTGAGCTGGAAGACATGTATCATAGTGACCTGGATTTACACTTGTTCCTATTTAAGAAGCAGGTGTTATGACATGAGTCTGTCAACTAAAATATTTTTGGCTAGATATTGTATTGAAGGAACTGGCTGTGTGACATTCTAAATTAGATTTGCTTTGCTCCACAAATATGATTGAAATTTCATTTCTGGAATGCATCAGACAAAATATGTAACATATATCATTACTCACAACATATCTATCAAGTATATTATCTATCTACGTAAATGATGATGCTATAAGGTTTGAAGATCATGAAAAATAATGCTAGTGTTATTGTCACCACAGCAGATTTATATGTGTGATCCCTAGAGACAAATTCAAAGGCTGGAGACTCTTTGAAGCTATGAACATGACTGAGATGCCAAATCAATATCTTGAGAAAGAACATCTTCTGTGCAACACTGTTGAATGATGGCTACTCCTTGTAATGTGCTGTCATCTTCTAGTCACTGTTATCCTGATCTTTGATCCTTAAAACAACAAGCCAGATTTTCATCTGTTTTTTTCAATCCTGAGCTTGTGAGACGACAATCTATTAATTAATTGATTATAAGCTTGCGAGCAGGTCCCTCAATACTCCTGTAACTGTTGAACTGTGTGTTAGGGTATGCCACACTAAAGGCTGGGTCCCACATAGCGATACACCAGCGATCTCGACAATGATCAGGATCGCTGGTGTATCGCTACATTATCGCTGCTGAGCTGCCACACAGGCAGCTCAGGCAGCGATCAGCACAAGCGACACTGCGGGTAACATCGCTTAGTTACCCGCAGTGTACCTTGGATACCAGCGCCCTGATGCAGGGAGCTGGTAACCAAGGTACACAGCGGGTTTCCAGGCGCTGCGCGGTGCCTGGAAACCCGCTGTGTACCTTGGTTACCAGCTCCCTGCATCAGGGAGCTGGTATCCAAGGTACACAGCGGGTTTCTAGGCACAGCCCCGCGCCTGGAAACCCGCTGTGTACCTTGGTTACCAGCGGATCGCTGGTCTCCCGCCTGTCACACGCAGCGATGCGTGCCTGTCAGCGGGAGACCAGCGATCAAAAAATGTCCTGACATTTCAGCGACGATCAGCGATACCCGGCAGGGGGGCTGATCGTCGCTGAATGTCACACACAGCGATATCGCTGGTGAGCTCGCTGCTGCGTCACAAAACTAGTGACTCAGCACCGATCTCGCTAGCGATATCGCTATGTGAGACGGGGGCTTAAGTGAGATCGCTAACGAGATCGCAACTGCATCACCATTTATGACGCAGTAGCGATCTCGTTAGCGACTTAGCTAAACAGAACTCATCAGCGATCTGTGATTCCAAACACATCTCATCAGCGATCTGTATAACGACCTCCGCGGTCGTTGGGAAAACCTAGTCCCACCTGCGACGCTGGTGAAGTCGTTCATAAAAGGTTTCACGCTCAGCGATTCAGGCTCACCAGCGGGACACCAACGACCAAAAAACGGCTCAGAACGTTCATAAGCGATCAGCGACATCTCAGCAGGGGCCACATCGCTGCTACATGTCACACACAGCTAAGTCGCTAACGAGATCACTACTGCGTCAAATGGTGACGCAGTTGCGATCTCGTTAGCGATCTCGCTTGCAATCTCGCTTAGTGTGGCATACCCTTAAGCCCGGGTCTCACATAGTGATACACTAGCGATCCCGACAACGATCAGGATCGCTGGTGTAACATCGCTTAGTTACCAGCAGTGTACCTTAGATACCAGCGCCCTGATGCAGGGAGCTGGTAACCAAGGTACACATTGGGTTTTCAGGCACTGCGCGGTGCCTGGAAACCCACTGTGTACCTTGGTTACCAGCTCCCTGCATCAGGGCGCTGGTATCCAAGGTACACAGCGGGTTTCTAGGCACAGCCCCGCGCCTGGAAACCCGCTGTGTACCTAGGTTACCAGCGGATCGCTGGTCTCCCGCCTGTCACACTCAGCGATGCGTGCCTGTCAGCGGGAGACCAGCGATCAAAAACATGTCCAGGACATTCAGCGACGATCAGCGATACCCAGCAGGGGGGCTGATCGTCGCTGAATGTCACACACAGCGATATCGCTGGGGAGATCGCTGCTGCGTCACAAAACTAGTGACTCAGCAGCGATCTCGCTAGCGAGATCGCTGTGTGAGACGGGAGCTTAACTCTGTAATGTCTGTATTGTCTGTAAATGTATCTGCTCAGTTGTAAAGTGTTGCTGAATATCTTGATGCTAAACGAATAAAATTATTATTGTAATACAAATGTGCACACTTACAGTAGACTGTTTTAATGTCCATGGCTATGAAAGCATGGCTGTAAACTAGGACATTCTGCTTTTTGTTTCTCTAAAGTTTGCTAGATGTTAAGGGAATCTGTCAACTGAATTTCATACCTCAAACTATTTGTGCACATGCAGCTCTTTCCAAGACAAGTCCAGCAATACCTTTACATGGTCAGTCTTTTCTTGAGTTATAGAGAACTCTGCGTTTGAATTGCTATGCAAATAAGGCTCTAGATGTCACAATCCCTCTTTCAGTGTGTCTTAACGCAGTGAATGACAGTTTGGTTATCCAATCTTGGATAGGGTATGGTGATTGACAGTTTAACAGTCCAATCGGATGCTGGGGCGTGTTTAGTTGTCAGTATCTTGAGTGACAGTTTAGCCATCCAATCAGTACCAGAGTGTTCCAGGGCTCCATCCATGTGTCTCCTATTCACAGTAATTACCTGGCTATTTAGCCTGCTCTCTGCCTTAGATTTCTGCCAATTGTAGCTTTAAGGTACTGCCACACTTAGCGATCTCGTTAGCGATCACGATAACGATGCAAGCTAACGAGATCGTTGGTGTGATCGCTTTTAGGTCGCTAGTAGCTGCCAAACAGGAGATCTCATAAATGACACATCAGCGGTCAGCGATCTCTTTAACGACTTTGGCGGTCGTTAGGATCTGTCATTAGCATGTACTGAGCTCTTCTGATTCATAGGAATTTCCAGCATCGCTCCTGCTCTCTGCGTCCTGCTAGCCTGCTTTGCAACTTCTGCGATCCTGTCTGTGACGCAAAAGAGAACCTACAGATATTGCGATCCACTCTGTGACGCTAAAAAACCTTAGTCCCGCCTGCGCCGCTGTCATATGCGTCACAAACGAGGTCGCTCGTTGTTCGCAAAAGGTGCCAAACACAGCGATATAGGCTCACCAGCGGGACGCCAACGATCAAAAAACGGTCCAGAACGCTAGTGAACGATCAGCGACATCACAGCAGGGGCCACATCATTGCTACATGCCACACACAGTTAAGTCGCTAACGAGATCGCTAAATAGTGACGTTTTAGCGATCTCGTTAGCGATCTCGTTAGCGATCTCGCTTAGTGTGGCATACCCTTTATTCAAGAGCTGTGTGTTTGCTCTGTGCTCTAGTCTTATATTCTGATCTTTTCTGCTCAACCTTGGATTTGCCTTGACCTTACATTTGCCTTGCCCTTTTGTTGCGATCCGCTACTTTCTCAGTATTCTGAACTCAGACTGTTACCTGACTACGCCTTTTGTCTCACCCCTCTGTCTTGATCTACCCTCCTAGCTTTTGACCTTGGATCTCTTGACTGCTAAGCCTCATGACTTGTCCATGAATAGTGATTAGCGTCACACTAGATTTGAAGCCTTTGTTAAGGGCCCGTCTCACATAGCGATATCGCTACCGAGATGGTGCTGAGTCACTAGTTTTGTGACGCAGCACCGAGCTCACCAGCGATATCGCTGTGTGTGACATTCAGCGATGATCAGCGCCCCTGCTGGGTATCGCTGATCGTCGCTGAAATGTCAGGACATTTTTTTGATCTGCTGGTCTCCCGCTGACAGGCACGCATCGCTGCGTGTGACAGGCGGGAGACCAGCGATCCGCTGGTAACCAAGGTACACAGCGGGTTTCCAGGCGCGGGCTGTGCCTAGAAACCCGCTGTGTACCTTGGATACCAGCGCCCTGAAGCAAGGAGCTGGTATCCAAGGTACACAACGGGTTTCCAGGCACCGCGCAAGCGCTTGGAAACCCGCTGTGTACCTTGGATACCAGCTCCCTGCATCAGCGCGCTGGTATCCAAGGTACACTGCGGGTAACTAAGCGATGTTACCCGCAGTGTCGCTGTCCCAGATCGCTGCCTGAGCTGCCTGTTTGGCAGCTCAGCAGCGATCATGTAGCGATACACCAGCGATCCTGACAAGTGCATATCGTTGTCGGGATCGCTGGTGTATCGCTATGTGAGACCCAGCCTTTACTCCAGGTCTATTTCCTGCTGAGCGCTGACTCCTCCTGCTTGACTGGCAGTCTCTATGTGACTTCAGGCAAAGGAGATGTCAGTCAAGCAGCAGGACAAGGGCGGGGAATAGAGCTGAGGTTACAGAAGCTTCAGATCTACAATAGCTCTTCAGCCTAATTTGCATATCAATTTCTCAATAATGGATGAAATATAAAGATTCCTCACTTCTCATCATAGTGAGTTACCACACTGTTATTGTGCATTAAAAAGAATAATGCACAGTGACAAGATCCTACAAAGCACATAATGGAATTGACCACCGATGTATACTTGGTAGAGACTAGACCAGCTCCTGAAACTAATGCATCATCAAACAGGACGTAGGTAAAAAAAATAAAGCAGCCAGGTAGTGTAGTGAGGGAACGATAGTGAATTTTTAATTAAAGTATAATAGAAAAGAGATTATATTACGACGTTAAATAAACAGATGTTTAGAATTAAAATGTTAGTTTCGGACCACCCCTTTAAGCTTTTCTGTAAAACTGTAAAGTTTATTAAATTGGAGTACTTATATCGTTCTATGAAAAAACCTTTGTATTTCTTTCATACTACAACATGTTCCAGGCGCCCCATGTGGCTGACCAAAGAACAAAGAAGAAATTGTTTTCACAAACACAAAAAGAATATCTAACACCAAAGCCAGATGCAAAGTTCAACAGGCAACAAACCCTTGAAATAATGGTTATTCCTAGACATGTCAATGGAGCTGCCCTTAATTACATTCCATTGTGTCTAATCTCACTAGAAAGAAAATAGTGTCAGGGCCAGAGATAGCATGAGGGAAAACATGACCACATTCTGCTTATCACATATTCCATCATGTTCACAGATCTAGACAGGGGATAGAAAACTGTGACTTTATGTTCAAAGAAACAAAAGACAAGAGAATAGGGAATGCACCCAAGTGACTTAATCTTAGCCGTGGGTGAATGTGAAGAATGCTGAGGACTGGGAATGTTTGTAGTACATTTATTTTGCATCCTTAAACTGAGACACTGAAACAAAGACCTTTTCACAAGTGTTGAGTATTCATAGTAAGAGCATGGATCTACAATTCAAGTCTATGTAGACATAAAGCACATTGTTTATGTAGATCTTTTATAAACTATTTTACTCTGAATTAAGGTACTGCCACACTAAACAATCCCGCTAGCGATCACGATAACAACGCATACTAATGCGATCGCTAGCGGGATTGTTTCTATATCGCTAAATGCGGCCACATTTAGCGATATAGTTAATGACGCTATCGCCGTTAGCGATCTTCTTAACGACTTTAGCGGTACAAAAGTACCGCTAAATCGCTAAGAAAAGGTGCCACACTAGCGATATATATTTACCCAGCGGGAGCGCCGACGAGAAAATAGGGTCCGGAACGATTCCAGCGACGAGCGAGATCACAGCAGGAAGCTCGTCGCTGGAAGCTGCCGCACTGAACAATATCGCTAACGGGATCGCTAAATAGTGACGTTTTTTAGCGATCCCGTTAGCGATATTGTTCAGTGTGGCATACCCTTTAGAAATAATATGTAGAATTAAGTAAGATGCATGGTCGTGATTGTTAGGGCACAGGGTGCAATACAATCAGGTTGAAATTAGGTAAATGGGATATTGGGGGGAAGTGTTCATAAACTTAAAGTAATTTTAAAAAAAATCTATGTAATTTAGTTTAGGTAAAAATTCTGAATTATTTTAGCAGATTAGGCCTCTTTCACACATCCGTTGTGCGCCTGACGGCGCCCTCCGGCATTTTTTTGTCCAACTGCATCCGGCGTAATGTAATGCCGGATGCGTTTTTTTTCCATTCACTAACATTAGTGCCGCATGGCGCCGCATGTCCCTGCGGCGCGTCTGGTTTGTGCCGGATGCGGTGTCTGGTCGCCGTCCGGCGTCTGGAAAAATCGTTGCATGTCACGTTTTTTGTCTGCGGCGAAAAAGCCGGCTTTTTTTACAATGAAAGTCTATGGACGCCGCAATGCACCGCATCCGGCAAGAGCCGCATCCGGTAGCCGCATCCAGTTTTTTAATTGAGATACCAGCCCACAGCAAACAGATACCAGACAGATACCACCCCTCAGCAAACATATAAAAAAGTATGCAGTGGGACATCAGACACATGCACAAGAGCCCACAAGAGCCCACAAGATACCACAAGAGCCCACAAGAGCCCACAAGAGCCCACAAGAGCCCACAAGATCCCACAAGAGCCACCTGAGACGCAGCCAGGATCGATCCGCATCATGGAGCGGCAGTAAAACAGACGGTAAATATGAGACCCCCCAACCCAAAATTTACAATGCATATGTCACCAATGCAGTGTGAGCTACTGCATTTTTTTGGCACCCTGGTACATTTTCCAATTCATTTTTTTTTTCTGTGATGGTGTTGGTTCCCCTGTTACTGTACGAAATTAAATTTCTGATGATGTGGTGGGTCACCCTGATAGTGTTTAAAATATGTATGTTTGGTAACTTATATTGTGTATCCCCTGCTACTGTTGTGAATGGGTTTAATTAATAATGTGGATCTACTGGTACTGTTTTAGCAGTGATGTGCTTGGTCTCCCTGCGACAAAATGAAATGTGGATTTATTTGTGTATCATAATGTTGATTAAATTTTTATAATTTTTTCTGTGCCTGTGATGTGGTTGCTTGTCCTGCTACTATCTGAAATGTGCATGTTGTTAGTATCATAATGGTGATCTACTGTTTCATTGTTTGTAAATTGTTTTTTTGTGGCCTGTGTATTTTTTTCTCATCATGCTGCTATGTGAAATGTGGTTTTTGGGTTGTTAACATAATGCTGTTTTTTTTTTTTTTCAAACTTTTTTTTGGCCCTGTGACTGTTTATCTAGTAATGCTGCTATGTGCAATCTGTATTTTTTAGGTATCCTAATCTTTTTTTGGGTTATTTTTTATTGTTTTTTTGGGCCCTGTGACTGTTTATCTACTAATGCTGCTATGTGAAATGTGTATTTTTTTGGTCTCCTAATCATGTATTTTTTTTATTTATTTTTTTTTGCCTGTGACGGTTTTTCTGCTCATGCTACTATCTGAAAGGTGCATGTTGTTAGTATCATAATGGTGATCTAGTGTTTCATTGTTTGTAAATTGTTTTTTTGTGGCCTGTGTATTTTTTTCTCATCATGCTGCTATGTGAAATGTGGTTTTTGGGTTGTTAACATAATTTTTTTTTTTTTTTTTCAAATTTTTTTTTGGCCCTGTGACTGTTTATCTATTATGCTGCTATGTGCAATCTGTATTTTTTGGGTATCCTAATTTTTTTTTGTTTTTTTTACAATTTTTTTTGGGCCCTGTGACTGTTTATCTAGTAATGCTGCTATGTGAAATGTGTTTTTTTTTGGTCTCCTAATCATGTATTTTATTTTTGATTTTTTTTGCCTGTGACGGTTTTTCTGCTCATGCTACTATCTGAAATGTGCATGTTTTTAGTATCAGAATGTTGATCTACTGTTTTTTTTTTTTTTTGGTGGATCGGGTGTTTCCCCCTGGTACTGCTTTTTTTTTTTTTTTGGGCCAGGGATAGGGTTTCCCCCTGGTACTGTTTGTCTACAATTAATGACTGCATTTTGTGTTTGGTAAAACATTAAGCTCAATAATGTTCATGTTTTAATCTTATATTTTAAAACAGGGACAATCAATAATTATAAACACAATTCCTTTTTGTCTGTTAATTCCACAGTAGAACAATTGATGCTGAAGATCAAAGGGCGCAGGAGATCCTGGATGCAAGGAGGCAAGCCAGTAGAAAGTAAATATGACATCCTCCATTTCCCTAAAAATTACATGTTTGTTTTTCTCTTTCAGCCAGGGCAAAGGAATAGACATATATTCACTGTCCCTTTTTGTGTCCTTATTCAATAGCAGAAGACTTCAACGAGAGGCGGCGGCGGCTGAAGCCCAAGTGGAGCTGAGGGGAGGAGAGGACCTCGAAGCTAGGAGGATAGCAAGCAGAAAGTAACTATTACATCCCCCATTTTGCTCTAAATTACATGTTTGCTTTTCTTTCAGCCATGGACAAGGAATAGTAAATTTACAGTCCCTTTTTACTTAACAGCAGAAGACGTCAACAAGCGGCGGCGGCTGAAGCCCAAGTGGAGCAGAGGGGAGGAGAGGACCTCGAAGTTAGGAGGATAGCAAGCAGAAAGTAACTATTACATCCCCCATTTTGCTCTAAATTACATGTTTGTTTTTCTTTCAGCCATGGACAAGGAATAGTAAATTTACAGTCCCTTTTTACTTAACAGCAGAAGACGTCAACAAGAGGCGGAGGCGGCGGCTGTAGAGAGACGAGAGGAGGAGAGGCGGACAAGGAGGGAAGACAGAAGAAAGTAAATATTACATCCCCCATTTCACTAAAAAATTACATGTTTGTTTTTCTCTTTCAGCCAGGGACAAGGAATATAGAAATATATTCACTGTCCCTTTTTGTTTCTTCCACAGCAGAGAACGTCAAACAGCTGCTGCAGCTGCCGCAATGGTGGTGTTGGCGGAGGAGGCAGCGGCTGAAGCAGCAGCAGCGGCGGCAGCACCAGCAGCATCGCCATCTCCTCCCTCCCAGCCAGAGCCGCCACAGCGTCTTCTTCTGGGAGCCCTCCTAGCCATCGTCAGCAATTGGCGGTAAAAATATCTATTTTTTTTTTCTATCCACAATCCATCTGTGGGCTATATGTCTTGATTGTGTTTTTTTAATAACAGGAATCGCAAGATGACGAGGAGCTCCCAGAGGAAGAAGGACGAGGTGGAGAGATACCCGGAGTGGGCACACAATTTGTAAGTATCCTGCATCAATCGCAGAAACACAACATCACAGTACACACAACACATAGAAAACCATTTAGTACATACTACACACAGCGGCCAACACCTGCCAATATCCTAATTTTTATTTTCATTTTTAGTCTCTCGGATCTGGGAGCCAGAGGGTTCCTCCCAGCACCTCCCAGAGTCGTCGTCGTGAGACTGCCGGCGGTTCTCAAAGTGTAAGTTTTTTTTTATTTTTTTAAAGTTTATTTCATATTTTTTATTTTTTAAACGTAAATTTTTTTTGGGGGGGTTTCTTAAAAATAATTTTTTTTAAAAAAAATTTTTTTTAACTATCTACCATTTTTGGTAGCATTTTCTATAATTTTTCATTTTTACAAAACGTGTTATCTCAAAATTTTTGTTGCAGTAATTTTTCAAGTTTAACATCTATAATTTTGACTTTTTAAAACAATGTGTATGATAATTTTCTTTTTTTTCTTTTTTAATTTCACAGGCTTCACAGCGTGCTCCCGACTCGGACACGGAGGAGGGCCTGGACGTGGAATTAATGATTGATCTGGTCCGAGAAAGGGAGCCGCTGTGGAACATGGGGACCGCCGGCATTCCGATCAAATTGTGACCCGACGGCTCTGGGAGGAAGTGGCAGCGGGAATGGTGGACCGCTGGGAGGACCTCAATCCTAGGTCCCAGACTAAATTCCGTAAGTATAGTTCATGTTGCTGACTGTAAAGGTGTGTTTACCAAACTTCTGTCCTCGTGTCACCCACGCTTCATGTTTTCATGATTTCCTTTTGTGAAACACTATGGAAATAATGAAAACATGAACTCTGGGGGACACGAGGACTGAAGTGTGGTAAACACTGATATTGTATAGTAACCAATGTGTGCTTTCTCGTTTCAGGGGAGAGAATTGTGAAGCGGTGGCGGTCTGTGAGGGATCGCTTTAAGAAGGAATTCAACAAGGAGATGCGGGCCCCGAGTGGTTCTTCAGGACGCCAGAGCAAGTATAAATATGCACGAGCTCTGGCGTTCCTGCGTGAAACCATGGTCACCAGAAGGTAAATATTAACATCAAATGTTACCCTTTTTTTTTTTTTTTTTTTGCAGCCAGGGCCATTCCACATCTGTATATTAATTTTATGTTTTTCTTTCTTCCACAGCACGGTGACCAGCACTCGGGCGCCCGCAGAGTTGGAGCCTTCTAGAGCGATCCCTCAGGAGACCGACACCGAGGGACACTTCGACCAACCCTCCACATCTGCCCCTTCCCAGCCTTCCCACACACTTGATCCCGCTGTCCCCTCCACCAGCGCTGGAGCAGCGTGGCCGGCTGCATTACATGAATCTGCTGGTCAGGAGATACCATTCCCTTTACCCCACCCTTCTGACCCTGCCACCTCTAGTACAGCTGTGGGTACTGGGCGGCAGCGTCAGAGGGGTCAGGAAAAGAACTATGCGCCCGAGTTCTTACATATGAACGCATCTTTCCAGAACTGCCTTAAGGTGCTATCTGAACAAGTTGCCGCAGGCGTTAGTCAGATAACCTCCCTAGTTGGTGAGGTGAAGACACTTCTGGAAACTGTGCGTTCAGAGTTAAGAGCACCCCCGAACCACAGCTTTTTTAGGTCGGTTGCGGAGCGCATAGATCCGCTATCTTATGACCAGCAGATGTATGTGATGCACACGTGCCATGCTGCTCTAGTGCAGGTTGTCTCCCATCCTCAATCCACCCCAGTCATTCCTCCACCTCCCCCCCTACAGCCGCCGTCCATCTCCCCCCCTCCACCTGCCATACCTCCTCCCCCTCCTATTCAATACCAACCATCAACCTCCCCAATTCCAACCACCTCCCCAGTACCAACCACCTCCCCAACTGCAGTCACCTCCCCAGTACCAACAACCTACCCACTACCAGCCACCTACCCCGTACCACACTTCTACCTCGTACCGATCTCCTTCCCCCTTCCAATTGTCTACCATGTCACCTGCTCCTCCTGCCCAACCCTCCACTCCACCACCACCCACCTGTTCTGCCTTGTCTTCCTTTACTCTTTCCACCCCTTCACCTCTTCCTGTTCCTTCCCCACCACCATCCCGTTCGTCCCTCCACACTCCCACGGTCGAAGTGTCCCGCAGCCCCTCCAGCAGTATTTCCACCCCACACTACACTGACCTGTAGTGTCTGTAAATATGTTGTTATATTTCTTGTAAAAAATAAAGTTAAAAAAAAAAAAAGTTAAAAAATTAAAAAGTTGATTAAAAAATAAAGTTTACAAAAATAATAAAGTTTATTTAAAAGTGAAAAATTGGACCAAAAGGCCTATTTTGATAAATATTATATTAAAAAACATTTTCTTCAATAAATTGTTCATAGTTTTAACATTGTTGTCTGTCTTTTATTTATAGGATGTTAAGTTTTAAATTTGTTATACAGGTACACCTAACTTTGGCTAAAAGGTTCATAAATGCAACCTTTTTGCCAAAGTTATGTCCCGGGTTGTGTAGTATGCAAAGTATATTCTCTTTTTCCAAAAATTGTGTACTTTTTTAGATTATCCCCTAGCCCAGGTTTCCCCTACTCCAGTCCTCAAGGCCCACCGAAAAAATATCATGTTTTCAGGATTTACTTTGTGTTGCACAGGTGAGGCAATTATCACCTGAGCAATACAAAGGAAATCCTGAAAACAATACCTGTTGGTGGGCCTTGATGACTGGATTTGGGGAACCATGGCCTACAATGTACACTTTTTTTGGAGAAAATGTGAAATACTTAACAATTTTGCCTTTTCTGCTAAAAAAGGGTACATTGTAGCCCAGGTTTCCCTACTCCAGTCCTCAAGGCCCACCAAAAAAATATCATGTTTTCAGGATTTACTTTGTATTGCACAGGTGAGGCAATTATCACCTGAGCAATACAAAGGAAATCCTGAAAACAATACCTGTTGGTGGGCCTTGATGACTGGATTTGGGGAACCATGGCCTACAATGTACATTTTTTTTGGAGAAAATGTGAAATACTTTTGTCAAACAGCCATGGACACAACAATGGCAAAAAGGTTACAGTAGAAAACACACAAGAAGGTAGACAAGTAAACTATTAAAGGTTTATTGTGGGTAAAGAAAATTTGGAAAAGAAACAATACATTTATCACACTCTGTCATCCTGCCAGTCAACACTACCTTCCGGTGACACAAAGTATTGAGAAAACTGGTCCCTCATTCTTGAAACCGCGACTGTACTGCGAGTGGTAATGTTGCTGTAGTCATGCAAAGTTGTTTCTTGATTGTGGTCCTCCATAGAAATTGGTTCCTTGGTTAGGACAAAATTATGGAGGACCACGCACGCTTTCACTACATCATCAACAGTCTCGGTCTTCAAGTTAATTGCAGTCAAAAGGACACGCCATTTTGCTGTCATAATGCCAAAGGCACACTCCACCATCCGTCTGGCTCTTGTGAGGCGGTAGTTAAATATACGATTTGTATGGGTTATTCCTCTGCTGGCGTACGGCTTCAATAGGTGTTCGGACAGCTGGAATGCCTCATCACCTACACAAACGAATGGCATCGGTGGGCCTGAGGTTTGAGGCAGTGGCCTAGGGGTGGGAAACTGAAAACTGTTTCCATACAGTTTACGGCCCATGGCAGATAGTTTAAAGACTTGAGAGTCATTTGACCGTCCATAAGACCCAATGTCCACCGCGATAAACTTGTACTCCGCATCTGCAATAGCCATCAGGACGACTGAGAAATATTTTTTATAATTAAAGAATTCAGATCCGGTTCCTTTAGGCTTTTGAATGCGGATGTGCTTTCCATCAACGGCGCCCAGGCAATTGGGGAACTGGCAGATGCATAAAAACTGGTCCGCTATTTGAAGCCACCGCTCTGTTGTTGGCTCTGGAAGGAATTCTCCAACCAAACTATCCCACAGAGCACGACAAGTGTACTTTATTATCCCGGATAGTGTGGAGATTCCAGCCGATACTGAAAATGGAGCGATGACAGAGTTTCGCCAGTTGCCAGAAATCTGAAAACAAAATAGAAAATACAAATTATTTCAGAAACACAGCATTACATACCAGAACTCAGCTACAACTATTGGAGAGACCAAAATAAGAACATCAATGAGAAACACTGTTTTATAACAACATTTTAGCCTACTGATATGGTTTCCTAGTTGGCCTGTGATGTTAAATGAATGATAAAATTACAATTGTGCTCAAGCAAACAGATCCAATACATATAGCTTACCTTATAGTCACCATGAGACGCTCCGCCGGAGATATAGAGAACCGACAGTAGGTGTCCGATTTTTTAATTTGGTCTCCAACACGCTCCAGCAAATCATCAAAGTTTTCTTTGTTCATCCGCAGATAGGCAAAAAACTTCTCTGGATTTTGTCGAAGCTCTATGTTCAGTGTTGAATAGACACCACGAGTTAATCTCTGTGCTGTGATGGGGTGGATCCACATACGTCGTCGTCTTCGCAGGCGCTGACGCCTAATGCGCTGCTCCTCAAACTTTCGCTCCTTCTCCAGAACGATAAACGTCAATCGATTCATCTCCGCAGTAAAATCAACAAGATTCCTGAAGATATTGCCGATAATGACATCCATGTTCGCCAACCACTTGCTACTTGCTCTTCTCTCCAACCTGCACTTGCTCCTCTACAACCTGTCAAAGATGGGATGTAGGAGCAGTGTATATATAGGATTACAGTAGCCAATCATGTTTGGAACCCCAAAAATGGGCGTTTTTAAAAACCGGATCCGGCGCATTACGGCGTCAACGGATGCCAAACCGGATACACCGGATGAGATGGATCCGGTTTTCGAACGCATCCGTGAACCGGATCCGGTGAAAAACCGGATGCGGCGCAACCGGTTTTCATACTGGATGCCGGATGCGGCGCTGCGGCAAAATGCCGGGGGCGCCGTCAGGCGCAAAACGGATGTGTGACAGAGGCCTTATTATCAGACTACAGCCCCCGCTAGCTGCACAAAATCGTTCCATGACCGCTGCAGTCTACATCTATCCCAGGAGTGAACTGTCAGACATAGGTGAAGAATGCTGCAGTCATGTGGCTATGTGGTGGTGGAACAAGAATAATGAGCGGAGGGGGGCCTTATCACAGTTCATAGTGCCAGGTAGGGTGGCGGAGACCTCGTATATGTCATGTGATGTCTCTGCAGAATCTCTCTCTTCCTGAGACAAAAATAAAGAGAATAAAGAGCTTTCAGCCCTGTGCTCAGGAAAAACTGCAGAAATAATTCACAGTATTTTACAGAGCTAATCTATTCTATTATTTCTAAACATACTTTGTATCTCAATTCATACTGCACCCACACACACAAATGATACACCATTTGAAAGGTAAACTTGCCCCTTCAACAAGAAAAAGCCAAACAAACCACACATTCATGATTTTATCACTAAATACAGTTTAAACATTCATTTTCATAAACCTACAAGAAGAAACAATGACGTGCAGGTGGCACCTCAACAGGAAGACATTTTTTGGCCTCTACTTATCAAAACAATTTATTGTATTACCAATCTACATATATAAATACCTGTCTGTGTTCATCATCTCATGAAATACATTTACATTTGACCAGTTTGCTTTTTCTGAAATCGCCTGCGCCCCCGATGACCAATGTGCGAAAATTTCACTCAGGCCAAGCTAGTTACAGATTATTGTAATTTTACAAACAATATTCCCTGACAATCCTAGACTTTACACCAAACCCATGAAACAGCACAGACACACTTCGCTTCACATTGTTATAACAAACTAATTTCGGACATTCAGCTTCTTTACACCTCGCAGCTAATTAGTACCAAATAGCCCAGATGCCCCTTATTACTGCTCTGCTAACAGCTTTAAGCTGGACATGAACATAGAGACTATTGTTAATTATTTTACCAACTGTACAATTGTTATTGACAAACATATTTAAGTACTGGAAATCTGCAGAATGGGTCACAATTATGGTGTTGCAAAAACTGTCAGGGGTAAGGGTAGAGGTCTGTGCTGCTGATTTATTCATATAATTAGCAATACCTGTGAACTTTCAGCTATAAGACAACAAGTAAAGCCAGTTTATAATATGTAGAAAGTCATCATTTGTGTTGGTTGGTTTGTCTCTCCCATCATTCATCAATACCTGAAATTACTTTTGAACTACCTGTGAGACAGTGAAGGAATATGTGGTGAATGAGGTGTATATTTCACCTAAGTACCTTGCTGACTGGTATGAGCGAAATGTGTGGCTTTGTAAACCTGGTGGTAAAGAAAGGTCACTACACCTGCCATTCAGTAACGCTTGCAGCTCAGACCTGAATCCACTCAGGTGTTGATTAGGAAGCCAGAAGTAGGTGCTTGGGAGCACAGTCAGAGAGCTCATTCAGTCTGGACAAGGGGTCCAGACACAGAAGGTGTCTCCAAGAGTGTGGGAGCTGTCTTTAGCCCGGACACAGGGAGGTGTCCTGGCACAAGGAAGCAGTCTCTAAGAGTGTGAGCTATCTCAGTCTGGGTGCAGGAAGTACCCGGACACAGGAGTAGTCGCAGTGAGAATCCGTGCGAATAGCGACTGAATAGGAGGTGACCTCTCTCAAGTCTGGACATTGGAGTTGCCTTCGGACATAAAGAGGAGTGTCTGTGAAACTCCATACTGGTAACATGTGATATGTGTTGTTTTGGGCACAGACTGGTAGAGTCTGGGTCCTGGATAGAGAGGGCCATCTATCTAAGTGTAATTTAGTGGCTAGACAAGCCCAGGGTTTCCGTTTATGATTTGTTTTTATCTGTGTGTGTGGACTTTAATAAAACTGGTTGCGGCCAGTTTTCACCAAACTGCTGTCTGAATGAACTGTTTCCGTGCCATTCTGTCTACCCAGACAGCGATCCTAGAGCTAAACCCCCGGAAAGCTTACAATTGGCGGAGAATGCTGGGGCAGCGCAGGGCTGGTACAGTTAGTGCTGGAGTGTGCATGCAGCACAGTGGCGAGAGACAGCATTAAAGGTGAAGTCTATTGAAATAGCAACAGAAAAAAAAAAAAAAAGTGTGTGTCAGCAGAAACGTCTGTTTGGAGCAGTCTTGGAGAGACAGTGGCCTGATAGGGTCTGCAGAGAGAAAATGTATGCACAGCAAAGCTGAACTTGTTGTGAAAATGACTGTGGAATGTGCAGCAGCAAAAGAAAAGTTTGTGGAGCAGTCTTAAAGAGACAGTGGCCCTAATAGACTTTGCAAAGGAAAAAAAAAAAAGTGTTTGCACAGCAAGGCTGAATTTTTCTGAGGAGGAAAAAAAAAAAAAAAAAAAAAAGCTGTGTAGTGTGTATGTCTTGAGTGAAGACTACAGTTGTGAAGACAGAGAAGTCTGACAGCATGGATGACAGCATGGAGGCGCTGTTTGAACAAATGGCACAAGTTAATGTGCAACATAAAACTGCCGTGGTTGAGACAGATAAGTCCGGCCGTGTGAAGGAGCTCATTGAGTACCTGGTCCAGGCCCAGCGAAGCATGCAGCAGAGCATGGAGCAGCAGCGCCTGCAGCACCGGCAGCAATTCCTGCAGCAGCAGCAGGAGAATAACCGGGTTTTGGAGCAGAGATTGCAGCTCTCAGCACCTCGTCCCAGAGTAATGTTGTGAAGGCACCTGCCTTGCCCGCTGTAAAGAAGGCGGTAAGACGGTCCTTGAGAAAATGACACCTCGTGATGATGTGGAGGTATATCTTACTAGGTTTGAGAGACTGGCAGAGAAGGAGAATCTGCCACTATCTGAATGGGCCATGGTGGTCGTACCCTATCTGATTGGGGAACCCCAAAAAGTCTGGGCTGACCTGAGCAGCAGGACAGCGAAGACTATGCAAAGTTGAAAGCGGCGATTCTTACCCGGCTGGGTGTTACGGTTGCAGCCCGTGCCAGGAGAGTCCATGACTGGAGATACAGTTGGGAGTCTGCAGTCAGCAGGCCTGATTATGGAGTTGAAAAGGTGATAGTGGACCGCTACACCCAAGCACGTCCTCCTGAGGTACAGCCGTCTGAGAGGTCGTCACTTCGGAGTTCCGGACGCTGAACTCTCGCGGTAAGAGCGTTCCAGCTGTTGGGGACATGGGGTATGCTGATAAGCGGGTTCAGGCCCGAGGGGACATGTGGGTGGGAGAGTGTGATGGACAGTGTTGGAGCTGGCATGAAATTGCAGCCAACTGTCCAATAGAGGGTGAGCCTATGTGTTGTGATGTTGGCAGATCCCTCTTCCCTGCGCAGAGCCTGTGTGTGTGTCCACCTCAGCCGAAGAGACTGGACCACAGGGGTCCCCGGTGGTTGTAAGTGACTGCCCAGCACAGGCCCTCTTGGACTCAGAGAGTCCAGTGACTTCCGTATGTGACAGCCTGAGTGATAGGGACTTCATCCCTGATAAGCACCTGAGTGTGGTGTACATCCATGAAGACACCAAAGTCTACCCAGAGACTGCCGTGGACTTGGTCCCCAAACTCGGGGAGGTTTCATATGAAGTGGGGGTAGTGAAGACCCTGGTGCACCCCGTTATATTGGGTAATGACTTTCCCGGTCTAAGGATCTCTGGGGGAAAAATGTTTCTGATGGACAGTGTGATGAAGCTCCTACTGAGGGTGCGCAGTCCCGAGGGGCGGAACACGATGCTAGTGGGATGTTAAAATTATGTGATAATGATGGTGATAATGCTAATGATGATGATGAACCTGATAATGATGATGACCATGAAAATGGTGCTGATGCTGGTAATGATAGTGATGATAATACTGATCATAGTCATGATAATGATGTTGATAATAATGATGACTGTGATAGTGATGAAATTCCTTTGCAGGTGATGTTGGGAGACGAGGATGGTGGTTCTCGGGAACCGAGTGTCCCTGACTTGCCTGTGTCCTGTGACGGTTTTGAGAGTGAGCAGTGGCGAGAACCCTCTCTTAAAACAGCACAGGAAAATATGATTGTTCTAAATGAGGTTTCCCAGGAGCCTGACTCTGAGGAGAGGTTCTCTCATGTTGCCATAAACACTGAAGTCCAGGGAGAGGTTGTGAGTCAGCTCCTAGTGCCTGAACTATATAGAAGGGTAGTTCTGGGGTTGTCACATAGTCACATACTTGAGGGACCAGATGATGAAGTTAATGTTGTGGATGACATGTTAACTAAGGTTCCAGATCAGGATGTGAATGAGAATGAATTCTATACTCCTGAAAGTGAGCAGGATATGAATGAGAATGAATTCTATACTCCTGAAAGTGAGCAGGATATGAATGAAAATGAAGGGTATAGCCCTGACAGTGAGCCGGATGTGAATGAAAATGAAGTGTCTAACCTGGAGGTGAGCGGATGTGGCTGAGAGGGGGGGGTCGGACAGGGATAGTGGTGGTGATAGTGAGTCATCTGGTGACAGTAGAGCGACCGGTGCAGGTGAGGAAGGCATGGTGGCAGGGGAGATTGGGAGTCCTGAGAGGAAGGCTGAGGCTGACCTTGCAGTCGGACGGAGGATGGCATCTGAAGATGTTGTACAGTTGGCCGGTTCCCTGGCGAAGACTAAGGTGAAAGGAGGAGAGCTGAGCTTTAAAGGCAGGACTCTGAAACTGAACACAGCACAAGTGGATGCTGTTGAAGATGAGAAGTTGTCAGTGTGTGGTGTGGATCTGCATCATGCCAAGGACTCTGAAGGTGATGCTGCAGAGGTGGAAAAAGCCATGGAAGTGGTGGTCACCAAGCCAGATGCCTCATCAGAAGCTGAGGTTTCAAGTGAAGCTGTGAGGAGCAAGACTGAAGATATGGGGACTGACTCTGTCCAGGAATCTGTTTCTGCCGAAGACAGCGGCGTGGACGGGTTACGGTCCGGATCAGTAGCTGGCATTGGTGAGCTCAAGCGCACTTTCAGGGAGGCTACATCGGAGCCACGTCCCAACAAATGGGAAAAGCGATGTGTCACTCCGTTGCCACTGCAGACAACGGGAGCCCAGATGGGATGCAGAACGTGGCTGAAGAGGTAGAGTCTAGGACTGACGGTGAGGCTTCTGGGCATGTCTTGCCAGAAGAGCCTGAAAGTGGGGAACTGGAGAAAAGTGAAAAACCCCTATACCTTCTGTGATAGTTGGTGACACATGGTCAGTGCACCAGGGACAGGAGGTACATGAGTTTCTGAGGAAGAGTCAGCAGAAGTGTTCTGATGTGTCTGGTCGTACTACTTTGGCCAGGCACTATATTGAATCTGAGCCCGGCCCTAAGGTCAAGATAAAACCCGTGTAGGATACCCGAGGCCCGCAGAGAGTATAGGCCTGGGAGGGTACAGGGTAGTGCGGATGCTTCAGATGAAGAGAAAACTGATGTTGGCTATGACAGTGGTGAGGATGAAGCTGATGAGGGCCATGACTGGTCCAGAGTTCACTGTCTCTGTTGGATTGTTGACCAGCCCCGGTCTGGATGACCAGCCCTCGGTCTGGAGAAGAGGGAGGGGATATGTGAGACAGTGAAGGAATATGTGGTGAATGAGGTGTATATTTCACCTAAGTACCTTGCTGACTGGTATGAGCGAAATGTGTGGCTTTGTAAACCTGGTGGTAAAGAAAGGTCACTACACCTGCCATTCAGTACACGCTTGCAGCTCAGACCTGAATCCACTCAGGTGTTGATTAGGAAGCCAGAAGTAGGTGCTTGGGAGCACAGTCAGAGAGCTCATTCAGTCTGGACAAGGGGTCCAGACACAGAAGGTGTCTCCAAGAGTGTGGGAGCTGTCTTTAGCCCGGACACAGGGAGGTGTCCTGGCACAAGGAAGCAGTCTCTAAGAGTGTGAGCTATCTCAGTCTGGGTGCAGGAAGTACCCCGGACACAGGAGTAGTCGCAGTGAGAATCCGTGCGAATAGCGACTGAATAGGAGGTGACCTCTCTCAAGTCTGGACATTGGAGTTGCCTTCGGACATAAAGAGGAGTGTCTGTGAAACTCCATACTGGTAACATGTGATATGTGTTGTTTTGGGCACAGACTGGTAGAGTCTGGGTCCTGGATAGAGAGGGCCATCTATCTAAGTGTAATTTAGTGGCTAGACAAGCCCAGGGTTTCTGTTTATGATTTGTTTTTATCTGTGTGCTGTGGACTTTAATAAAACTGGTTGGCAGTTTTCAACCAAAAATGCTGTCTGAATGAACTGTTTCGTGCATTCTGTCTACCCAGACAGCGATCCTGCATAAACCCCGGGAAAGCTTACATTAACCGTATATACTCGAGTATAAGCCGAGATTTTCAGCCCATTTTTTAGGGCTGAAAGTCCCCCTCTCGGCTTATACTTGAGTCATATACAGGGGGGAGGTGGAGCGCAGCTGTGCTATATACTCACCCTCCTGCCGGCGCGGTCTCTGCAGCCCCTGCTCTTCTCCCACAATCTCTGACGCTTGTGTTCAGCCAGCAGTGGTACCGCTCATTAAAGTCATGCATGACTTTAATGAGCGGTACCACGTGACCGCTGAACACTGGCGCCGGAGGCCGCGGGAGAAGAGCAGGGCAGAGACGCGCCGGCGGAAGGGTGAGTATACCGATATTTACCTGTCCCGTTCCACCACTGCTCCCCTCTGTGTCCTCGGGTCCTCTTGCTGTTATGATCAGGCAGAGGGCGCGATGACGTAGTTACTGCGCGCCGCGCCCTCTGCCTGATCATTCACTGCTGGAGGACCCGGAAGACAGCGGCGCTCAGCGGTGGACAGATGAACGGTAAATATCTCAGTTGCTGGGGCCCTGAGCGAGCGGTGACACCGGCACCTGTCCCCCATAGCGCGCCAGTGTCCCCGCCTGCTCAGGACACCGGCACCTGGCCCCCAGCGACGAGAGGTGAGTATGTCTTTTTTTTTTTGTTGCAGCAGCTGCGGCAGCATAAGGGACCAATACTATGGAGCATCTATGGGGTCCTAATCTATGGAGCATCTATAGGGGCATAATCTATAGGGGCATAATCTATGGAGCATCTATGGGGGCATAATCTATGGGGGCATAATCTATGGAGCATCTATGGGGGCATAATCTATGGAGCATCTATGGGGCATAATACATGGGGCATCTATGGGGGCATAATACATGGGACATCTATGGGGCATAATCTGTGGAGCATCTATGGGGTATAATACATGGAGCATCTATGGGGGCATAATCTATGGGGGCACAATCTATGGAGCATCTATGGGGGCATAATCTATGGGGGCACAATTTATGGAGCATATATGTGGGCATAATACATGGGGCATCTATGGGGCATAATCTGTGGAGCATCTATGGGGCATAATACATGGAGCATCTATGGGGGCATAATCTATGGGGGCACAATCTATGGAGCATCTATGGGGGCATAATACATGGGGCATCTATGGGGGCACAATCTATGGAGCATGTATGGGGGCACAATCTATGGAGCATCTATGGGGGCACAATCTATGGAGCATCTATGGGGGCACAATCTATGGAGCATCTATGGGGCACAATACATGGAGCATCTTGTGGGGCATAATACATGGGGCAGCATTTGGGGCATAATCTCATTTTCCACCTAGGCTTATACTCGAGTCGATAAGTTTTCCCAGTTTTTTGTGACAAAATTAGGGGGGTCGGCTTATACTCGGGTCGGCTTATACTCGGGTCGGCTTATACTCAAGTATATAAGGTAATTAGTATGTTTGCCACATAGCATAATGTGAGGGGCAACAAAATGTAGGACAGGGTTATTGTGTTATGATAGAAAGTGGCTATATTGCTCAGGCTCACTATGAGAGGACATAGTGAGGATAACATCTAAATTGTGGACATTTTGGTGCAGGTTGGTGTGTTTGTTAATATACAGTTAGGTCCATAAATATTTGGACAGAGACAACATTTATCTAATTTTGGTTCTAGACATTACCACAATGAATTTGAAACAAAACAATTCAGATGCAGTTGAAGTCCAGACTTTCAGCTTTCATTTGAGGGTATCCACATTAAAATTGGATGAAGGGTTTAGGAGTTTCAGCTCCTTAACATGTGCCACCCTGTTTTTAAAGGGACCAAAAGTAATTGGACAAATGACTCCAAGGCTATTTCATGGACAGGTGTGGGCAATCCCTTTGTTATGTCATTCTCAATTAAGCAGATGAAAGGGCCGGAGTTGATTTGATGTGTGGTGTTAGCATTTGGAAGGTTTTGCTGTGAAGGAAACATGTGGTCACAGGAGCTCTCCATGCAGGTGAAACAAGCCATCCTTAAGCTGCAAGAACAGAAAAAAACCCATCCAAGAAATTGCTACAACATTAGAAGTGGCAAAATCTACAATTTGGTACATCCTGAGAAAGAAAGAAAGCACTGGTGAACTCATCAATCCAAAAAGACCTGGGAGCCCACGGAAGACAACAGTGGTGGATGATCGCCGCATACTTTCTTTGGTGAAAAGAACCCGTTCACAACATCAACTGAAGTCCAGAACACTCTCAGTGAAGTAGGTGTATCTGTCTCTAAGTCAACAGTAAAGAGAAGACTCCATGAAAGTAAATACAAAGGGTTCACATCTAGATGCAAACCATTCATCAATTCCAAAAATAGACAGGCCAGAGTTAAATTTGCTGAAAAACACCTCCAGAAGCCAGCTCAGTTCTGGAAAAGTATTCTATGGACAGATGAGACAAAGATCAACCTGTACCAGAATGATGGGAAGCCAAAAGTTTGGAGAAGAAAGGGAACGGCACATGATCCAAGGCACACCACATCCTCTGTAAAACATGGTGGAGGCAACGTGATGGCATGGCCATGCATGGCTTTCAATGGCACTGGGTCACTTGTGTTTATTGATGACATAACAGCAGACAAGAGTAGCCGGATGAATTCTGAAGTGTACCGGGATATACTTTCAGCCCAGATTCAGCCAAATGCTGCAAACTTGATTGGACGGCGCTTCATAGTACAGATGGATAATGACCCCAAGCATACAGCCAAAGCTACACAGGAGTTCATGAGTGCAAAAAAGTGGAACATTCTTCAATGGCCAAGTCAATCACCAGATCTTAACCCAATTGAGCATGCATTTCACTTGCTCAAATCCAGACTTAAGAGGGAAAGACCCACAAACAAGCAAGACCTGAAGGCTGCGGCTGTAAAGGCCTGGCAAAGCATTAAGAAGGAGGAAACCCAGCGTTTGGTGATGTCCATGGGTTCCAGACTTAAGGCAGTGATTGCCTCCAAAGGATTCGCCACAAAATTTTGAAAATAAAAATATTTTGTTTGGGTTATGTTTATTTGTCCAATTACTTTTGACCTCCTAAAATGTGGAGTGTTTGTAAAGAAATGTGTACAATTCCTACATTTTCTAACACATATTTTTGTTCAACCCTTCAAATTAAACGTTACAATCTGCACTTGAATTCTGTTGTAGAGGTTTCATTTCAAATCCAATGTGGTGGCATGCAGAGCCCAACTCGCGAAAATTGTGTCACTGTCCAAATATTTCTGGCCCTGACTGTATTAGGCAGTATATAAATGTCACACTGTGGTGTCTTCGGTAAAGAAGGGGGTCCTTAAACTATCCCTGGAGCTAGGAACCTAATTATCCCTGTACCAGCGGTACTCTTGAAGGTTAGAGATGCCTGAGTCTCAAAATTACTATGCTCCTGTTAAACCCTGATCTGTCCCCTCCCCACCCTATAAGGCATGGGACAGAAATGTAATGTAAACAAGATGCAAAGATAAAACAAGGATAAAAAAAAACTATCATACAAAAGCACTAACTAACAATAGGGAGGAAAATAGGGACAGGGAGGAATTAACTAAATTAGAACAGGAAACAGGAGAAAAAGACACACATGTACTACAGCAAACCACAGAACACTTCTACAACAACTCTACTCCAACCACTTAGCTTTAGCACACAGCACAGGAAGAAAAATCTTTCACCAGCAGGGACAAGAAGGTCTGACTAGTTTATATAGGAAGAGGTAATGACCAGATCAGAAGCAGCTGAAATGGAGCTGCATGTTTATGACCAGTATAGAAAGGTTTGTTAACCTTTTCAGCACCAGAAGAAACTAAATCAATTTAATATGGGACACAAATCACACCTGCGATTCATTACCTGGTGTGACTGTCTAACTCCAGGTCTTTCAGTGGGACGTGACACCCTTGTGACAATAAACATGACATAATAGCAGGAAATGATTTCTCTTTTATGTCTGAGTTAACTGATTAACCTATACATATTATATTACAAGCAAATAATTGACAAATAAAGGATTTATATAAAATAATTTGTAAACGGGTTATTTTTCGGAGTGGAGAAGACTAAGGAATCAAGACACGCACATTTAACTCAAAGTTCCACTCTGACATGTTGATAAAGTAACATACAGTTAGAATAATGTGTCTCAGACCATATTTATGCGAATAAAAATAAGAATCCTTTACGAATAATGGGCCTTGGCATGAAAGGGTAGCAAGGTTATTTGTTCTGTATATTAACGTTGACATGTTCTTGGCTTGTTTTTCGGTTCTTTTTAGGTTACAATGTCCAGATGTTTGCTGTGAGTAAATAGGAAAGTAATTATGCCTATTCACACTTAGTAATCATTCACATGTTGGAGAAAATTTACAAATATTGACATACAGTTAGGTCCATAAATATTTGGACAGAGACAACATTTATCTAATTTTGGTTCTAGACATTACCACAATGAATTTGAAACAAAACAAATCAGATGCAGTTGAAGTTCAGACTTTCAGCTTTCATTTGAGGGTATCCACATTAAAATTGGATGAAGGGTTTAGGAGTTTCAGCTCCTTAACATGTGCCACCCTGTTTTTAAAGGGACCAAAAGTAATTGGACAAATGACTCCAAGGCTATTTCATGGACAGGTGTGGGCAATCCCTTTGTTATGTCATTCTCAATTAAGCAGATGAAAGGGCCGGAGTTGATTTGAGGTGTGTTTGCATTTGGAAGGTTTTGCTGTGAAGGAAACATGTGGTCACAGGAGCTCTCCATGCAGGTGAAACAAGCCATCCTTAAGCTGCAAGAACAGAAAAAAACACATCCAAGAAATTGCTACAACATTAGAAGTGGCAAAATCTACAATTTGGTACATCCTGAGAAAGAAAGAAAGCACTGGTGAACTCATCAATCCAAAAAGACCTGGGAGCCCACGGAAGACAACAGTGGTGGATGATAGCCGCATACTTTCTTTGGTGAAGAAGAACCCGTTCACAACATCAACTGAAGTCCAGAACACTCTCAGTGAAGTAGGTGTATCTGTCGTTAAGTCAACAGTAAAGAGAAGACTCCATGAAAGTAAATACAAAGGGTTCACATCTAGATGCAAACCATTCATCAATTCCAAAAATAGACAGGCCAGAGTTAAATTTGCTGAAAAACACCTCCAGAAGCCAGCTCAGTTCTGGAAAAGTATTCTATGGACAGATGAGACAAAGATCAACCTGTACCAGAATGATGGGAAGCCAAAAGTTTGGAGAAGAAAGGGAACGGCACATGATCCAAGGCACACCACATCCTCTGTAAAACATGGTGGAGGCAACGTGATGGCATGGGCCATGCATGGCTTTCAATGGCACTGGGTCACTTGTGTTTATTGATGACATAACAGCAGACAAGAGTAGCCGGATGAATTCTGAAGTGTACCGGGATATACTTTCAGCCCAGATTCAGCCAAATGCTGCAAACTTGATTGGACGGCGCTTCATAGTACAGATGGATAATGACCCCAAGCATACAGCCAAAGCTACACAGGAGTTCATGAGTGCAAAAAAGTGGAACATTCTTCAATGGCCAAGTCAATCACCAGATCTTAACCCAATTGAGCATGCATTTCACTTGCTCAAATCCAGACTTAAGAGGGAAAGACCCACAAACAAGCAAGACCTGAAGGCTGTGGCTGTAAAGGCCTGGCAAAGCATTAAGAAGGAGGAAACCCAGCGTTTGGTGATGTCCATGGGTTCCAGACTTAAGGCAGTGATTGCCTCCAAAGGATTCGCCACAAAATTTTGAAAATAAAAATATTTTGTTTGGGTTATGTTTATTTGTCCAATTACTTTTGACCTCCTAAAATGTGGAGTGTTTGTAAAGAAATGTGTACAATTCCTACATTTTCTAACACATATTTTTGTTCAACCCTTCAAATTAAACGTTACAATCTGCACTTGAATTCTGTTGTAGAGGTTTCATTTCAAATCCAATGTGGTGGCATGCAGAGCCCAACTCGCGAAAATTGTGTCACTGTCCAAATATTTCTGGCCCTGACTGTATAATGCTTGCTCTCAAGAATTAACGCTAAGATTGCAAATTCTAAATTTATCAAAATGGCACATGTGGCTTGGTAAAGATGGCACCATTAGTCAGTCATGTTAGACACTTCTCTACCACCTAAAAGCTGATCTGATAACGCACCAATATTTTGTAGAAAAATAAATAAAACGGATTGTAATAAACTTTTACCTCCTCTTTGCGCTGTATTTTTTTAAGCACTTTAAGCTGTTAAGGTAGATGTAAAAAAAATTGTAAAATAAATGTCATGTACTATTTTTTTTGTCACCTTGGGTATGTGCACACATGGCATCAAAATTTCCATCTGTATTTTCAGGATGGGAAATCCTCTGAATATAAGGCAAGGGTCACATGAGTATATGTAAAAACATCCATTTTTCATCCAGAAAAAACGGACAGATTTTCCACCCATGTTGTGTTCCGCTGTGTTATGCCGTTTTTTCATTTCCGTTCCTAACATCCATATCGCACACAGTTTTTACATATGATTTAAAAGTAAAATCTTCCCACTTTGGCTCTTAAACAGTTAAAAGCACTCATTACAGCTCAAACATCATTTTCTTTTGCTCCATAGCATTGGATAGCGTGCATTTTGGATGGTGAAAAAAGTTGTTTGCTATCCAGCAAAATGTGTAATGTGCCATTAAGTCCTGCTGACCAAGCCCTCTTGTGTTCTTCATGGTATTTTGTCGCTTTGATGAGCAGCGCAAAAAGCAGGGGGAACAGTCAAGGAAGCGCAGATTGTAGGTTCATCCCATTGTGTCACAAATTGCCAGAAAAAGCTACTCCCGTTGTCTTTACAGTGACATACGGCAGCATCTGGACAAGTTCCATAACTTTTGTCGTATATCTGCAAAATTTGCTGTAGGTTCTCATTCGGAACTACAAATATGCTTCTCTGTATTTCCTCTTAGGAACTTCTTGTCGTCAGCTTATCATAAGGAGTCTTTATTTTGGTAATTTAATAATTTCAATCTTTGTTTCATTGTTATCATTTCAATTTTGGGGGGCTGGTGTTCTGGTGCTTTGTGTTACTTCTGGGCACTGTATCAGTGACTTGCCTGCATGCTGATGCTGGTGCAGGAGAGGAAGGGTTTTAGGTGGAGTTATAGGGGTTGTGCTCACTACTGATTGTAGCCAAGCACAAGGGATAATGGGAAATGTAGACAGAAGGGAGCAGAGGATACAGAGAGCAGAGCTGTTGCCACCGGACAGGAAGTGAAGCAAAAAGGCACAAAGCTACATGAGAGTGGCAGGAAATCTATATAGACTTCTTTAGAGGCATTAATCTTATGCATTTAATGGTAAAAACAGTAACTGAGTTAGGAAGGTGGACAACCTCTTTAACAATTTTCTGGCCAATCACTTACATATGATCAAATTACAAAACCAAGGTACTTTATCTCATGGTCAGGTGATAATAGATCTGACAAACAAGAACAGTCATTACAACGATGTGCAATGCTCTGATATTTTTGAATTTTTGATAAATATTCAGTTGTTTCTCAACTGCAGTGATGATCTAGAATAAGGATACTGTTGACACTTTTGAATTGTTGCTCCTTCATATCATGATTTTTAAAGGGAATCTGTAACCTTTTTGCTACGTCATCTGAGAGCAGCATGACGTATGGACAGAGACTCTGATTACTGCAACATATCCCTTATTTTAATGGGTGCAGTAGTTGTGATAAAATCACTGTTTTCTCTGCTACAGATCTAGCAGTGCTCAGAATGCTGAGCTTTGCATAACCAGAAATCTCTCTACTTACTGGTAGCTTTCTCTGTACACTATATACACTGTGTGCAGAATTATTAGGCAAATGAGTATTTTGATCACATCATCCTTTTTATACATGTTGTCCTACTCCAAGCTGTATAGGCTTGAAAGCCAACTGCTAATTATGTAAATCAGGTGATTTGCATCTCTGTAATGAGGAGGGGTGTGGTCTAATGACATCAACACCCTATATAAGGTGTGCTTAATTATTAGGCAACTTCCTTTCCTTTGGCAAAATGGGTCAGAAGAGAGATTTGACAGACTCTGAAAAGTCAAAAATTGTGAGATGTCTTGCAGAGGGATGCAGCAGTCTTGAAATTGCCAAACTTTTGAAGCGTGATCACTGAACAATCAAGCGTTTCATGGCAAATAGCCAACAGGGTCGCAAGAAGCGTGTTGATAAAAAAGGCGCAAAATAACTGCCCATGAATTGAGGAAAATCAAGCATGAAGCTGCCAAGATGCCATTTGTCACCAGTTTTGCCATATTTCAGAGCTGCAATGTTACTGGAGTATCAAAAAGCACAAGGTGTGCCATACTCAAGGACATGGCCAAGGTAAGGAAGGCTGAAAAACGACCACCTTTGAACAAGAAACATAAGATAAAACGTCAAGACTGGGCCAAGAATAATTTTTCTAAGGTTTTATGGACTGATGAAATGAGAGTGACTCTTGATGGGCCAGATGGATGGGCCCGAGGCTGGATCAGTAAAGGGCAGAGAGCTCCACTCCGACTCAGACGCCAGCAAGGTGGAGGTGGGCTACTGGTATGGACTGGTATCATCAAAGATGAACTTGTGGAACCTTTTCGGGTTGAGGATGGAGTGAAACTCAACTCCCAAACCTACTGCCAGTTTCTGGAAGACACCTTTTTCAAGCACTGGTACAGGAAGAAGTCGGTATCGTTCAAGAAAAACATGATTTTCATGCAGGACAATGCTCCATCACATGCATCCAAATACTCCACAGCGTGGCTGCCCAGTAAAGGTCTAAAAGAAGAAAAAATAATGACATGGCCCCCTTGTTCACCTGATCTGAACCCATAGAGAACCTGTGGTTTCTCATAAAATGTGAGATCTACAGGGAGGGAAAACAGTACACCTCTCGGAACAGTGTCTGGACGCTGTGGTGGCTGCTGCACGCAAGGTTGATCGTAAACAGATCAAGCAACTGACAGAATCTATTGATGGAAGGCTTTTGAGTGTCATCGTAAAGATAGGTGGCTATATTGGTCACTGATTTTTTTTTGTTTTTGAATGTCAGAAATATTTATTTCTAAATTTTGTGTTGTTATATTGGTTTACCTGGTGTAAATAAACAAGTGAGATGGGTATATATTTGGTTTTTATTAGGTTGCCTAATAATTCTGCACAGTAATAGTTACCTGCACAAACAGATATCCTCCTAAGATAGCCAAATCTAAAAAAAAAACACTCCAACTTCCAAAAATAATAAGCTTTGATATTTATGAGTCTTTTGGGTTGATTGAGAACATTGTTGTTGTTCAATAATAAAAAAGAATCCTCTCAAATACAACTTGCCTAATAATTCTGCACACAGTGTATTGACAGAAAGTTGCTAATCAGTGGTAATAACGAGGTTACACAGAACAAGTTGAATAGGAGGCATTTTGAGTTTTTGCTTGAGCAATATCTATTTTGTCCAGGCAACATTTGGGTTAATCTGAGAACAACTTTACCAACATTTGATGCCACAGTCAATAGTTGGCTAGTGATAGCTGATGGCTTCTATGGTGCTACATAGTTACATAACTGGTTTGGGGCTCTTGATGGCAAACACATCCGGGTGAAGAAGCCGCAGAACTCAGGGTCACGATTCTATAATTATAAACATTATTTTTGGTAGTATTGTTGGCTTTGGCAGACAGACACTACCGGTTTATAATTTTAGGTATCGTAGATGATAGGAACACTGCGGATAAGACCTTCAGTACTTGCAGAATGGATCAACGGCTTCTCGCAAACCAACTTCAGAATCATAAACCCAAAATCTTGGGTAATCTATCAACCTCTGGAAGCCTGCAAAATGGTCCACAACTCAGGTCTCGGTCTTCAGAACCTAGGATCCGAGAATTATATGTGGACTAATCCATGACCATTGAGGGATCAATACCATGGCAGCAGGCTGCAATCCATGGACCTAGCTGATTTATGTTCTTACTGTTTTCTTGAAATTCATGGTCTGTGTTGCAAATATACTGTATATTTGTTGGGGATACCGTTTATTTAAAATACATTTACCAAGTGTCATTTTGTTATGCTTGTCTAAAATGTTGCTTACATATTTAAAATATGTTGACAAACTATAAGGGATATATCTATGACACATCATGTGTGTATGCCATAAATGTCAAAAATGTCCTTGATGTGATCTAGTCACATAGTAATTACTATCAAATGAAGCCATATATACATATTTAAAATATTAGGAAAACATACAACTTATACATACATAATTAATTTCTAATGACATTTTTTTAAAAACTTTGGAAATATCTATTAAACTATTCCACTATACTAACCTATGTCATAAATTAGCGTAATGTTCGTTGGTGGTAGTAGTAGTGGTAGTGCAAATGGTGTAGCACACAATGATCACTGAGAACATAGCTGGAAGACGAGATAATTTCTAAAGTGGTTTAAGAAAAAACTCAAATAATACTAACAAAATAATAAACATAAGTAAAATATTGAAAGAAAGACAAGGAACACAAAATTGATTTTGTAATGTTTTTGTTTTATCAAAATACTTTGTATATTAAAAGATTAGCTCCATTTTGAAGTATAAAAGACATTCAATATGATAGGAATTTTTTTGGTAGGTAGAGTTTGCATATATACCAGGTGAAGTAAGTACTGAACACATCACCAATTTTCTAAGTAAATATATTTGTAAAGGTGCTATTGACATGAAATCCTCACCAGATGTCGGTAACAACTCATCCAGTACCCACAGGCAAAAAAAAAATCAATCCATAATTGTCCATAAATTATGTGTAATAATGAGAAATGACACAGGGAAAAAGTGTTGAACACGCTTACTGAAATTTATTTAGTACTTTGTACAAAAGTCTTTGTTGGTGGTGACAGCTTCATGATGCCTCCTGTATGGAGAAACTAGTTGCATGCATTGCTCAGTTGTGATTTTGGTCCATTCTTCACTATCCAGAAAAGCCACTAAAGGAGACTCAATGTCTCCAAAAATTCAATATAAAAAGCACAAAAAGGCAGCAACACTCACCTGCCCAGGTCTCAGAACAAATGCACTACAGGGTGCAGCCAGCCCATAAAGCAAGATGTTAGCAGCACGGGTGCAAAATACCAGATTAAACAGCCACTCTCCACATACCCATTCAAGGAGGGGGTGACTGCTCAGTATACAATTGCACAATAGAGGCCCGCATAGGGTGCCGTTCACACCAGGATATTGCACAGTGTCTGGTTCACAGCCTATTAGTTACGCCCCTACTATTCGACTAGGCAGACTGGCCAGTACACTCTCAATGCACACCAGTGTGAACACCCCTCATGCGAGACCAAACGTGCTTGGGCTTGGCTGCACCCCAAAATATAAAGTGCAAAAAATACAAAAATAGTGGGGTATTAGTTAATATTTTGGCCAAAATACATAAGCTTGTAACCTGCGCCAAAGGTCCCCACGCTACACTACCTACACTACACTACACTATCCAGAAAAGCCACTAAAGGAGACTCAAGGTCTCCAAAAATTCTAGTGCATTTGTTCTGAGACCTGGGCAGGTGAGTGTTGCTGCCTTTTTGTGCTTTTTAATTTGGTCCATTCTTCCACACATGTATGTAGGTATGTCACTCTCCACAAGGAGATATCTTATCCCTTAGACCTCAGTCCAGAGCCTCTCACCTAGCCAAATCAGTTTTCATACTTTGCACTGACGAGGGCCAATAGCCTGAAACACCTTGTCTGCAAATTGAGATTCTGATTTGGCTTTTATCCTAAGTCATATTGCAAGACTCGTTAAAAGGTTGATTGTGACTTGTAGGATCCCTACTTCCAACAGGTGGCGCTATAGAGTTTAAGTCCTCTTTCTCTGAAGAGGCAATTTGCATATTAAATTTCCCAGAGGAGCATTGCATGGCAAATAAGCCTCCTTATCTTGACAAGCCAGAGCTGGTATGTCACTCTCCACAAGGAGAAACCTTACCCCTTAGACCTCTTCTTCCACACAAAGACTCTTCAGATCCTGAAGGTTCTGTGCACTCTTTCTTTGAACCTTGAGCTTAGGTTCCTTCTAAAAATTTTGTATTGAATTCACATCAGGTGATTGGCTGGGCAATTCTAGCAGCCTTATTTTCTTTCTCTGAAACCAATTGAATGCTTCTTGACTGTGAGTTTGGGATCATTGTCTTGCTGGAATGTCCACCCTATATACAGTTGTGTGAAAAAGTGTTTGCCCCTTCTTGATTTCCTGTTATTTTGCATGTTTGTCAAGATGTAATAAACCACGGTTTATTTATGTTTTAGGGGGGGGGGGATCCCTTATTCACACAGGGCCCAGTAGGTTTGGATGTCTTTTTCCCTTAATAATAAAGACCTTAATTTAAAAACTATTTTGTGTTTACTTGTGTTATCTTTGTCTAAAATTTAAATTTGTTTGGTGACCTGAAACATTAAAGTGTGACAAACATGCAAAAGAATAGGAAATCAGGAAGGTAGCAAACACTTTTTCACACAACTTTTTATGTTTTCTAAATAAATATACATATAGTATACAGTTGTGCTTAAAAGTTTACATAACCCGGCAGAATTTTTTGCTTTACTTTTTCTCCACTCATGGTTAGTGGTTGGGTGAAGCCATTTATTGTCAAACTACTGTGTTTTCTCTTTTTAAATCATAATGACAACCTAAAACATCCAAATGACCCTGATCAAAAGTTCACATACCCTGGTGATTTTGGTCTGATAACATGCACAGAAGTTGACACAAATGGGTTTGAATGGCTACTAAAGGTAACATCCTCACCTGTGACCTGTGACAAATGCCAGGAAAATTGTTCGGGATGCATCAAAAAACACAAAATTAACATCAGCTGAAATACTGGACTCTCTGAAAACTAGCGGTGTGGCTGTTTCAAGATGCCCAATAAGGAGGCACGTGAAGAAAAATGGACCAGTTTGTCGTTTAATTTCTCCTGAGTACTCCAATTCCCCATATGTGGTCGGAATTTACTCTTTGGGCATATGGCAGGGCTCAAAAGCAAAGGAGCTCTATTTGATTTTTCCAGTGCAGATTCGGCCAGAATAGACTTGGGACATCATGTTGCACTTGGAGAGCCCTCAAAATGACAAAACAGCATAAACACCGGCAAGTGACCCCATTTTAGAAATTTCATCCCTCAAGGAACTCATCTAGGGGTGTGGTGAGACTGTTGAACCCACAGGTCCTTCACGAAATTTTAAAACATTGGACTAAAAAAAAAATTACATTTTTAATGTTATTCTAGCTCCAAATTTTCATCTTCACAAGGGTAACAGGAAAAAAATGTTCACCTACAAACATATAAGTGGTTGGAAACTACTTTTCAGGCAAAGTATAAAACTCAGAAGGGAATGAGCGCCATACTGGGGTGCAGATTTTTCTGGAATAGTTTTCGAGTGCCAGGTTTCATTGCCAGAATACCTGAGGTGCCAAAAAGAAGAAACTTCCCATAAGTGACCCCATATCACATATTGCTACCGTCAGTGAATACATCTAGTGATGCAGTGAGCATATTGACACCACATGTATGTCATAGAATTTTATACTATTGGATGGTGACAAAATAATTACAATTTCATTTTGCAGTGGGTTTGCAGTGATGTACAATTGTAGTTCTAATGATGACTTATGCAGGGAAAAGAGACTTCCTGTTTCTACGTAGAGCTTAGAAGAATTCATCTATCGTATTTTTCGGACTATAAGACGCACTCCAAATTTTGGAGTGGAAAATAGGGAAAAAAAAAAATGTGTCAAATGGGTGTTCGTCTTACAGTCCGAATTCAGTTTACCAGCGAAGGGATCAGCACAGGTAGAGGAGTGGTCACAGGGGTCGTTCGGTGGTCCAGGCTGGTGCGGTGGTGGTGCTCTGTGTTGCAGGGGTGCTCTGTGGGGTGGCTGTGCTCTGTGGAGTGGCTGTGCTCTGTGGAGTGGCTGTGCTCTGTGGGGTGGCTGTGCTCTGGTCGCAATATACTTACAAATCCTGTGGTGGCGGTCCCGTGGCGGTGGTCCCAATGCAGACTCCCTGTGCTCTGTGGTGCGGTGGTGTCAGGGCTCTGTGATGTGGCTGCAGCGGGGCTCTTTGCTGCGTGGGGGGCTTCGCCGGCATTTCGTCAAAGCCGGAAAGCCCTCTGCAGCTCTGTTGCTGCGAAGCGGAGGCCTCCAGAAAGATGACCGCCAGGGGCCTCCAGAAAGATGGCCGCTGGGGGCGGAGCATGCTCAGATCCAGATCTCCGCAATGAGATCTTGTCCTGAGGTCTCGGGACGAGATCTCATTGCCGAGATTTGAATTTGAGTATGCGCCGCCCCCGGCGGCCATCTATCTGGAGGCCACTGTGTCGCAGCAATGGAGCTGCGGGGGGCTTTCGGGCTTTGACGAAATGCCGGCGGAGCCCTCCACGCAGCACAGATCCCCGCTGCAGCCACACCACAGAGCCCCGACAACACCGCACCACAGAGCACAGGGAGGCTGCATTGGGACCGCCGCCACGGGACAGGATTTGTAAGTATATTGCAACCATAAGACACACCCCCATTTTCCCCAAAACATTTTTGGGAAAAAAGTGCGTCTTATGGTCTGAAAAATATGGTAGTTACATGGTGTCATAGACCTAATGGAAAAGAGAAGAATTTACTGGGTAGAAAGGCAAAATGAGCAATTGAAAGTACACAGTGCAATATAATATGATGATTGCAATATATTAAGAGGATAGAAGTTTGATGGGAGTGCCTCTTTAAATATCAAACGTCATGCACACACTATGGTGAGTAGAATATATCCACAATGTAAATTGATCAGCACCAGGGATTTGATATCTGCAGCATGTCAGTTTATGCTGAGGATATCGCTGGGAGTTTTGCCATTAGAATAAAGTAAAATGGACCATTAATGAAAAAAAATCCACAATGGTATTTTTGTTTGAATCAGTAAGATTAAAAAAAAATCAAAGTATGTTTAAAGGGAAACTGTCAGCAGGATTGTGCATAGTAACCTACATATAGTGTTAGGGCTGCGCCATTATACTGATTAAAATGATAACTTGGTTGATGAAATCCGTCTTGTGGTTGTTCTTTAATCTTTATTGTCAGTTTTGTGTTAATGAGATTCTCATGCCATAAGGCGGAGTTCATGTATGTGGTGCTCTGATTAGCTATTCATAATGCAGACAGCTGACAGGTCACTGATCCCTCACTGACCTGCTCTCAAGTTTGCATAATGAATATATTAATGTATGTATTTGAAAAAAAGCATGTCACAATCAAGAATGCGGTGCCTGGGGCACCTGCACACTCTCTCTTATTGGTTAGTGCCTATTACCTTCCTGTGTTTCAAAGAAAAAAAAAATCACCATCAATGAGTCGTCGTCGGAAGCATGTATCAGCTGTCAGGTTCAATTTTAAGGGTATATCTGGGACTTTTTAAAAAACAAAAAATGTACCTAAGCACTAACAGGCAGGTAATTGCCTGTTGTGCTCGGTGCCGTTCTTCCTCTTCACAGACCGCTCCTGCCGAGGATTAAGAAGCCTCTGCTGACATCACGTCTACAGAGCGGAGGCTTTTTTTCCACTATGCTCTGTTGATGGAGCGGGACTTCCGACATCATTCTGATTGACAGCCGGATCCCTGGTACCTATCTTGGGGGAGCCGACTGTCAATCAGAATGATGTTGGAAGTCCCGCCAGCAGTGGCAACTGAATCCCTGGCAGGAGCGGTCATTCTCTGACCTCTTTGTTCAGGGGAAGCATGAGCACAATGGGTAGGTAAGTTGCTATTACCTGCCTGTTAGTGCTTAGGCACATTTTTTGTTTTTCCATAAAGTCCCGGATGTAGCCTTTAACCCCTTTCCGACATCGGGCGTACATTTATGCTGATGTTGGACTCATTCCGTTTGATGTGGTCTCTAGCGGTGAGACCACATCTTTCCCAAGACATCTCAGCTGTTTTGAACAGCTGACATGTGCCAGGAACATCCGTGGATGGAATCACGATCCACCCTTGGCTATTTACCCGTTAAATGCCGCTGTCAAACTCTGACAGCCACATTTAACAAGTGATTCCAGATATCAGGCTGGAAATCCGCTCATCAGTGACCCCTGTGACGAGATTGCGGGTCACCGATAGGTTGGCATGACAACCAAAGGTCTCTGGAGACCTCTATGGTTGTCACTGCCGGATTGCTATGAGCGGCCACCCAGTGGTCGGCGCTCATAGCAAGTCAGCAATTCTGCTACATACAGGTGATCTGATCATCGACTTTATGTAGCAGAGCTGATCGGGTTATGGCAGCCTCTAGTCTCCCACTATTGAAGCATGCCAAAAGTAAAAAAAAAAAAAAAAATGTTTTTAAAAATATTCAAAAAATATAAAAGTTCAAATCACTCCCCTTTCGCCCCATTCAAAATAAAACAATAAAAAAATCAAACATACACATATTTCGTACTGCCGCGTTCAGAATTGACCAATCTATCAATAAAAAAAGATTAACCTGATCGCTAAACGGCTTAGTGAGAAAAAAGTCAAAGCCAGAATTAAGTTTCTTTGGTCGCTGCGACATTGAATTAAAATATAATAACGGGCAATCAAAAGATCGTATCTGCACCAAAATGTTGTCATTAAAAACGTCCGCTCGGCACGCAAAAAAGAAGCCTGCATCAACCCGAGATCATGAAAAATGGACATGCTACAGGTATCGGAAAATGACACAATTTTTTTTTCTTTTTAACAAAGTTTGAATTTTTTTTCACAACATAGATAAAAAAGAACCTAGACATGTTTGGTGGCTATGAACTTGTAATGACCTGGAGAATCATAATGGCAGGTCAGTGTTAGCATTTAGTGAACCTGGTGAAAAAAAAATAAAAACAAGTGTGGGATTGCACTTTTTTGCAATTTTCACTGCACTTGGAATTTTTACCCCGTTTTCGAGTACACAACATGGTAAAACCAATGATGTTGTTCAAAAGTACAGCTTGTCACACAAAAAACAAGCCCCCACATGGCCATTTTGACCAAAAAATAAAAAAAAAAAGTTATGGCTCTGGGAAGAAGGGGAGCAGAAAATTAAAATGCAAAAATACCTCTGGTCATTAAGGGGTTAAAGATTGCAACAACTCTTAGGGTGAGTTTCCACGGTCAGGATACGCTGCGTGTTTGGCGCTGTGCGCTGGCGCAGCGCCAAACACGCAGCGTCCAGATGTTACAGCATAGTGGAGGGGATTTCAAGAAATCCCGTCTCCACTATGCGTAACAATACGCAGGTGGCAGACCTGCGTAAACGGACATGCGGCGCGTCTTTTTAGACCGCAGCATGTCCTCGCGTATTGCGGCGACGGTGCGTCGCCGCAACAGAATTAACACAGGGCTATGTAGCCCTGCGTTCTTTCCGGAGGTGTTCCGGAGGTGTCCTGAACACCTCCGGAAACATCGCGCGTCATAAAGGGGGCGGGGCTTAGACGGAGCGGAATTTCCGCTCCGTCCAAAGCGCTGTGGTTCCGGACCGTGGAACCACAGCCTTAGGCCGGAGTCACACTGGCGACAAAAACGTACGAGTGGAATGCGATGAAATATCACATTGCACTCGGACCAATGTTAATCTATGGAGCAGCTCCCAGCATCCGATTTTTTCTCAGCCGTTTTCCTCGGACCGAGACAATGACAGCATGCTGCGATTGTCACCGATTATATTATCGGTCGAGAATTGCCAATGCAAGTCTATGGGTGCGATGAAAAAATCGGATTACAAACGGACCACACGTGTGACTTTCGAGAAAATCGCATCGGTGTCCTTTAGAAAAGCCGGCAATTCATCCCCGGCTATACTGTAAAATAACACTGACAGGTTTAATAAAGAATAGAAAGAATACTTACACACACATAGAATACATATATATAGTACAGACCAAAAGTTTGGACACATCTTCTCATTCAAAGATTTTTCTGTATTTTCATGACTATGAAAATTGTAGAATCACACTGAAGGCATCAAAACTGTGAATTAACACATGTGGAATTATACATTACACTTTACAAAAAAGTGTGAAACAACTGAAAATATGTCTTATATTCTAGGTTCTTCAAAGTAGCCACCTTTTGCTTTGATTACTGCTTTGCACGCAGAAAAGGTGAACGGATGGACTCTACATGCCTAGTTCCCACCGTGAAGCATGGAGGAGGTGGTGTGATGGCGTGGGGTGCTTTGCTGGTGACACTGTTAGGCCGGCGTCACACTGGCGACAGAATCGGACGACTGCAATACGATGAAATATCGCATTGCAGTTTGCCCTATGTTATTCTATGGAGCAGCTCCCAGTATCAGATTTTTTGTGGTCCGTTTTAAACGTCCGAGTGCAATCGCAGCATGCTGCGATTGTCACCGATTGTGGGTCGACTATCGCCAATGCAAGTCTATGGGAGCGATGAAAAATCGGATTACAAACGGACCGCACGTGTGACTTGCGATTAAATCGCATCGGTGTCCTTTAGAAAAGCCGGCAATTCATCCCCGCCTATACTGTAAAATCACACTGACAGCTTTAATAAAGAATAGAAAGAATAGATATACACACATAGAATATATATATAATATTATATATATATAATATATATATATGTCATTGTGACATATATATATACATATATTTATAGTTCTTACACTTCTACATACTGTAATAGCCGCTAATTCAATTGCCGGCTTTTGTGAAATCACAGAAGCCGACATGAAATGATACATTGTTTAGACACAGTTAACCATGTCATTTCCTGTATTTTGATATATGGTTTGAACTTACAATTACATAAGTGTATGTGTGCAAAATTTCAGACATGTAGGGGTTAATTAAAGGTGTAAATTCTTTGAAAAAAAAATGCGTGGGCTCCCGCTGTATTTTCTCCACCAGACAGACAAAGCAAGCAAGTGGGGGCAGATAATAATAGCCTAGGGAGGGTACATTTTTTTGTGCCCCCCTGGCTACTAACATCTGCTCCCAGACACCCCAGAAAGGGCAAATCTCTTATTAGCTTTGCCCTTTCTGGCACTTTGCCCGTCTATTCCCATTGCCCTGTAGCGGTGGCAAATGGGTTAATAAGGGGTTAAAGTCACCTTGCAATTGAAAGGTGACTGTAAGCCAGGTTAATAATTGAGAGCTGTCAATTAGACAACTATCAATTATTAATCCTATTGAAGTAAATAAAAAAACACACACACTTTAACAATAAATAATTTTAATGAAATAAAAACAATTTTTTTGACCATCTTTTATTTTACTCTTAATCCGTGCGAAGCCCTTGATCTCCTAAAATAAATATAAAATAATAAAACAACATTATTCTTACCTATCTGGCGATCTGTCACGTCCCACGATGTAATCCTTCACAAAGGGTTAACTAGCAATCAGCTAAGCAGCGCAAATAATGCTGAGTGCTCAGCTGATAGCTCCTGAATGAATGAGCTTATCTCCTACCGACAGGAGAGGATGTGATTAATGAATGAAGCTTAATTGATTGTGTTCCACTTTCACCTTAGGTCAGGTCACTGAAGTGAAAGTGGCAATAAATCAATTAAGCTTCATTCATTCATCTCTTCCTCTCCTTTTGCTGGGAGAGTAAGTTATTCATTCAGGGGGTTACAGCTAGGAGACAGCATTAGCTCTCTGCGAGCTGTAACCTGTTAACCCTTTCTGATGGATTACACCGTGGGACCTGACTGTACATCGGATTGGTAAGAATAATTTTGCTTTTTTATTTTATTTTTATTACAGGAAATGGTTTTAGCAGTAAAATAAAATATGGTCAAAAACTGTGTGATTATTTCATTAAACTTCTTTTTTATTAAACTGTGTGTGTTTGATTTTTCTTTCATACAATAGGATTAATAATTGATAGTTGTCTAATTGACAGCTCTCAATTATTAACCTGGCTTATAGTCACCTTTCAATTGCAAGGTGGCTTTAACCCTTATTAACCCATTCGCCACCGCTACAGGGCAATGGGAATAGACGGGCAAAATGCCAGAAAGGGCAAATCTAATTAGAGATTTGTCCTTTCTGGGGTGTCTGGGGGCAGATGTTAGTAGCCAGGGGGGGCATAAAAAAAAATGTACCCTCCCTAGGCTATTATTATCTGCCCCCACTCGCTTGCTTTGTCTGTCTGGTGGAGAAAATACAGCGGGAGCCCACGCATTTTTTTTCAACGAATTTACACCTTTAATTAACCCCTACATGTCTGAAATTTTGCACACATACACTTATGTAATTGTAAGTTCAAACCATATATCAAAATACAGGAAATGACATGGTTAACTGTGTCTAAACAATGTATCATTTCATGTCGGCTTCTGTGATTTCACAAAAGCCGGCAATTGAATTAGCGGCTATTACAGTATGTAGAAGTCTAGGAACTATAAATATATATATATATACATGTCACAATTACATGTATATATATATATATATATATATATATATGTGTTCTATGTGTATATATCTATTCTTTCTTTTGTGATTTAAATACTATTCTTTTGGATCCATTATATGTCAGTTTTGCAAGCCTGCGAGAAATTCTCGCAAGTCGGATGAAAATCGGATGTTACAAGGTACACACACATGCGACTAAATCGCATCTTTGAAGGAAAATCGGATGCCAGGCGGATGTGTGATGTCTACATTTTGGTACGATAATCGACCGACTAAAACGGTCCGATTTTTTGTAGTTGTGTCTGACCCCGGCCTTAGGCTACTTTCACACATCAGGATTTTTGTGTCAGGCATATCCGTCGTATGCCTGATAGGACGGATCCGGCGCTGATTTTGAAAAAACTGATGCAACTGATCAGTTTTTTTGCCGGATCCGTCCTGACCTTTTCAACCCGGAAAAATAAATTTTCCTATGTGGAAAATGCAGGTACGCATGTCTGGACCGGAGAGAGAGAGAGAGTGAGAGAGACCTTGGATTCCGGATCAGTCTTTTGACGGATTTCTCAAAACACTGATCCAGTTCCATAGACTTGCATTGTTTCCGGCCGCCTGAAGCGCCGATTCAGGCACTGTCAGGCGGCTCTGGAAAAAAAAAAAACGTTGCAGTCAGCGTCTTGTCCGGCCGCCGGAATGTACATTTCCGACGGATCCGGCCAAAAACGGATGCAACGCAATGACATCAGGCGCGATCCGGCGCTAATGAAAGTCAATGCTAAAAAAACGCATCCGGCACCAGATGCGTTTTTTAAAAAACACGCCGGATCGCGCCTGACGTCAAAAGACTGATGTGTGAAAGCAGCCTCAGGGCTCATACTCACTGGCTGGAAAAAAATCGGTCCGTTTTCTGCAGAAAAAAAACGGTACATTTGTTGTAAAAAGGCATGCGATTTTGATGCGATTTTAAATCGCACCATGCGTTTTCCATCAGTTTTCCATCTGTATGCAATGCGATTTTAACATGAAGTTTTACATAGAGCAGTTATCTCTATGTAAAAAGTCATGTAAAAATCACATTGTAAAAAAAAATGTACACAAAAAGCAAATAATTATATATTGTGGTGTAATGACCCCTGATGCAGCTAGGGGGCACTGTGTATGGCCCTCGGGATATGCATGGAGGCATGTGATGGATGGACGTTATGTATTGCAGAGGTGGGTGGCCCTGTGATGGAAGCCTGGATATGTTTTGGTTCAGCAGATCTATTGCTGAGAGTTGTACTATATATTGAGAGGCTTCCAGGTGACTAGGAGAGCTGGGTGGGTCCAGTCACCTACAAACCCACCCAAGGAGTATGTGTCTGAATACCTAAGATAAAACCTGTATGTGGTTGCGTGTATCTGAAGGACCTGTGATGAGGTCATGATCAGGTGATCTAACCATGTGATCCTGACCTCACCTGTGGGCGGGGTTACGCCTATGCAATGGAGTTTGTTTGGCACCTAAGAGAGTGTGTGGGAGTCTGCCAGTGTGGACAGACTTCCATGTGTCCAGGCGGGACATCACAGAGAGGACTCTGTGTCTGAGGAGTGAGGCTCCAGGCTGGAGCTGAAGTACTGCAGATTTGTATTGCCTGTGACTGTGAGGTTTATGATGTAATAAACCTGATGATTTTTGGATAAGAAAAGTGTCTCCTGATTACCTCTGAAGCAGCCGAGTCAGTGAAACCTTACAATTGATGGATGGAATGCTGGCAGCGGCCCAAGGAGCACATGTTCCAGGACTGGGAATCAGGAATCAGAGGAGGAACGGACGGTCTGTGAAAACCGTGAGTGTGACCAGTGGTCACGAATAAACTGTGCATTTATGTTTATGGGGTGCCTCTGATATGAGGTATCTGAAGACGCTGTTAAGCAGTGGTGACAGACAGGAGTCTGTGTTATGTTGACTGGGGTCATTGAAAATGGAGAAAAAGCATGCTGATAGGATACCTCTGAGGAGGAGGTCTCCAGGAACCTGTGTGGTTGACGCCAACAGGTAACGGTCTTGAAAACCATGTTATGCTGGTCGGGACCAGAGGGAACTGTTCGTGAGAGAAAGACTGTTTTTTTTTCCTTTGTTGGATGCCTCTGAGGAGGAGGTGTCCAGAAACCTGCGTGGCCAACAGGTAACAGACAGGAGTCTGTGGTGTACTGACGGGTCAGTGAGAGATTGTTTTGTCCTTGTGGGATGCCTCTATGAGAGAGGAGGTGTCCAGAAACCTGAGTGATCAACAGGTAACAGACAGGAGTCTGTGGTGTACTGACGGGTCAGTGAGAAACTGTTTTTTCCTTTGTGGGATGCCTCTATGAGAGAGGAGGTATCCGGAAAATCTCTCTGGCTGAGAGTGTAACAGACAGGAGTCTGTGTTGTGCTGACGGGTCAGTGAGAAACTGTTTTTTTTTTCTGGAACACGTGTGAGGTGTTTGCTGTGGCTCGGAGGAGTCATGAAGGTGACAAGCGGCTGGCTGTGACTCTGGGGTCACGAAGGTGACAAGCGGCAAGACAGCGCAGCGTCCAGAGACTTGTGGTAGCAGGAGCTACAGTGACTGTTGCAGCAAGAAGTTCTGCAGCAGCCGGAGCTGCAGTAACAGCCACAGCAGCTTAGGAGTAGCATCTGGAGATGCTGGTTGTTGGTGGCTGCAACGAAAGGGGGTGGAGTCTCAAAAGGGGGTGGTAGCCCAAATCAGTAAAGTTGCCCAAAAGGGGGCGGAGTCCCAAAAGGGGGCGGTAACACAAATTAGGATGGTGGCCCAAAAGGGGGCGGTAACCCAAATTGGGATGGTGGCCCAAAAGGGGGCGGAGTCCCAAAAAGGGGCGGTAACCCAAATTGGGATGGTAGCCCAAAAGGGGGCGGAGTCCCAAAAGGGGGTGGCAACCCAAAAGGGGATGGTGGCCCAAAAGTGGGTGGAGATTCCAAAAGGGTGTTATGCTGGTATATCACCGAACTTAGTGTACCCCTATGAGAGGAAGCGGAACTTCACGTTGTTTGAAAAGGCATGGGAAGTTGATAAAGTGTGTTATTGTTTAGAGGAGGGAGCCCACCACAGCAGGCGGCTGTAGTAGTTCCTTGTCGTGTGATGTGTGAAAAGAAGGTAACACCTAATAGCGATAGTCCCGAGCTCCAGGTGACCAGAAGAAAGTGTGGGTCAGACCAACTCGGGGACTTGGACGTGACAAGACGTGTGACCGTGAGAAACGGTATAGCTCCAGAAAAGGGGGTAGAGACCTGTCTAAATGGGGACGTGCTGTTCCAGGATGACAGGGGGAGGGGGGTGACTCCTATGCAGACTGTGACTCGACCGCAAGGGAAAGTGAGTGCAGTAAGCTGGAGCTCTCTGAAGTTACTGAGAGTCGTGAGACAGTTGAAGCTGTGGATGCCGGAACAGGCGGAACTCTGAAGAAGCAGAGTGTGGGTGGGCAAGAAAGCCCATCTGGAAATGTAATTGAAGAGGTGATGGTGCGACATGTGCTGGCTAAAAGAGAGCAGGACCATGAGATGGAGCTGCTTAAAGAGTCAGTGAAAGAGACAGTCGAGCGAGAAAGGGTCGTGAGAAAAATGATTGAGCACCAAGTGGAGGAGCTGGAGAAGGAAGTCTCTAAGCTCAGAGATCATCTGTCAGCGTGTAAGAGTATGAACAAGGCTCTATGGAAAGAGACGGAGGTGCTCAGAGAGGAACAAGAGAAACATCAGCAGGAGTGTCGCTACTTGGCAGAAGTGCAAGATAGAGTTCTCCGAGAGCTCAAGATAGAGGAGGAGACTAGTGCCCAGCTCCAGAAATCTATGGGAGAAGAAATCCAGCAAGGGAATTGCGACGTCGTACTGACTGCTGGGCAGGCGGGTGGTCTGACAGAGGGCCCGACTTAGCCAGACGGTTTGACTGGCAGAGACGACCGAGAAGGATCTCTGGTCAGGTAACAAGTGTTCAACCCCACAAGTTTGAACAGAGGGGGGAGGTATGTGGTGTAATGACCCCTGATGCAGCTAGGGGGCACTGTGTATGGCCCTCGGGATATGCATGGAGGCATGTGATGGATGGACGTTATGTATCGCAGAGGTGGGTGGCCCTGTGATGGAAGCCTGGATATGTTTTGGTTCAGCAGATCTATTGCTGAGAGTTGTACTATATATTGGGAGGCTTCCAGGTGACTAGGAGAGCTGGGTGGGTCCAGTCACCTACAAACCCACCCAAGGGGTATGTGTCTGAATACCTAAGATAAAACCTGTATGTGGTTGTGTGTATCTGAAGGACCTGTGATGAGGTCATGATCAGGTGATCTAACCATGTGATCCTGACCTCACCTGTGGGCGGGGTTACGCCTATGTAATGGAGTTTGTTTGGCACCTAAGAGAGTGTGTGGGAGTCTGCCAGTGTGGACAGACTTCCATGTGTCCAGGCGGGACATCACAGAGAGGACTCTGTGTCTGAGGAGTGAGGCTCCAGGCTGGAGCTGAAGTACTGCAGATTTGTATTGCCTGTGACTGTGAGGTTTATGATGTAATAAACCTGATGATTTTTGGATAAGAAAAGTGTCTCCTGATTACCTCTGAAGCAGCCGAGTGAGTGAAACCTTACAATATATATATATATATATATATATATAATATATTTATATATAGGTCATACACTTCTACATTGTATAATAGCCGCTAATTCATCCCTGGCTATACTGTAAAATCACACTGACAGCTTTAATAAAGAATAGAAACAATACATATACACACATAGAATACATATATATATATATATATATTTATATATATATGTAATTGTGACATATATATATACATATATTTATAGTTCATACACTTCTACATACTGTAATAGCTGCTAATTCAATTGCCGGCTTTGTGAAATCACAAAAGCAGACATGAAATGATACATTGTTTAGACACAGTTAACCATGTCATTTCATGTATTTTGATATATGGTTTTAACTTACAATTACATAAGTGTATGTGTGCAAAATTTCAGACATGTAGGGGTTAATTAAAGGTGTAAATTCGTTGAAAAAAAATGCGTGGGCTCCCGCTGTATTTTCTCCACCAGACAGACAAAGCAAGCGAGTGGGGGCAGATAATAATAGCCTAGGGATGGTACATTTTTTTTGTGCCCCCCCTGGCTACTAACATCTTCCCCCAGACACCCCAGAAAGGGCAAATCTCTAATTAGATTAGCCCTTTCTGGCACTTTGCCCGTCTATTCCCATTGCCCTGTAGCGGTGGCGAATGGGTTAATAAGGAGTTAAAGCCACCTTGCTATTGAAAGGTCACTTTAAGCCAGGTTAATAATTGAGAGCTGTCAATTAGACAACTATCAATTATTAATCCTATTGAAGGAAATAAAAAAATCACACACACACACTTTAAGAATAAAATAATTTTAATGAAATAAAAACACATTTTTTTGACCATCTTTTATTTAACTCTTAATCCCTGCGAAGCCCTTGATCTCCTAAAATAAAGAAAAAATAATAAAACAACATTATTCTTACCTATCTGACGATCTGTCACGTCCCACAATGTAATCCTTCACAAAGGGTTAACTAGCAATCAGCTAAGCAGCACAAGTAATCCTGCGTGCTCAGCTGAAAGCTCCTGAATGAATGAGCTTATCTCCTGCCACAGGAGAGGATGTGATTAATGAATGAAGCTTAATTGATTGTGTCCCACTTTCACTTTAGGGCAGGTCACTGAAGTGAAAGTGGCAATAAATCAATTAAGCTCCACTCATTAATCACTTCCTCTCCTTTCGCTGGGAGAGGAAGTTATTCATCCGGGGTGTTACAGCTACAGACAGCATTAGCTCCCTGCTAACTGTAACCTGTTAACCCTTTCTGATGGATTACAGCGTGGGACCTGACTGTACATCGGATAGGTAAGAATAATTTTGCTTTTTTATTTTATTTTTATTACAGGAAATGGTTTTAGCAGGAAAATAAAATATGGTCAAAAACTGTGTGATTATTTAATTAAACTTCTTTTTTATTAAACTGTGTGTGTTTGATTTTTCTATCATACAATAGGATTAATAATTGATAGTTGTCTAATTGACAGCTCTCAATTATTAACCTGGCTTAAAGTGACCTTTCAATAGCAAGGTGGCTTTAACCCCTTATTAACCCATTCGCCACCGCTACAGGGCAATGGGAATAGACGGGCAAAGTGCCAGAAAGGGCGAATCTAATTAGAGATTTGCCCTTTCTGGGGTGTCTGGGGGCAGATGTTAGTAGCCAGGGGGGCACAAAAAAAATGTACCCTCCCTAGGCTATTATTATCTGCCCCACTCGCTTGCTTTGTCTGTCTGGTGGAGAAAATACAGAGGGAGCCCACGCATTTTTTGTCAACGAATTTACACCTTTAATTAACCCCTACATGTCTGAAATTTTGCACACATACACTTATGTAATTGTAAGTTAAAAACATATATAAAAATACATGAAATGACATGGTTAACTGTGTGGAAACAATGTATCATTTCATGTCGGCTTCTGTGATTTCACAAAAGCCGGCAATTGAATTAGCGGCTATTACAGTATGTAGAAGTGTATGAACTATAAATGTATATATATGTATGTGTCACAATGACAAGTATATATATATATATATATATATATATATATGTATTCTATGTGTATGTATCTAGTGTTTTGTGAGCTGTCAGTGTGATTTTACAGTAGCCGGGGATGAATTGCCGGCTTTTCAAAGGAGACTGGTGCGTATAAATTGGACAGCACTTGCATGGTGCGAGTGCTGTGCGTTTTTTTAATCGCACCCATTGACTTGCATTGGCGATTATCATCCCAAAATCGCATCAAATCGCAGCATGCTGCGATTTTTTTCTCACACCAATTTCTGATGAGAAAAAAATCGCAAATGAGAACTCACCTATTGAATAACATTGGTCAGATTTGAATACGATTTTTTTTCTCTGATTATCATCCGTTTTCGGCGCCAGTGAGTATGAGCCCTTAGAGATTTATTCAAAATTGAAGGTATAGTGAACCAGCATGGCTACTACAGCATCTTGCAGCAGCATGCTATTCCATCCGGTTTGCGTTTAGTTGGACCATCATTTATTTTTCAACAGGACAATGACCCCAAACACACCTCCAGACTGTGTAAGGGCTATTTGATCAAGAAGGAGAGTGTTGGGGTGCTACGCCAGATGACCTGGCCTCCACAGTCACCAGACCTGAACCCAATCGAGATAGTTTGGGGTGAGCTGGACCGCTCACCGCTTCAATTTTGAATAAATCCTCAACAGTGTCACCAGCAAGCACCCCCACACCATCACACCACCTCCTTCATGCTTTACGGTGGAAACTAGGTATGTAGAGTCCAGCTGTTCACCTTTTCTGCGTGAAAAGCAGTAATCAAAGGAAAAGATAGATGTGCCTTTTCTTGGGTGGCTGGGGGCAGATGTTAGTAGCCAGGGGGGGCTCAAAAAAATGCACCCTCCTTAGGCTATTATCTGCCCCCACTCTCTGGCTTTCCCTGTCTGGTGGAGAAAATACCGCGGGAGTCCACGCATTTTTTTTACAACGAATTTACACATTTAATTAACCCCTACATGTATGAAATTTTGCACACATACACTCATGTAATTGTTAGTGAAAACCATATATCAAATTACATGAAATGACATGGTTAACTGTATGTAAACCATGTGTCATTTCATGTCGGGTTCTGTAATAATTTACAGAAACTGGCAATTGAATTAGCGGCTATTATACTATGTAGAAGTGTATGAACTATAAATATATGTATATATATATTTATGTCTCAATGACCTATATATATATATCCTATGTGTATATATCTATTCTTTCTTTTGTGATTTAAAAACTATCATTTGGATCCATTATATGTCAGTTTTGCTAGTCACCGACAAAATCTCGCCAGACGAATGCCAAATGGATGTCAAATGTACGCTCAAATGCGAGAAAATCGCATCCTCGCATTCCAATCGGATGACAGACGGAGCAATGTTCAGGAAACATTTGTGTGATTCTTGTCCGTCTAAAACGGTCCAATTTTTTAGACGTTGTGTGTGACTCCCAGCCTTAAGGAAGTTATCATAAGACAAACTCACATAATATTTTTAAACATGTGGGCCCTTTCCTCCCAAAATGTACAAGCCATAGAGGCAGCTGTTATGATTTGGTAGCCGAGGAGTGCAGGTAAAAAGGCAATACACCAGAGCAGTTGGAATCTATGAGATTGCAGTACCCTGACTAACCACCACAACTAGAGGCAGCCGTGGAGCGTTCCTACGTTGGTCCTAGACGCCTCGTCACAGCCTGAGAAACTAATTACACCTAAAGATAGAAATAGGAAAGCTATCTGCCCCGGAGCAGAACCCCAAAGATAATAGAAAGCCCCCAAACATGTAATGGCGGTTAGACAAGAAGAAATACTGACACAGAAAGAAAATAGTATGAGCAAACGCTGGGGCCCAAACTAACTAAATAGAAAAGGATAGGAAGGGTACTTACTGCAATCCCAGAAAACCCTGAAAAGCACCAACTCTACTAATTTCAAAATCACCTGAGATCACACGACCTCTACCACCTAAATTAGTTCTCTGGTGTAACAAAATCAAAACAGCAGCCACTGAAAAAACTGTAAAAAGTACAAACATCAGTGGCTGAACTAAACTGAGAGGGCAAAAGTCCCCGGAGGGGACCCTGAAGGCCCCCACAGAAGTGCAGGACAAAATGCAAAAATCTAGCACAAAAACAAAAAGAAGAAAAAGTCTTATCTGATAGCAGGAGATGCAGACACGACACAGCAGGATACAAGGGAAACAGGATTCAAGGATTGAGACCAGAACAATTGCTCACCGGCAACCCTGATGGGAAGGTGACTCCCTTATATAAGACCAGTCAGTAACACCTGATTCCCAATCCTCACAATCTTCATGGACAGACCAGCACCGCTTGTAACCACCAGAGGAAGCCTCTGCTCAGAACTCATCTCAAACCCATTCACAACAGGCAGCCCATAAAGCTTCTATGGTACTGGAAAGAGAGAGCCCAAGTTTAGTATTACGCTTCTTATGTTTGTGGACCCACTGTGCCACATGTACTGCCTAGGAAAGAGCATAGCTAAGTGGCTACCAGGTGTTCACTGGAGCTCCTAATGATGTCTGCAGGTAGCCACCAGGTATCACTCCTAGGCAGATTCTGGTACTGCAGTTGCTGCACCAGGGTTCTGGTTTGCTGACACAGACTAGTGGTATGTTCAGTCACACCAGTCTAAGATACTGGATCAGGGACTGGCCGCACATGGACCAGAAAATAATGTTCAGGCACTGGCCGCACAGGAAACAAAGGACTTTGAATTCAAGACTGGCCACACCAGGACCAGGGAACAACGTTCACGCACTGGCAGCACTGGGACCAGTGGACTTCGGGTACAGGAATGGCTCCACCGGGACCAAGGGGCAACAATCAGGCGCTGGCCGCACCGGGATCAGGGGACTTCAGGAACAGGACTGGCAGCAACTGGACCAGTAGACAACATTTAGGCCATGGCTGCACTGGGACCAGGAGACAGCGTTCAGGAACTGATCACATCGGCATCAGGGAACAGCGTACAGGCACTGGCTGCATTGCGACCACGGACTCAAGTTCAAAACACTGGCCGCACAGGGACCAAGGATTCGGGTTCAGGACACTGCGTTGGGTGACAAAGACAAAAACCATATTGGATAGTGCTTTTAGTTTTTCCTGTGCTTTGAGAGCACCTCCGTCTTTTAGCTACACTACAGAGCTGTTGCAAAATAGCTTCAGCTCTTCACTCCCCATGTACTAAATATTTGGCATTCATGTGTTGCAACAATTCCAGTCATTTCATAGGCACTTCCTTTTTAAAAATGAATTGTCAAGTTGAGACAACCTATTTAACAAACTCTATATTTGGGCTTCCGTCAAATGGGACCTTTGTTGTGTACTACAATGTTGAAATACTAACAGTATGATGTTGAAAGGAATTAATTTCATAATTACTTCATAGTATTGATTTGCTGTTAGCAGCAAACACACTCTAGACATAACATGTTGCATTCTGCATGAACATGCTATTATAGCCTCTAGGCAGTATGAGCAGGGCTGTGTAGTGGGTGGCTTCATGCTTCTGAGTCTTTATGATGTCATGCACAACATTGTAAAACAACATAGGAAGGATGAAGTCAGCTTTATACTCTCCTGGTATTTTAATTTCAGATGCCGATCAATAAAGGTTATTAATATGCTAATGAAATGATGTCATAAAAAATAGTGACTCTTCCGTCTGGTTCAAGCTCCTTCACTGAACACCAAAGCCCCAGTATTTAACAAATGTTCAAGGTAGAAGTGTCAGTGTTGCCTATATCTACAGATCAAATTGTAGAATCTTTTTTTTCATTGCAGGATTGGAAATTAAATCAGTACTCTTTGATCTCTATTGACAACACTGCCACTTTTTGTGGGGGCAGCTTTTATGCATAAATTCCAAGGTGTTTTATTAGTCATAAGATAGTCTATCATCTCCAAAATCTATATTAAACAATTTATATAGTGATGTAGGGGACTTAGCCCCTATACAAATCATGAAAGCACTGTACCTGTTAGTGGTATGATGCCTGAGAACTATACTCCTAAGTGAAGCTGATTTAGTGCACCATTGATGTGGCCAAGAGTTTGGTGCATTGTTTCGCCCCTCATTTTGCATTTTGAGAGCCTTCTTCCGCTCTGATTGACAGCGCCAGCTTTCCAGAGTGAACACTTTCTGAAGTCAGCCCACTTCTGTGAGTGAGTGCGCTTGCACTGCCTGAATCCAGCGGTACACAGTGTGGGTGAGTGCCTCTCCGCCCTGGCTCGCCACTGTGGAACCTGCCCCCTTACTAAGACACCTGGAAGTGTGTCATCCACAGAGGAGCCAAGAAGGAGAATGTGGTTCCTCACACTGTTGTCCATCACTTACCCTATGTGTGCGTGGCTGTGCGCATGCATTGTCCATGCACATGAGCGTGCACGCGGGCTGAATTCAGACAATTCTCACTCTAGGAAGCGAGCCTTTTAAACTAGAAGTAGGGGAAGGCTCTCAAAATGCAAAATGAGGGGGCGGGAAAGTGCACCGAACTCTTGGCCATGTCAAAGATGCATGCAAATTGAAAGTATTTTTCTCAGATATTGCCCAACCAAACGGGACAGTGCTAGAATGAGTTTTATAAGGGATTTATCCCCTATATCTCTGTTTAGATCATTTAATATTTTCATATCGATTTTGGGCATGTCAGACTCCTTTTAGATGAAATCTTTCTTTCAATAACAAACTCTGCGAATGAATTGTATGGCACCTATAATAGTTATGACTTCATAAACTTCTTATATTTTGGAAAATAAGAGATACTACTTACTATGATCAGTCAAAGAAGTGTATCTGCCCTTTTTCTAATCTTCACATAGTGCCAGTGTTCTGTCCAGCAATAAAGTTACTGTCTAGGGTTTAGTTATTAGTTTATTGGGTCTCAGTTATTACAGACATTGTATTTTCTGTGCATATTAATCCTTCCTGAATTTTATAGTGTGAGGTAACAGCACCATCTGCTGGCGGTTTAATGTATACATTCTAGTTTAGTTTGCAAGGTATTATGGGAAGTTCCTAGGGCATTGTGGGGTTGTTCCTGTTGCATTGTGGTCTTATTTACATACATGTCTCATTACACAACGTGCCAACGTGTATGAGGACAGCATAGCCGCATATAGTTTTTTTAAAAAAAATTACATCAGATCCTGACGAAGTTGAATTTAAAACTACTAAACCATAATTTGCAACATCTGTAAATTGGCTCCAATCTACCATTTTTTTGTTCCAAAATTATTTTTTTGGTTAATCAGGCACCAGCACCTAGGTGGGACTGCTGTTGCTGCATGGTCTAGTATACTGTATACCCCTGTACAGACACTCAAGTTTATCTTCTTAATTTGGTATTTTTTGGAGTAGTATAGGAGAAAGCTGAAATACCTGGAAGAATTGTCTTAGGTCTTGTTCACATGTCTTTGTTTCAAGGATGGTGTTTTGTCAATTTTTTTCTTAAAATCCAATCATTAGAATAAGTGAGTTTGATCCGCAAAGAGGACCAAGGTAGGAAATGTCTTTGACTTCAATCAGAAACATGAATAATGCCTAAAATTGAGGACTTAGCATATTCATGTCTAATATTGACTGTGTAGTGACCAGAAAAACCATTACTAATGTATGTTATATGTCATATGGTAAGTGTGTTCTCTATTCCTTACATGATTAAACTTGTGACACCGGCTCCCGTTTTGCCTTGGAGGAGGCAAATTATTTAATAATATGCTGCCCTCTCCTGCCTTGTTTTGGTATTACAACTTGTAGTATTCTGCTGCCCTCTTCTGCCGTAGTTTGGCATTGCAACTTGTTTTTCTGATTGAAACAAGTGGCAGTTGGAGGTGGGCGTGAGACTGAAAACGGTGGAGTTACGGGCCGTTCTCGTGGTGAGAGGAGGTAGGAAATTGGTGCTGCGCCTTATACTTGCATTTTTGGTGCAGATTTTTCCCCACTCATTAGCAGAGGCGTAGCTAGGGTTTTGGTTCGGGGGGGGGGGTGAAACTTCTCAGTGGGCCCCTAACTAGATAACCTTGATTACAACTGGGTGACGCATCCTAACTGTGTAGGAGAACCTCAGCAGATGACTGCGCTGTTGAAAATAATCTCTATACAAAGACCAACAGTGATATTACCGCCATATGGTCAGTGGTAAATACCAGTCCTACAGAACATATAAGAGTTCACAGCACAGGGTCGCAAGTTGATCAGGGTATTTGGATGTTTTGGGTTGTCATTATGATTTAAATAGAGAAAACACAGTAGTTTGACAATAAATGGCTTCACCCAACCACTAACCATGAGTGGAGAAAAAGTTTTGGTGTTATCATTCATATTCTCTGAAAAAAGGACAAGAAAAGCAAAAATTCTGCCGGGGTATGTAAACTTTTGAGCACAACTGTATTTGGTAAACTATTTATGCCTTTTTTTCCTGCTTTATGGGCGGAGTGTGGTGATCCCAGATGTTTTTGGTTGATTTGTTAAGTACAACTTTTTAAAAAGAAAGTCTGACACAACCATACTCCTGTCCCATTCCCCTATTGGCAACATTTTTGAAACTATTATCATCAAAAGTTGCAAAACAGTTGGAAAAAAGCCAATTTTTACTTTGTGCCATATCCATGAATCGCCTGCTGCATTTTTTATGAATTTTATGTTAAAAATGCCAACCATTACCACAAGCCAAAAACGGAAAGTGATTTAAAAAAACGCAAATGATGAATGGGGGTCAGAATCTATTGAGCATTTGACATGAATCTGAACATGACCTAATAATTATATTTTTAAAATAATTTTTTATGGTTATCATCTAGAAGGAAGTGAATCCACTTATCAGTTTTTATGTAACAAAAAATAAACTTTAACTTTTTTCCTTGTTTTTATCTTGATAACTGGCAATATCAGCAGTGACAAAACAGATTGAACCAGTAGTCAGTAAATTGCTGCCACCTAGTGGTTGACTTAAAAAACACAGGAGTCTAGATATAAAGAACAAAATGGACAGGTAAAAGTGGACGAGGTCAAAAGTGGGCAGACAAAACAGCCATGCCGTGCGGAGGGCAAGGAAGCCCAGCTGTACAATATAATTAGAGGATCAAAAGATCAAAGTCATTGTTACAAATGTCATAATGGCATCCAAATGCACTGTCAGTAGTTAACACAATAAATGCTCTACATTTCCATATTGATGAAACAATAAAGCAGGATATGTATCCAGAAGACGTCTAGTATTGGTATATATTCAGCATATCCATGTAGAGAAGGATTTGCGTTACCAGAGTTACCGACTAGAAAATGAGTTGTGCCTTTTAGTAGTTAAGGTAAGATAGTACATAAATCAATGCTGCTATTTACCTGACTAAGTGCAGCAATAGGATCTCCTGGTCAGCCCGCCCGCCCCTACATACGTTTCGGATCAACACTACTTCTTCAGGGGGCACCAATGTGCTGGCTTAAAAAGGATGGGGACTGGTAATAAGCCGAGACCGGAAGCCAGAGAATGTTAGCGTGATGCCATAGAGACCGCGGCGCCCGCCAGCCCGTGCACTACCCAGCAGCCGACGCCAGATACACGTGGGGCCCCATGTGGTCCGGCGCCGGGTGCACTGCAATCACGGAAGTCGGCAGAGGACAGCGGCATGGGGCGGCACATGCGCACTAACACTGTGGCACAGAAATAGCCATATGAGGTACTGGCAATCTCAGGGAAAAGAAATAAAAGGAAAAACATCTATAACAACGGCAAAAAACGCGCGTGCACACAAACCAGGTCTGACCATCAGCCATCAGAATTATAATAGAAAAAAACAACAAAGGTATATATAACAGTGATAGAATAGCACATGCGCATGAGCCGGAGTCGGTCAGCCATCAGAAAAATGTAAAAATTTTTTTTAAAAAGGGATTTAGAAAAGTTCCATAACAAATATAGAACTGTCAATCAGCCATCAGATATAGACTCAAAATATCAATATATATATGATATATACTCTCAATACTAGCAGAAAAGTAGCACAAGACTGCCAATCAGCCAACAGAATAACATTAAAGCATGAATATAAAGATTAATATGCATATATAGTACCTATTAAATATAAGTAAAGAAAGGCAGTACACATGTTAGAAGGATGACAATCAGCCATTAGATCTGTAACTGCATCAAACATATGAGTACAAGATTTAACATAAAGCAATAAAGAATATATATGTGTACATAGACCGCAGCTGTCAGTCAGCCATAAAAATAGTATATTATAGGTGACGGTAATCAAAAATAAAAGTATTGAATCAAAACAGCAATAACAGAGAATTATATAGTTATATATCCACATTCCAATCATTACACATTATTAATAAATATGAGTACTGGATCAAATAGATAAATATTATACATGTCATATAAAGATGGCAACGTCTAAATATATATGACATGATGCATGGACACCAAATAAAACAGAGATGGTATGGATAGTGAAACCAATAGATCCCTTATAATCATATATTATGATACATCAGTGTATATTACTATACTAATTATTATTATTATTCATTTTTATAGTGCCATTTATTCCATGGCGCTTTACGTGTGAGAGGGGGTGAATATAGACAAGTACAATAAATATGGGCAATACAGGACACACATAAGTACAGAAGGAGAGAGGACCCTGCCCGCGAAGGCTCACAATCTACAGGGATGGGTGAGGATACACTAGGAGAGGGTAGAACTGGTTGTGCGGCGGTTTAGTAGACTGAGGATCACTGCTGGTTGTAGGCTTGTCGGAAGAAGTAGCTCTTCAGGTTCTTTTTGAAGATTTCCATGGTAGGTGAGAGTCTGATGTGTTGGGGTAGAGAATTCCAGAGTATAGGGGAGGCACGGGAGAAGTCTTGTATGCAGTTGTGGGAAGAAGAGATAAGGGGAGAGTAGAGAAGGAGATCTTGAGAGGATCGAAGGTTGCGGGAGACCATGTCACAGATTTATGGAGGAGACAGGTTGTGGATGGCTTTGTATGTCATAGTTAGGGTTTTGAACTGGTGCCTCTGGACGATAGGAAGCTAATGAAGGGCTTGGCATAGGGGAGAGGCTGGGCAATAGCGGGGAGACAGGTGGATTAGTCAGGCAGCAGAATGTAGGATGGATTGGAGTGGTGCCAGAGTGCTAGAGGGGAGGCCAGAGAGTAGGAGGTTGCAGTAGTCAAGGCAGGAATGATAAGGGCATGCACTAGTGTTTTTGTGGTGTCGTGGTCAAGGAATGCACGGATCCGGGAAATATTTTTGAGTTTAAGACGGCAGGAGGAGGCTAGGGTTTGGATATGTGGCTTGAAAGAAAGGGCAGAGTCGAGGATCACCCCGAGGCACCGAGCATGTGGGACCGGGGAAAGTGAGCAGCCGTTGACATTGAGGGATAGGTCTGGTGGAGGCGTAGAGTGAGATGGGGAAGATGATGAATTCTGTTTTGTCCATGTTCAGTTTTAGAAAGCGAGCAGAAAACAAAGCTGAAATAGCGGACAGACAGTGTGGGATTTTTGTCAGTAAGGAGGTGAGGTCAGGTCTAGATAGGTAGATCTGCGTGTCATCAGCATAGAGATGATACTGCAAACCGTGGGATTCTATGAGCTGTCCCAGGCGATGAATAGGATCCATTTGGATGCGCTATGCATAATATAGATTTACAAAATTATTGACATTAAAAAATGTCAGAACACCGATTTATGATAACAAAATATGGTCCATGTGTATGGCACCAATACACGAGAGAAGTAGATATATGTGTGTCTCTGCCATCTGCCGACTGCAGCTGCAGTATACCGTACTTATTACAATATTCTTCTTCCCCATTACTACGTCTCCTATTCTTTTCATGCTTCATAATATCCTGATCAAAAGAGGTTGAACAATCATGTAGTGGCTATGTCAGAGGCTGATTCCAGACCTAATTATATCAATAAGAAATACAAAAAATGAATAAAAGGGACACTAATACAAAGTTAAAAACACATGGGTGAAAATTGAACCACCGTAGTAGGTACAGCAGTCGGGTGATTACAGAAAAGGTACAAAACTAACACTCTCATTAAGTCCCTGTGGATGGACAGTCTGCAGGGTCCAAATCCACTGGGTCTCCATTTGGCCCAAACGTTGGGACAATTTGCCCCCCCCCCCCACGGATACCGATGTCCAGGGTATCCTAAGTCACATTACAAGACTCGTTAAAGGGTTAATTGTGACTTGTAGGATCGCTACTTCCAATAGGTGGCGCTATAGAGTTCAAGTCCTCTTTTTCTCTTAAGAAACAATTTGCATATTCATATTTCAGATATTTCACATTGACATGCTTTAGCATGATAGAGTGTAACCTTTTTTGTATATTAGATTATATCCAGAGATTCTATACCACGGTATTAAAGCTCCCATTGTTCTTTCATTATTTGCATTGTCTGGGGATTATCCCTTACTAAGGACTTTGGTTCTTGTTTCATTCCATATTTCTGGCTAAGTATTTATTATCGGATTATATCTGGTATGTTCACAGTAAAAATGACTCATGACCATAGACTCTGGATATTTTATATATTTTAGTTCCCTGTTCTCAGAGCATTTAGATTTTACAGAACTACTGTTTGGGTAAGCCATAGCACAAAGTTTCTTTGGAGACTTCCACTCTGTTACATTCTGCTCCCTTGAATATGAGCCATGCAATAATGCACTGCCCAACTGCTAAAATGATCACTTAGGCTGTCAGCAGGCGAGTACAGCACGGCCTCTCCACCACTATCCTTGTGATCAGCAGCAGTTGTGACGTCACCTGACAGTGCTGTAGTCAATCATTGAGCACAAGTCAGTAAGCTAAATGATTGGCTGCAGCACTCTTAGGCTATGGTTCCACGGTCCGGAACCATAGCGCTTTTGACGGAGCGGAAATTCCGCTCCGTCTAAGCCCCGCCCCCTTTATGACGCGCGCTCTTTCCGGAGGTGTTCAGGACACCTCCGGAACACCTCCGGAAAGAGCGCAGGGCTACATAGCCCTGTGTTAATTATGTTGCGGCGACGCAGCGTCGCCGCAATACGCGAGGACATGCTGCGGTCTGAAAAGACGCGCCGCATGTCCGGATACGCAGGTTTGCCACCTGCGTATTGTTACGCATAGTGGAGACGGGATTTCTTGAAATCCCCTCCACTATGCTGTAACATCTGGACGCTGCGTGTTTGGCGCTGCGCCAGCGCACAGCGCCAAACACGCAGCGTTTCCTGACCGTGGAAACTCACCCTAAATGTGATGTTACCTCTGCAGCTTGATAACAAACACTGGAGCAGTGGAGTCAGCATTGGACCTGGAAAGGTTTATACAGCTTAGTTTGTTACTTTATACACCTGTGAGTTCAGGGGTGGACACTGACAGCTGGGGGCCTCTGTGCAAGAAATGTGTCTGGGCCTACCTCTTTTTTTGGCGACAAAGATACAGATATATAAACTGTGTTCCAAATTATTATGCAAAAATTGTTTAGGAGTGATAAGGTAAGAATTTTTTTGTTTGTCAGTTAAACTCATTGATGGTGATGTGTGTCAGGGCTCTTTATATCACTGTAAGCAATTGCAAATGAACTCGGCACTCAACTTTAGTATAGTGAGAATAAAGATTTTTATTCACAGTAGTAACACGAAACGTTTCGGTCCTATATCATGGACCTTCATCAGTCACAGATACTACTGGGAAGGGGGTTGATCCACATAGGGAAGAAAGAAAGGGCTGGATATAGCCTGTGTTGGTGGGTGAGATGAGGAAGAGGACAATGCCTCTATTGCACTAGTAACCTGTTGTGAAGGAGTCCGGTAGTGAGGATAGGTCTCTGCATTGGACGCGGTGTCCACTCAGACTAGCGGTGGACACCGCGTCCAATGCAGAGACCTATCCTCACTACCGGACTCCTTCACAACAGGTTACTAGTGCAATAGAGGCATTGTCCTCTTCCTCATCTCACCCCACCAACACAGGCTATATCCAGCCCTTTCTTTCTTCCCTATGTGGATCAACCCCCTTCCCAGTAGTATCTGTGACTGATGAAGGTCCATGATATAGGACCGAAACGTTTCGTGTTACTACTGTGAATAAAAATCTTTATTCTCACTATACTAAAGTTGAGTGCCGAGTTCATTTTCTATTAGATACGGTTTGGGAACCTACTCTGGCACCTTCTTGGTTGTGCACACGGTTATTTTTTCATTTGTAAGCAATTGCAGACACCTGTGCTAATTAGTTTGGCAGGTGTGTCCAATGAAAGGCAAGACTACTTAAGAAGGCTGTCCCACATTATTAAGCAGCTTACATTTTCTGCCAAAATGGGAAAGAAAAAGGATGTGTCGGCTGCTGAGAAGCAACAAATTGTGGAGTGTTTAGGTCAAGGCATGACTACAATCAACATTGCCAAGACACTTCATCGTGATCATCGCACAATCAAGAAGTATGTAGCTGATTCACAGTACACACGTGTGCGTGCTGATAAGGGAAAATTGAGGACTCTTTCCTACAGGCAATTACGTCAGGTTAAAAGAGCAGCGGAAAAAAAGCCTTGTCATAGCAGCAGACAAGTTTTTGAAGCTTCTGGTGCCTCCAACGTCCCCCGAACAACAAGATGCAGGGTCCTTCAGAGGTTTGCAGCTGTGCGTAAGCCATCCTGTCGACCTCCTCTATCCACTGCACACAAGCAGAAACGGCTCCAGTGGGCCAAACAATACATGAAGACTGACTTCAAAACTGTTTTGTTCACCAATGAGTGCCGTGCAATGCTCGATGGTCCAGATGGATGGAGTGGAGGATGGCTGGTTGATGGACACCCCATGCAAACACGGCTACGGCGCCAACAAGGAGGAGGTGGAGTAATGTTTTGGCCTGGAATCATGGGGAGAGAGCTTGTCGGCCCCTTTAGGATCTGTCATGACCCAGGACGGGGTTTTGTCTTTGCCCCGTCTTGGTCAGACTGGGGTTAATGGTTTCAGCCTCTCTCTGGCAGAGGGCGGCTATTTAGTTGCCAATTGACCTAGGTCTGGTGTCAGTTAAACTCCTGCGCTCGACTGAGTAAGTTGACCTCCTGTGTGCCTGTGCCTTGTGCCTGATCTTGTTGCTTGTTTGGTTTTGACCCGGTCCGTCTCTTCGTTGTGAGTTTGTCTACTGTCTTGGTACTGTGTATTTGCCCGTTCTGGTTTTCTGATCCCTTGGCTACGTTCTGGTTATTCTCTGCCTGCTCCACTTGTACTGCGTTGCTCCCTCTGTGTATGACCTGGCTATCCTGACTATCCGTTTTGTCTATGCCCCTTGGTAACTCTGTCCCGTAGTTACCCTTCTAGGAGTTTTCCTTCTGCTCATAGCTCTCTGGAGCTTAGGCCATGCCCATCAGCAGTCACGTGCTTAAGGTCCTCTGGCCTGAAACAATCTCTGTCTGTTACTGCCTTCTCTGAGAGACCTGTGGCCGGCGCCGCCCCTTGGCAGTCACGTGCTTAGGGTCCTGTTAGTCTGAAGCACGCATCTTCACCGCTACTGCCCCGCTCCACAGGTATCTTTGAGTGCAGTCTGTCTTATTTAGGACACGCGCACTGGCTCAGTGAGCAAGTGCAGTGCGGTGTTCGTGATATTATAACTGACCGCTACCTTTTTTTTTTTTTTTTTTCTTCCTGTGTGTGTTATGGATCCTATGCATGCCCTTTCTGAGCAGGTAAAGCACCTGACTCAGATGTCTCAGACACTGAATGAGGAACAACGAGCTCTGTCTCAGTCTCAGCAGCTGATGGCTGACACTGTGCAGGGGGCTTTATCATCTGGTGCTCATGGGACAGGGGTTCAAGATGTTACATTAGTTTCCCCAGAGCCCCCGGTTAAATTACCAGATACCTTTTCCGGAGATAGAAAGGAATTTAAAGTTTTCAAAGAGGGCTGTAAGCTTTTTTTTTCTTTAAGACCGCACTCTTCTGGGGATGAAAGTCAGAGGGTGGGGTCATTATGTCTCTGTTAAGGGGAGCCCCCAGGCTTGGGCTTTTTCCCTTCCTACCACTGCCCCTGAGAAAATGACTGTGGATGCATTTTTTGAGGCCCTGGGGCATATTTATGATGAGCCTGATCGAGTGCTGATGGCTGAGGACATGGTGATGAGTGTATGTCAGGGGAAGCACTCAGCCGAGTGGTTTTGCTCAGAGTTCAGACGCTGGGCTGCTGAGGTCTGTTGGGATGATGCCGCCCTCCGGGGCTTGTTCCGTAGAGGCCTGTCTGAACGTCTGAAAGATGCCTTGGCACTTCACCCTCCACCTGATTCTCTGGAGGACGCCATGACGCAGGCCGTCCGAATGGATCGCAGGCTGCGGGTGAGAGGTGTGATGCAGGTTGAGACACCATTTTTCTCCAGTGGAAGGAGAGCCAGTCCTGTATTGGAGTCCATGGAGATGGGAGCCATCGACCTCAAAGAGAAAGAAAGGAGACGGAGGCGTTTAGAAAAGCTGTGTTTTTACTGCGGTGATCCTGGACATTGGAAAAAGAACTGTCCCTCCTGCCCACCGACTAACAAGCGACTGAGTCTGGGTGATCATCGTGGAGGTCACTCAGACTCTCAGGTACCCTTTCCTTCATTTTCTAAGATACTGTTAAAGGTGGAACTTGGTGTGAAGAACTGCTTTTTCCTTACTTCAGCTTTTGTGGACTGTGGGTCATCCTTGAACCTGATTGACTCTAAGCTGGTGGCCAGCTGTAGATTAGGGACAGTTAGGTGGAGACTCCTATAAAAATAATGGCCATTGATTCTACACCTCTCACCAAGGACGGTGTCCATTTTGTCTCTGAAGAATTCACCCTCAGGGTGGGGGCCCTTCACCAGGAGCATATGTCATGTTTTGTTTTGGATAACCTCTCTGCTGGCCTGGTGTTAGGGTTTCCCTGGTTGCAACGGCATAACCCGATTATTGACTGGGATTCCCGTGATATTGTTAAATGGGGATCTAATTGTTCTGAAAGATGTCTTGCTACTGTGTCTGTGTCGTCCGTTGGTCTGGAAGGTATTCCGGAGTACCTGAAGGACTATGCGGACGTTTTCTCTGAAAAAGAGGCTGAAGTTTTACCACCACACCACCCATTTGATTGTGCCATTGACCTGGTTCCAGGTACTAAATTGCCCAAGGCCCTCTTGTATAACCTCTCGGGTCCCAAGCGGGCTGCTATGAAAGAAGACATTTCCCAGAGCCCTTTTAAGGGACACATTCGTCCTTCTGTTTCCCCCATGGCGGCGGGGTTCTTTTTCGTTAAGAAAAAAGACGGTGGTTTGCGCCCATGCCTCGATTTTCGAGAGTTAAATAAGATAACTGTGAGAAATACTTACCCCCTCCCACTTATTCCTGATTTGTACAACCAGTTGTCTGGGGCTAAGTGGTTTTCGAAATTGGATCTGCTGGGGGCATATAACCTTATCCGGGTCCGGGAGGGGGATGAGTGGAAGACTGCTTTTCTCATTACTGAAGGGTTGTTTGAAAACTTGGTCATGCCTTTCGGTCTGACCAACGCACCAGCAGTCTTCCAAAATTTTATTAATCATGTGTTCTCTGACTTTATTGGGCGTTTTATGGTTGTGTATTTGGATGACATTCTTATCTACTCGCCTGATAAACAAACTCACAATGATCATCTTCAGGCAGTTCTCCAAAGGCTCCGGGAGAACTGTCTCTTTGCTAAGCTAGAGAAATGTTCATTCTTCGTTCAGGAACTGTCATTTCTGGGGTTCATTGTGTCTGCTGAGGGGTATCACATGGATCCTAATAAGGTGCAGGCCATTGTTGATTGGGTACAACCTCGTGATTTGAAGGCTCTGCAGCGTTTCTTAGGATTCGCAAATTACTATCGCAAGTTTATAAGGGGGTTCTCGCAGGTAGTTAAACCTCTCACAGATCTGACTCAAAAGGGGGCTGATGTCAAGAATTGGTCAGCTGCAGCGGTGGCGGCGTTTCAGTTCTTAAAAAAATGTTTCATGTCTGCTCCGGTTCTTATTCAACCGGACCCGTCTGAACCATTTATTGTTGAGGTGGACGCCTCAGAGGTGGGGGTGGGGGCAGTGTTGTCCCAGGGACCCGCCACTTTGACTAATTTGAGACCCTGTGCATTTTTCTCTAAGAAATTCTCTCCTGCGGAGAGAAACTATGATGTTGGGAATCGAGAACTTCTGGCCGTGAAGTTGGCCTTTGAAGAATGGAGGCATTTTTTGGAGGGTGCTGTCCATCCTATTACCGTGGTTACGGACCACAAGAACCTAGCTTACATTGAGTCTGCTAAAAGGTTGACTCCTAGACAGGCAAGATGGTCGCTTTTTTTTTTCCAGATTCCAGTTCTCCATCACTTTTCGGCCAGGATCCAAAAATGTCAAGGCTGATGCCTTGTCACACAGTCTGGATCCGGTGTCTCCCCCCGAACCTCCATCCTCCATTCTTCAGCCTGGGGTGGTGGTGGCAGTTGTTTCTGCTGGGTTGGAGCAGGAGATTCGGGAAGCTCAGTCTCTTGCCCCTCCGGCTAAGCCGGTGGATAAACTTTTTGTACCAGTTCAATTTCGTCTCAGGGTCCTTCGGGAATTCCACGACTCAGTTCTGGGTGGACATCCTGGAATCTCGGCTACCCGGGGGCCATCTCTAGGATATTCTGGTGGTCTTCTTTAGCCTCTGATGTTGGGGAATTTGTGTCTGCTTGTGGGGTATGTGTCCGTGCGAAACCCCCCCATAACCAGCCGACCGGGGAATTGGTGCCACTGCCAATTCCTGATAGACCATGGACCCATTTGTCCATGGATTTTATCACCAACCTTCCTCCTTCCAAGGGTAATACCGTCATTTGGGTAGTGGTGGACAGGTTTAGTAAACAAGCAAATTTTGTACCCTTGTCGGCTTTACCTAATGCAGAAACGTTGTCCAGATTGTTTGTTGAGCATGTGGTGCGGTTGCATGGGGTACCCTTGAATGTGGTGTCTGATAGGGGGGTACAATTTGTTTCCAGATTTTGGAGGGCATTTTGTAAGAGGTTGGGTATTGATCTGTCTTTTTCATCCGCTTATCATCCAGAGACTAATGGGCAGACTGAGCGGACCAATCAGTCTTTAGAGCAAATCCTGCGTTGCCTGACCTCAGCCCGACAGGATGATTGGTGTACTGCGTTACCTTTGGCTGAGTTCGCGTTTAACAACCGTACTAACCAGTCTACGGGCACATCTCCCTTTTTCTGCAATTATGGGTTTCATCCACATTTTGGGGAGTTCTCCCGTTTGGACTCTGGGTGTCCTGGGCGGATGGGACAATACAGCGGTTGGGGGAGTTATGGCAGGAGGTCCAAAGGAACATTACGAAGGCTCAGTCTAAATATGTTTTTTGCTGACAAAAAACGGTCTGTGGGGCCGGTGTTCCAGGTTGTGGATAAGGTATGGTTATCTACTAGGAATATAAGGCTCAAGGTCCCCTCTGCGAAACTTGGACCTAAATTTATTGGTCCTTATGAAATTACGGAAGCAGTTAACCCGGTGGCATTTCGGTTGCGTCTCCCTCCGTCTCTACGGATTCCCAACGTTTTCCATAGGGCCCTTTTGAAACCTGTGGGGTCCTGTAGGGAAGGATCGTTGTCTTCCCCACCACCGGTTTTGGTAGATGGGCAGTCTGAGTACGAGGTGGAACGAATTCTTGACTCTAGGTTTGTCCGTCGTGCTCTTCAGTATCTGATACATTGGAAAGGCTACGGTCCAGAGGACCGGTCGTGGGTTCCTGCCCGATCTGTTCATGCGGATCAGTTGGTCCGGGCCTTTCATGCCAGGTGTCCTGAGAAACCCGGGGGTCCGGTGGCCCCCCGTTGAGAGGGGGGTACTGTCATGACCCACTACGGGGTTTTGTCTTTGCCCCGTCCTGGTCAGACTGGGGTTAATGGTTTCAGCCTCTCTCTGGCAGAGGGCAGCTATTTAGTTGCCAATTGACCTAGGTCTGGTGTCAGTTAAACTCCTGCCCTCGGCTGAGTAAGTTGACCTCCTGTGTGCCTGTGCCTTGTGCCTGATCTTGTTGCTTGTTTGGTTTTGACCCGGTCCGTCTCTTCGTTGTGAGTTTGTCTACTGTCTTGGTACTGTGTATTTGCTCGTTCTGGTTTTCTGATCCCTTGGCTACGTTCTGGTTATTCTCTGCCTGCTCCACTTGTACTGCGTTGCTCCCTCTGTGTATGACCTGGCTATCCTGACTATCCGTTTTGTCTATGCCCCTTGGTAACTCTGTCCCGTAGTTACCCTTCTAGGAGTTTTCCTTCTGCTCATAGCTCTCTGGAGCTTAGGCCACGCCCACCAGCAGTCACGTGCTTAAGGTCCTCTGGCCTGAAACAATCTCTGTCTGTTACTGCCTTCTCTGAGAAACCTGTGGCCGGCGCCGCCCCTTGGCAGTCACGTGCTTAGGGTCCTGTTAGTCTGAAGCACGCATCTTCACCGCTACTGCCCCGCTCCACAGGTATCTTTGAGTGCAGTCTGTCTTATTTAGGACACGCGCACTGGCTCAGTGAGCAAGTGCAGTGCGGTGTTCGTGATAGGATCCCTGAAGGGGTAAAGATGAACTCCATAGTGTATGTTGAGTTTCTCAAACAGCACTTCCTGCCATGGTTCAAGAAGAAGAACCGTGCATTCCGCAGCAAGATCATTTTCATGCATGATAATGCACCGTCTCATGCTGCACATAACACATCTGCATCTCTGGCTGCTATGGGCATAAAAGGGGACAAACTTATGGTGTGGCCCCCATGCTCCCCTGACCTGAACCCCATTGAGAACCTCTGGAGCATCATCAAAAGGAGTGTCTATGATGGTGGGAGGCAGTTCACATCTAAGCAAAAGCTCTGGGAGGGTGTTCTGTCCTTATGCAAAGCAATTGAAGCAGAAACCATCCAAAACCTGACAAATTCAATGGACGAGAGAGTTCAGAAGCTTCTTTCGAACAAGGGGTCCTATGTGCAAATGTAACATCACCTAGAATAAACTTTTGAGTTGAAAACTGATTTCAGTTTGTAATAACCTGCTAATGCTTATAATTTCAAAAATGACCATTTTTTTTGTTCTCTATTAAAATGAAAAGGTAGAAAACTCTGCTGTACATAATAATTTGGAACATGCATTTTGAGTGCAGTTTGAGTGTTTTATTTTTTAAAAACTATACTGTTATCATAGGCAGTTTGTACAAAAACCTTTCAATTGTACTCTAATAGTTATTTGACTGGAAAATTACAATGACTGCAATTCATATAGGTAATTTGGGAAAATCTGAGAAAATATTATTTGCATAATAATTTGGAACACAGTGCATATGTGTATGGCTATATATATATATATATATATATATATATATATATATATATATAGATATACTGTATATATATATATGTATATATATAGCTATATATATATATATGTGCATCTTTGTCACCATAAAGTGTATATATATATATATATATATATATATATATATATAATATTTATATATATAGTAGTAATCTATTTCAAGTGTTTATTTCTGTTAATGTTGATGATTATGGCTTACAGCCACTGAAAACCCAAAAGTCTTTATCTCAGTAAATTAGAATACTTTAAAACAACAGTTTGAAAAAATGATTTTAAAATCCGAAATGTTGGCCTACTGAAATGTATGTTCAGTAAATGCACTCAGTACTTGGTCGGGGCTCCTTTTGCATCAATTACTGCATCAATGCGGCGTTGCATGGAGGCAATCAGCCTGTGGCACTGCTGAGGTCTTATGGAAGCCCAGGTTGCTATGATAGCAGCCTTCAGATCGTCTGCATTGTTCGTTCTGGTGTCTCTCTCTGGTGTCTCTCATCTTCCTCTTGCCAATCAAGCACAATGTTACTGTTGTTTTTAAACCAGGTATTGGTACTTTTGACAGTGTGGACAGGTGCCAAGTCCTGCTGGAGAATTAAATTTCCATCTCCAAAAAACTTGTCGGCAGAGGGAAGCATGAAGTGCTCTAAAATTTCCTAGTAGACGGCTGCGCTGACTTTGGTCTTGATAAAACACAGTGGACCTACACCAGCAGAAGACATGGCTCCCCATCCATCACAACGTCACACTAGACCTCAAGCAGCTTGGATTGTGGCCTCTCCACTCTTCCTCCAGACTCTGGGACCTTGATTTCCAAATGAAATGCAAAATTAACTTTCATCTGAAAACAACACCTTGGACCACTGAGCAACAGTTCAGTTCTTTTTCTCCTTGGCCCAGGTAAGACAATTCTGGCATTATCTATTGGTCATGAGTGGCTTGACACAAGGAATGCGACACTTGTAGCCCATGTCCTCGATACATCTATGTGTGGTGGCTCTTGAAGCAATGACTCCAGCAGCAGTCCACTCCTTGTAAATCTCCCCCAAATTTTTGAATGGTCTTTTCTTAACAATCCTTCCAAGGTTGCGATAATCCCGGTTGCTTGAGCACCTTTTTCTACCACACTTTTTCCTTCCACTCAACTTTCCATTAACCCCTTAATGTCCACTGACGTGCACAGTCCGTCATGGCCAGGTGTCAATTTTGGCACCATGACGGACTGTGCACGTCATGCCTTTGAACTACCACTGCGTGTCGTCAGTCCCCGCACCCACAGCGCTGTGATTGGTCAGTCAATCTGACTGACTGACCAATCACAGCAGCGATTGGGCAGGAGATGCTGAAATTTCAGCATCTGCTGCCCGATCAGTGCAGGAGCTCAGCGCTGCAGTAGCCGAGCTTCCTGCACTGACAGCCGGGAGCGGCGTCCGCGCTGCCCCTGGCTGTTAACCCCCTGACTGCTGCGATCGAGCGCGATCGCAGCATTCAGGGGGGAGGCAGAGGGTCGGGAGCTCCCTCTGCCTCAGATCGACGACCCCGCCATGTAATCGCAGGGCCCGATCTCTGCCTTGATGACCCGGGGATGTCATGACAACCTCCGGGTCATCTAGCTATGGAAAGCCGCTGTGACCATGCTCACAACATGGTCACAGCAGCTTTCGTCATAGGTATAATGCATTGCGATGCTGGAGCATTGCAATGCATTATACCTGCAATCAAAAGTGAAAAAGTGAAAGTCCCATAAAGGGACAAGGTAAAAAAAACATTTTTTAAAAAAAATTTGTAAAAAAAAAATATAAAAAAATAATAAAAAAAAATTCCCCTAAAAAATACACATTTTTATGTAAAAACAAAAAACAAAAAAATACACGTTTGATATTACCGTGTCAGTAAAAATCCCATCAATAAAAGCGTAACCCTACTTAACCCTTCAGAGAAAGCCGTAAAAAAAACAAAAAAGTAGTAAATTATACTTTTTCCAAGTGGTATCATCATACCGCTTGGAAAAAGTGCAATAACACGTGATCAAAAAGACGGATATAAATAAACATGGTACCGCTGAAAACGTCATCTTGTCCCGCAAAAAACAAGTTGCTATACAGCAACATCAGCGAAAAAATAAAAAAGTTATAGCTCACAGAATAAACTGATGCAAAAATAATTATTTTTTCTATAAAAGTTTTTATTGTGTAAAAAACGCCAAAACATAAAAAAAAAGTGAGGTATCGCTGTAATCATAGTGACCCGAAGAATAAAGCTGCCTTACCAATTTCACCACACGCGTAACGGAGAAAAAAAAAATTCTGAATTGCTGGTTTTTGTTCATTCAGCCTCCACAAGAATCGGAATAGGAAGCGATCAAAAAATGTTATGTGCCCAAATATGGTACCAATAAAAACGTCAGCTCGTCCCGCAAAAAATAAGCCCGCACATAACTCTGACGGACGAAATATGGAAAAATTATAGCTCTCAAAATACGACGATGCAAAACTTTCTTACAAAAAATTCTTCCAAAAAAGCGTCTTTTAGTGTGTGACAGAAGCTAAACATAAAAAAAGGATGTAAATCTGGTATCGCTGTAATCGTATCGACCCGAGGAATAAAGTCGCCTAATCTCTAATACCGCACGAGGAACGGCGTAAAAAATAAAACCAATTCTTCACCTTTTGTGGATTTGTTCATTCTGCCTCCCAAAGATCGCAGTAAGACGATCACAATGGTTCCCCCCACATATGGGGTATCGGCGTACTCAGGACAAATTGCACAACAACTTTTGGGGTCCTATTTCTCCTGTTACCCTTATAAAAATAAAAATTTGGGTCAAAAAGATAATTTTTGTGGAAAAAAATGATTTTTTTATTTTCACGGCTCTACGTTATAAACTTCTGTGAAGCACTTGGGGTTCAAAGTGCTCACCACACATCTAGATAAGTTCCTTTGGGGTCTAGTTTCCAAAATGGGGTCACTTGTGGGGGGTTTCTACTGTTTAGGCACATCAGGGGCTCTCCAAACGCGACATGACACCCGCAGACCATTCCATCAAAGTCTGCATTCGAAAACGGTGCTCCTTCCCTTCCGAGCTTTGCCATGCGTCAAAATAGTGGTTTACCCCCACATATGGGGTATCAGTGAACTCAGGACAAATTGCACAATAACTTTTGGGTTCCTGTTACCCTTTGGAAAATAAAAATTGGGGGTGAAAAGATCATTTTTTTGGAAAAGATATGATTTTTTAATTTTACGGCTCTACGTTATAACCTTCTGTGAAGCCCTTGAGGTTCAAAGTTCTCACCATACATCTAGATAAGTTCTTTGGGGGGTCCAGTTTCCAAAATGGGGTCATTTGTGGGGGGTGTCTACTGTTTAGGCACATCAGGGTCTCTCCAAATGCGACATGGCGTCCAATCTCAATTCCAGCCAAAAAAGTCAAATGGCACTACTTCCCTTCTGAGCTCTGCCATGCGCCCAAATAGTGGTTTACCCCCACATATGGGGTATCAGCGTACTCTTGGACAAATTGAACAATAACTTTTGGGGTCCTGTTATCCTTTGGAAAATAAAAATTGGGGGTGAAAAGATCATTTTTGTGGAAAAAATATGATTTTTTAATTTTACGACTCTATGTTATAGCCTTCTGTGAAGCCCTTGGGGTTCAAAGTGCTCACCACACATCTAGATAAGTTCCTTTGGGGGGTCTAGTTTCCAAAATGGGTCACTTGTGGGGGGGTTTCTATTGTTTAGGCACATCAGGGACTCTCCAAATGCGACATGGCGTCCAATCTCAATTCCAGCCAAAAAAGTCAAATGGCGCTGCTTCCCTTCTGAGCTCTGCCATGCGCCAAAATAGTGGTTTACCCCCACATATGGGGTATCAGCATACTCAGGACAAATTGAACAATAACTTTTGGGGTCCTGTTATCCTTTGGAAAATAAAAATTGGGGGTGAAAAGATCATTTTTGTGGAAAAAATATGATTTTTTAATTTTACTGCTCTACGTTATAACCTTTTGTGAAGCCTTTGGGGGTTCAATGTGCTCACCACACATTTAGATAAGTTCCTTGGGGGGTCTAGTTTCCAAAATGGGGTCACTTATGAGGGGTTTCCATTGTTTAGGTGCATCAGGAGCTATCCATACGCGACATGGTGTCCGCTCTCGATTCCAGCCAATTTGACATTCAAAATCTCAAATGATGCTCCTTCAATTCTGAGCAATGCCGTGCGCCTAAAGATTGGTCTTCCTCCACACATAGTGTATCGGTGTACTCAGGAGAAATTGTACAACAAATATTGTGGTCATTTTCTCCTGATACCCTTGACAAAATTAAAAAAATTCTCGAAAAGTCTCGAAAGAAAAATTTTGGGGAAAAAAAGTTAAATGTTCATTTTTTCCTTCCACATTGCTTCAATTCTTGTGAAGTACCTAAAGGGTTAATAAAATTCTTCAATGTGGTTTTGAACACCTTGAGGGGTGCAGGTTTTAGAATGGTGTCACTTTTGGGTATCTTCTGTCATATTGACCCCTCAAAGTCACTTCAAATGTGAGGTGGTCCCTAAAAAAAATATTTTTGTAAATTTTGTTGTAAAAATGAGAAATTGCTGGTCAACTTTTAACACTTATAACTTCCTAACAAAAAAAATTTTGGTTCCAAAATTGTGCTGATGTAAAGTAGACATGTGGGAAATGTTATTTATTTACTATTTTTTGTGACATATCTCTCTGATTTAAGGGCATAAAAATTAAAAGTTTGAAAATTACAAAATTTTCAAAATTTTCACCATATTTCCATTTTTTTCATAAATAAACGCAAGTTATATCGAAGAAATTTTACCACCAACATGAAGTACAATATTTCACGAGAAAACAGTCTCAGAATCGCCAAGATCCGTTGAAGCGTTCCAGAGTTATAAGCACATAAAGTGACAGTGGTCAGAATTGTAAAAATAGGCCTGGTCCTTAACCTACAAAATGGCTTGGTCCTTAAGGGGTAAATATACCGTATATACTCGTGTATAAGCCGAGATTTTCAGTCCATTTTTTAAGGCTGAAAGTCCCCCTCTCGGTTTATACGCGGGTCATATACGGGGGTCGGCGGGGGAGGGGGAGCGGGGGTGTCGGATCATACTCACCCCTCCGCCGGCGCGGTCTCTGCAGCCCCTCTGCTTCTCCCACGACCTCCGGCTCCTTCCTGCAGCGGTCACGTGGTACCTCTCATTAAAGCCATGAATATGCACATATTCATGACTTTAATAAGCGGTACCACGTGACCGCTGTAGGACTGAAGCGCTGCGGAGAGCGCCGGGAGAAGAGGAGAGGCTGCAGAGACCGCGCCGGCGGAGGGGTGAGTATAGCGATATTTACCTGTCCTCTCTCCACCGCTGTGCGCTGCTCCCTCGTCCGACTCCTCCGACTGTGAATGATCAGGCAGAGGGCGCGATGATGTCGTTAGTGCGCGCCGCGCCCCCTGCCTGATCATTCACTGCCGAGGACCTGGAAGAGGGAGCAGCGGTGGAGAGAGGACAGGTAAATATCTGTCCCCCATAGCTCGCCTGTGTCACCGCCTGCTCAGGACACTGGCACCTGGCCCCCAGCGACGAGAGGTATGTCATTTTTTTTTTTGCAGCAGCAGCATCATAAGGGACGTATACTATGGGGCATATTTGTGCAGCATATGGGGGCATAATCTGTGGAACATATGGGGCATAATCTGGAGCATATGGGGCATAATCTGTGGAACATATGGGGGCATAATCTGGAGCATATGGGGGCATAATCTGGAGCATATGGGGGCATAATCTGTGGAGCATACGGGGGCATAATCAGGGGAGCATATGGGGGCATAATCTGTGCAGCATATGGGGGCATAGTCTGTGGAATATATGGGGGCATAATCTGGAGCATAATGGGCATAATCTGGAGCATATGGGCCTAATCTGGAGCATATTGGGCATAATCTTGAGCATATGGGGGCATAATCTGTGCAGCATATGCGGGCATAATCTGTGGAATATATGGGGGCATAATCTGGAGCATATTGGGCATAATCTGGAGCATATGGGGGCATAATCTGGAGCATATTGGGCATAATCTGGAGCATATGGGGGCATAATCTGGAGCATATGAGGGCATAATCTGTGCAGCATATGGGGCCTGATCTGCAGTTTATGGGGGCCTAATCTGTGGAGCATCATATGGGGGCATAATCATTTTTCACCATACGCTTATACGCGAGTCAATACGTTTTCCCAGTTTTTTGTGGCAAAATTAGGGGGGTCGGCTTATACACGGGTCGGCTTATACATGAGTATATACGGTACTTTGATACAGCACTCTGAACAGCCAGCTTTTTTAGCAATGACCTTTTGCGGCTTACCCTCCTTCTGGAGTGTGTCAATGACTGCCTTCTGGACATCTGTCAAGTAAGCAGTCTTCGCCATGATTGTGGAGCCTACTGAAATAGGCTAAGGGACCTTTTTAAACACTTAGAAAACCTTTGCAGGTGTTTTTGGTAATTATTCTAATTTACTGAGATAATGTTTCATTGGCTGTAAACCATAATCATCAACGTTAACAGAAATAAACACTTGAAATAAATCACTCTGTATTGACTCTATATAGTTTATGAGTTTCACTTTTTGTACTGAAGAACTGAAATAAATTAACTTTTTGATGATATTCTAATTTTGTGATAAGCACTATTCTTTACATACCAGATTATATAGAGCCCTGTTTTTTATTACATAGGGTCCTCTCTTGTTAGATATATAATGCAATGACGACTGATGGAGCATGGGAAAGCTTTTTTCTAATGAAGGAGACTGATGGACTAGTCTTCTGGTTAGATGCTGCTCCATCAGCTGTCACTTTATATCTAACAAGAGAGGTCTATGTGACGGGGGCAAGGGGGCATCCTCTACGTCTGGAGGAAAGAAGGTTTAGCTATAATCACAGACGCAGATTCTTTACTGTAAGGGCAGTGACACTATGGAACTCTCTGCCGTATAATGTTGTAATGAGTGATTCCTTACTAAAATTTAAGAAGGGAATGGATGCCTTTCTTGAAAAGTATAATATTACAGGCTATATTCACTAGTTTCCTAGATATTGCGTTGATCCAGGGAGCAAGTCTGATTGCCGTATGTGGAGTCGGGAAGGAATTTTTTTCCCCAATGTGAAGCTTACTGTTGTCACTTGGGTTTTTTTTGCCTTCCTCTGGATCAACATGTTAGGGCAGGTTAGGATAGGATATGGGTTGACCTAGATGGACTTAAAGTCTTCCTTCAACCTTGATAACTATGTTACTATGTTACTATGTTATGTAACAAAAGCGGTCGCTGTGAATTCAAAAATAACAAGAATTCACTTTGTAAGAGATAGCACTGTATATAACATCAGAGGAAATTATATAATAAGGGACGGCACCATACATTACTACACAGGATGGTACGTATTAAGGGACGGTGTTATGCATAACAAAAGAGGAAACTATGTAATTAAGGATGGCACTATACATAACAAGTGAGTACACTATATACTAAGAAACTGTACATAATAAGGCTACATTCCTCTGCCTCTGATTGTGTCATAATGAATTGTGGGATTGGGGAGGACTCTATCAGGGACTTTGCATCCTCCTCCACCACCCAAATCAACCCAATTCATTTTACATCCATATCTATCTTCCTCCTCCCCCTCATCATTCTCCCTGTCCACTATAAATCCCCCTTACTCCCATCCCAATCCCTCACTCACTCATTGTCCTCTCCCTCACCCCCATTATCCTATCCTCCACATACCTCTTTGTCCTCTCCCAACCAGGGCTGGATTTAAGAGGTGGGTGGCCTGGGGCCCATTTTGGAGGGAGGCCCATTTTTCAAGGTGTTGCAATATGTAATGCAAAAACACAAAATGCAACAAACGCAAGTTTATTTACAAAAATCATTTACGCAGAGTAATTCAGGTAAAATCATTCATTTTTTACAATCCAGGCACTTTCCTTGATTTTCGTGCTGCAAAATCACTAATGATGTCACTAAAGTCCAATTCACACAGTAGATCTGACTCGATGCTCATGATAGCCAAATTTACAAGTCGTTCCTGCTTCATGGATGTCCTTAATCGGTTTTCAACTAATTTGAGTTTTGAGAAGGAACGCTCACCACTGCAGTTTGTTACCATCAAAATGAGATATATCCTTAGAGCTATCTCAATATTTGGGAAAGTGTCCTTCACACCCTTTTCCATGACAAGCATGTACATGAAAAGTTCAGTGCTGATATCTTTTGGCGCCTCATCTGTGAATAAATTGGCAAATGTTACAAACTGACACAGTTCATCGATAAATGTAATGTCCAAGTCATCTGAATATGACCTGACGAGTTGCTCTGCTGTGGCCTTAAGCTCATCTGAAGACAGTTCTTTCAGATGGCTAAAAAAGCTAAATTTACTTGATATATCTTTATATGCTTGAAGACGTTGGTCAAGAGAAGGTTGCTGCCGGGCTGTATATATCAGAGGCTGTTTACCTGTATATATCAGAGGCTGTTGCTGTGCTGGCTGTATATAGAATAGAGGCTGAGGGGCTGTATAAAGTGTATACACAGTGTATACTGTAAACAGGTCCACACTATATACATACAGTATACACAGACACACTCACTGTAATGCAGGATATAGTGTGGACCTGTATATACAGTATGGTACTGTGTAGGACAGGAACTGCAAGAAAGATACACAGACATACACACACACAGACAGAGATCATACTCACCCACCGCGACACTGTGAAGACTGAACCACTTCACCTCTGGATCTTCAGTGACTTAAGATCCATTCCAGTCCGAGTGAAGTCCTGCCGCGCTCCACCTCCTTCCTCGAAGGTAGCTGAACAAACTCTCATTTGATCTAAGGGAGCGATCATATAGCTGAACAGGTTGCGCCTAGAAGCTTCTGTTGGGATCAGAGAAGGCTGCTGCATGTGAGCCGCCCGCCAGGGCCGTGGGGTACTCGGCACGAGCCCGTTGATGTCTATGGGGAATGTCACGGGTAGCTGTATCTCGGTCCGTGGCCCTGGGGCTCACTGAAATGGGGATATTTACAAGGGATTAAATGTTTGTGTAGTTTGTCGTGACGCCACCTGTAGTACCTGGTCAGGGTGACCAGCGCTGCTGTGCAGGTCCTCTGGAAGGGATGGTGTTGTGCAGCTAGGTGATAAGTCTTCTACAGGTAAGACTGTGTCCTTCCAGGGCAGATAGATGTAAAGTAAAAGCAATGGTGCAGAGTGATGTAGCAGAGTGGAGTGTGCGACGGAGTAATAATGCAGGAAGCAGTTCTTGTGCAGTTTCAAAGGTTTACTCACAGTTCTGTCACCGGTAATACAGACATCAGCCGGGCACTGTGTCCTTCCAGTGAGTAGTCCAGTAACCCTCAGGTAAATTGGTCACACTTCCAAAGACTCCCTTTATGTTCCTTTCCGGCTTCTTGTGCTACACTCCTCACTCCTTCTCTGGCACCTCCCTACCACAGAGCCCTCAGACAAGGCAGTATTAGGTCCTTTCAGTTACCAGTCTGGACTGGTGGTTGCCTAAGCCACACGGCCAGAAGTCCTGGACGTACTTGACCTCTAGGCTGCCTCCGGATGAGATTATGGTAGCTAGTGGCTCTTGAAGAGTCCCACTAGACGCGGTGTTACTAGTGGCGATGAACTGACCCACTAGTCTAGGAACCGTTTCCCGATGTTTGCCTGGTCCTTCCTTCTTCAGGATGGGGGCACAGCTTCAATTGCTGTCTCTGCCCTGGACCCCTTCGTTCTCTTCAGCACGGCTCCCTGAGGTAAACTTCAGAGGAACTGCAGGCCAGGCCAGTACCCACGCTGGCTGCCTGACACAAACTGAAACTCTAATCTAACACGCCGCAGCCTCATGCTGCTGCTGGCTCCACCCACCCACTCTACACCCTTTACTAACCAGCCTGATGCTCAGCACTGGCATGATGTGTGTGGATACGGTGATGGAGTCAATGGGGTGCTTCCTCCTTACCTGAGAGTCAGGTGTCACACCTCTGGGTGAGATGCAACATCTCTGTGGCGACTGGACCCTCAGGGCGCCACATTCCCCCCTGGTTGAACACAGCACTCCCGGGCTGTAATAGAGTAGAGATGTTACATAAGAAACATACAAAATTTTTATGAATGCTAGCAAAACAGTAAAACATTTTCAAACGCATCATCCCTTTATGGGAGGCACTTCAGGTTAAACGTTACAAGAAAACACTTTTAATATTTACTTCAAAGTTCAAGTAAACATATACTTGTGGAGGACCCGCTCCAAACCTCCAACGGTGGTCCTGGGTGGGCTGCAAGACTTTTCTGGATCTCTGTAGCAGACCTCACTTTCGGCCACACCAAACGGGTTTTAAACTTCTGAGGTAATTAAGTGAAACCAAGATGAGGCACCGAAGTGCTAACTATATACAAGGACAGTTTTTGGGCTGGCAGAGTCCTCAGCCACACAGTTCAGATACGAAAACATATTAGAAAAACATATGTAAAAATACTATTGATCAAAGCATGAAATCACACAGAAAACTATTTACAGTTAATGTGGACCCTGTCCTGGTTATTCATTTACTTAGCTGGGGCAACACCTGGTGGCTGTGCACGCACAGGGCCGTTCCTGTCCACGGGCACAGTGCCTAGCACCAGGTGTCATTGACTCCACCACTGGTGTCCGTATGACTGGTGCACACTGGGCTGGTGGGGGTGTCAGGGGTTCCAGCAGGGTGTCAGCATCTGCAGCAGGGATATCGTCGCTGGTTACCTGAAGAGCCGGTTCACTCCGGTCCTCTAGGCCGCAGGGCCGGTCTTCCTCCTTCATCCCTGCCGGGGGACAGCTTTCCTCTGCTACAGGTACGGTGTCTGGTTCCGGGGTGGACCGGCGTTCTGGTCCGGGTGAGGCCTCCACAGCCTCCTCTCCTGTCGCCGCGTCCTCGGCGGGGTCAGGTATGGCTCCTTCCGGATCAGCCTTCGGCCAGATCTCAGACTCTGCTTCAGGTGGCGCCGGTGGCAGACGCGCGGGCGGTGTAGGGAGCGGCCGGCTCTGCTGCAGCCGCAGCTCCAGAGCCCTCCAGCTTCGCTCCATTTTCTCCACTTCAGCGCGGTGCCGGGCCAGATACAGCAGGGCAGCATCCACTTCTTCTTCAATGGAGAGGATCAGCTTCTCCAGGTCACAATGGATCTCTTCATCAGGAGGGGCCCGCTCTTTGGTATGGAGGCGGGGTTTTCTCTCCCTTCTTCTCCCACCATGGGGAATTAGGAGGCGGAACTCCATCGCTGATGGACATGTCCGGATATTGCAGTAACATTTGGGGTAGGCGGACATTTCTTTCGCGCCACTGAGTGAGCGCACGCCCACGAAAGCACGCCCTCCTTCTTCACCAGCGCCTCAGGGCGCAAATATGGCGGCAAAATGGCGGCAAATGGCGGCAAAGTCACAAAGATGGCAGATACAGTCTTTAGCACAAAAACAGTCCAATTCAGGCACACAGGCCTCGCTTATAGCGAGCTTCAGAATCCTGTTTGTGATGCCAAAGATGAGCCGCACGTACCAGGGCTTTGGGGAACTCGGCAACGAGCCCGTTGATATCTATGGGGAATGTCACGGGTAGCACAGCTCGGTCCGTGCCCTGGGCGCTCACTGAAATGTGAGATATTTACAGGTGACTTGAATAATGATATGGGGATTCGTGACGCCACCTGTAGTACCTGGTCAGGGTGACCAGCGCTGCTGTGCAGGTCCTCTGGAAGGGATGGTGTTGTGCAGCTAGGTGATAAGTCTTCTACAGGTAAGACTGTGTCCTTCCAGGGCAGATAGATGTAAAGTAAAAGCAATGGTGCAGAGTGATGTAGCAGAGTGGAGTGTGCGACGGAGTAATAATGCAGGAAGCAGTTCTTGTGCAGTTTCAAAGGTTTACTCACAGTTCTGTCACCGGTAATACAGACATCAGCCGGCACTGTGTCCTTCCAGTGAGTAGTCCAGTAACCCTCAGGTAAATTGGTCACACTTCCAAAGACTCCCTTTATGTTCCTTTCCGGCTTCTTGTGCTACACTCCTCACTCCTTCTCTGGCACCTCCCTACCACAGAGCCCTCAGACAAGGCAGTATTAGGTCCTTTCAGTTACCAGTCTGGACTGGTGGTTGCCTAAGCCACACGGCCAGAAGTCCTGGACGTACTTGACCTCTAGGCTGCCTCCGGATGAGATTATGGTAGCTAGTGGCTCTTGAAGAGTCCCACTAGACGCGGTGTTACTAGTGGCGATGAACTGACCCACTAGTCTAGGAACCGTTTCCCGATGTTTGCCTGGTCCTTCCTTCTTCAGGATGGGGGCACAGCTTCAATTGCCGTCTCTGCCCTGGACCCCTTTGCTCTCTTCAGCACGGCTCCCTGAGGTAAACTTCAGAGGAACTGCAGGCCAGGCCAGTACCCACGCTGGCTGCCTGACACAAACTGAAACTCTAATCTAACATGCCGCAGCCTCATGCTGCTGCTGGCTCCACCCACCCACTCTACACCCTTTACTAACCAGCCTGATGCTCAGCACTGGCATGATGTGTGTGGATGCGGTGATGGAGTCAATGGGGTGCTTCCTCCTTACCTGAGAGTCAGGTGTCACACCTCTGGGTGAGATGCAACATCTCTGTGGCGACTGGACCCTCAGGGCGCCACACATGCCATAAGCTAAAAATTAGGTACAGGGTACTAAGGAAGTCTGGCTAGCCAGGTCATTGGATGCTGACGCAGGTCAGGTGCCATGACTCTGTCACTCTGCGCCAGCCACTGAGATGTAGGTCCTTACACTTTCAATATTTTCTCTTTTGTTAAATATTCCTTATCATTAGAAACTGTTCACAGCAAAGAGACATGTATTTTACATGTTTTGAGATCTTTATCCCTATATTGGTGGGAGGCCCCCACTTGGTGGGTGGCCCAGGGCCCCCCTAAATCTGGGCCTGCTCCCCACTCCCATCATTGTTCTCTTTCCACACCCATCATTCTCCTCTCCCCAGTGTATTGTAAAAAAAACACTCACCTCTCCATCTGTCCCCCTGGAGCATTGCTTCTTTCTTCTTTGCCGGCAACTTTCTAAATGACACAGGTGCGCTGCATGCTGACGTCATCAAGCAGCGTGTGCCTGTGTCACTGAGAAAGGACTGGGCTGTAAGCTGAGGATGAGATCCTGCAGCTCCACCCGCCATTTTCTTTTGCAGGCAGCGTAGCTGCAGGATTGCTCCCTGGCCAGCACGTCGCACATGATCAGGGTAATCTGGCCATAGGCCCGCCGGAGCCTCGGGCTTCAAGAAACAGGCAATATTGCCCACATTACTAGCCACCCTGCAAGGGCCCCCCCCTCCACCTTGGGGCCCCGATGCAGCTGCATCTGCTATATGTCAGCTCCTGCCTGAGTTCTGCAAGGTGTACAACAGAGCTCAAGAGAAAAACGATACTTATCTAGTATCTAGTATCTTAGAGTTGTTCTTTATTAAAAAGGCCTGCACAGGTCTGTACTCTCACTTAGAAAGCTGAAGTGTACAAAAATGTAATTTATTCTAGGTACTGTATTCTGGGATAATAAGGTCATGTCTTCATAACAGATGGACGCCTGTTTTTCTGATACAGAGCTCCCAAATTTCTGTTTACTTGTACTCAACTGTCATGCCCTCAGCTGCGGGTTCGGTCTCATGGACAGGGAGACCGGCGTCCATCACGCGGTGCTATGCACTTCACCCGCTCTGTCCCTGCTGCGGGTCCGGTCTCTGCTGTGTCGGGAGACCGGCGCCTATCACGTAGCTCCACTGGTACTTTTCACCCTGTCTGTGGTTCCAGATGATCGGCGGCTCCTTTCTCTGCTAGGAACCTGTATCCCCTTGGCAGGTCTCCTGGACATGCTCTTAGGAGGCGCGCCCCGCTTCCAGCACATACTTAAAGCAGCAGGGCACCTGTTCTCTATTAGGGCTGTATGTGCTGTGATGCTCTGTACATAAAGGCATCCTCTCCTAAGGCTAAGTGCACACGTTCAGGATTATTTGCGTTTTTTTCGCGTTTTTTTCGCGGCAAAAACACGTAAAAAACGCATGAATTAAGCATCCTATTATTTAGAATGAATTCCGCAATTTTTGTGCACATGGTGCGTTTTTTTCTGTGAAAAAAACGGATCACGGAAAAAGAAGCAACATGTTCATTAATTTAGTGGAATTCTAGTGTTTTTCCCACTATATTACTGACCTAGAAAGTTCAGGGAAAAATCGCGGTAAAAACGCACAAAATCCGCACAAAAACGTGCAAAATCTGCACAAAAACTGCTCGTTTTTACCGCAAAAAATGTCCGGTTTTGCTCAGGAAAATTCTGCACACATTCCTGAACGTGTGCACTTAGCCTTAAGAGAGGTGCCTGGACAATGTGTTCATTCTGTAGGTTCACTGCCTCTGGCTCAGGCCACACTCCTCTGTGCTTTGCAATTAGAAGGCTGCTTAGCATTTTACTAAGTACCTCTGTCTCCACAGAATTCTCTGCTGGCAGTTCCCTGTCCTGGATTCCTCTGGACACTGTGGAGCCCACTCCAGGCTGAGCAAGCTTCACCTCACGGAACCATTACACGGAGCTCCCGGAATTTCCTGAGCCAGTATTCCACAATCTCTTCTATCCGGTCAGTACGGCTCGTTCCTCTGCTCCGGGATTCAAGGCATTTAGGCCTCCTGGAGTTGTGACGTGGGGAATCCCTGTATAGGGCTATACCTTGCCCGGTGCTCCACTACGTGAAGTGATACAGTGTCGTGATCCAGAGGGTTCTCCTCTCAGGCACTTTTTCCCTTTTGTTTAACTTTCTTTAGTAAACATCTTTGGTTTTATACAGCTACCACTGCACCATCAGTGGTCTAGTGAGTTCACTATACATCATCACTCCCTGCCGGCGTGACATCAACTATAGAGATAAATGTGTTGTTTCATCTTCTTAAATTGATAAAATTTCAAAACAATTGTAAAAACAAGCAATATTGCAATTTTCCCTATTATTAAAAATACTCCCCATTCTCAGGAGCGGGGGGATTTTTATTTGATACATTTCTCAACATTGAAATAGTAACATCAAGAATTAAAAGTCGAGGAATTATGGAAATCATAGGATAGACATGTTAATATGCAGCGATGAAGAATTGGAAACAAAATGTTCACATTTTTCATCTCAATTTTTTAGTATCGAGTATGAACGCCACATGCAGAAATCACTTACACGCTTCCTTGGCATTATATCATTGAAGTTATTGGTTGTTGTCTGAGGAATGTTCTGAGATCCTCAAGATCCATGCTGGCAGCTCCTTTTGTGATTACCGACCAATGACATCCAAGATATGCTCGATGAGAGACCAGTTCAAAGACACTGTAGGCTATGGTAACACATTTAGGCCATGCAGGATAAATTCCTTCAGGGGTGTAGTCTCCAGAATGGGGTCCCTTGTGGGTGTTTCTGCTGTTTTGTCACCTCCATGAGCTCTGCAAATGCGATATGGAGCCAGCAATCTATTTCTCCCTAAATTGAGTACTAAAAGTCAAATAGTGCTTCTCATGGGCGTACCCACCGTGGGACAGGGGGGGCAGTTGCCCCCCCCTAGAAGCAGGGGCACATAATGAAAGAGAGCGGAGAGAGCAGCCCTATGCCGGCTCCCTCTGCCCCAGGTTGCAGTGCCTGTCTGTGTGCGCAGTGCACAGAGCTGCTGTCTCACCAGAGGAGCCTCTTTCCTGGCTGCAGCAGCTGTAGTTTCACTTTCTGCCCTGCAGGCTCTGGTTGTCTCAGCCACACTGGGTCCTAGTGCCCTCTGTGTGCAGACACTGGACACTTCCTGCTCCTGCCTCAGCCACTGCCTGCAAGCTTCATGGTAAGAGGGATGGAATTTATTAAATTCATTCTGCTCAGGCATGTCATGGTCACTGTGGGGGAATGTGAGAGGATGGGGGTACTGTGGGGGAGGGGTACAGGGCACTGGGGTGAATGTAAGAGGATGGGGTATTGTGGGGGCTAATGCACTGGGGGGGTTAATGTGAGAGGATGGGGTATTGTGGGGGCTAATGCACTGGGGGGTTAATGTGAGAGGATGGGGGTATTGTGGGGGGTACAGGGCACTGGGGTGAATGTAAGAGGATGGGGTATTGTGGGGGCTAATGCACTGGGGGTGAATGTAAGAGGATGGGGTATTGTGGGGGCTAATGCACTGGGGGGGTTAATGTGAGAGGATGGGCGTATTGTGGGGGGTACAGGGCACTGGGGGTGAATGTAAGAGGATGGGGTATTGTGGGGGCTAGGGCACTGGGGGGTTAATGTGAGAGGATGGGGTATTGTGGGGGAGGGGTACAGGGCACTGGGGTGAATGTAAGAGTATGGGGTATTGTGGGGGCTAGGGCACTGGGGGGGTTAATGTGAGAGGATGGGGTATTGTGGGGGCTAGGGCACTGGGGGGTTAATGTGAGAGGATGGGAGTATTGTGGGGGCTGAAGTGGGGGAGGGGCAACAGGGCACAGAGAGTGAATGTGAGAGGATGGGGTATTGTGGGGGAGGGGATACAGGGCACTGGTTGGTGAATGTGAGAGGATGGGATATTGTGGGGGCTGGCGCACAGGGGTTGATGTGAGAGGATGGGGGTATTGTGGGGCTAGGGCACTGGGGTTTACTGTGAGAGGATGGGGGTATTGTGGGGGCTGAAGTGGGGAGGGGCAACAGCACTGAGGGGTGCATGTGAGAGGATGGGGTATTGTGGGGTCAGTGGGACAGAACACTAAGGGGTGCATGTGAGACAATGGGCTGTTGGGGTGTGGGTGGGGGACAGGGGAGGTAGGGGGCTTTTTTTTACTTGTGAGCTCCTTAATACTTTAATAATAGATTAATATTTCAGTATTATTATAACAAGGGCATAGACAGACGGCCGTATAACTCATGCGAGGATCGCACTGCAATCCTCGGACTTGCTGGTACCGCTCCTGACATGAGCGCGACTGCCATGTATAATATATGGTATATACAGCGTAGTGTCGCATACACTGCTGTATTATACAATATACTACAGTTCTAATGCTCCATACCTAATATGCAGGATAATGTACAGTGTATATGATGTAACCTGTATAAGATGCGACATTGGCTTGCCCCCCCCTAGTTTTGATCCTGGGTACGCCCATGGTGCTTCTTCCTTTCCAAGCCCTGGCATGTGCTGAAAAAGTAGTTTCCGACCACATATCAGCGTACTTAGGAGAAATTGTACAACAAATTATGGGGTTCATTTTTTCCTGTTAGCCTTGTGAAAATGAAAACTTTGGAACTAAAGCAGCATATTAGTGGAAAAAACTTAATTTCTCATTTTCACCGTCTAATGTTTTAAAATTCTGTGACTCATCTGTGGGGTCAAGATGTTCACCAAAAACCTAGATGAATTTTTTGGAAAGATGTAGTTTTTAAAATGGGGTCAACCGTGGGAGGTTTCTGCTGGTTTGGTACCTGAGGGCCTTTGCAAAATCGACATGATTCGGCTCTTCCAGCCAAATTTTCTTCTGTTACATTTTTTAAAATGTTTTGGAGTTTCATGGAACAAAAGTGAAAGTGATCCACTGAAAAAAATGACAAATTGCTTCAAAACTTTTAACCCTTTTAACATCCTAACAAAAAAAGTAAAAAAAAATTATTCTGGTATAAAATAGACATATTGTAAAATTATTATCTGTTTTGTGCGTAGAGATTATCTGTTTTAAAGCACCACTCCAGAGGGTTTTCAATATTTTATCGCTGGAGTTGTGGGTCTGATCTAAAGCCCCTGACCCTACTCTTATACTTACCAGCTGCCATCTTGGTCTTCTATCGCAGCTGTTCCTGTCAGTCTCCAGCAGTTTGTGGCCTGACGGATTGCTCCAGTGTTTGCTGTAGCAAGGTGGGTGGGGGGGTGTCACATTTTAATGCAAGTCTATGAGAGCCTTGTCCTGACTCCTATAAACTTGCATTGAGAGATTGTGACTGTTACCTCTGACTTACGACCAGTCAGAAGTTGTGGTCACAAGATGGCGCCACGGGACGAGAGCTGCACCGAAAAAAGTGGAAAATACCAGAGGAAAGAAAAGTATAATGTGACATGCAGAAGTAGTGCTAACTGCTGTTGCTTCAAAAGCATCCAGCAACTAGAGGGGTTAACACAATCACAGGAGACAGGGAGTGATTAGCAGAGCCCCAGGGGGATTGTGGGAAACTTATTTATTGTTCTGACAGCAGCCGAATAGATTACTGGTGTATGTCTGTGATCTGTCTCACAAACCTTCAGGCAAGTAAACGATAGGGACACAGGATTCCATTACAGAGTGAAGCTGGACTAACCCCTGTACTGCTAGTTGATGAACCATAGGGACACAGGATTCCATTATAGAGTGGAGCTGGGCTAACCCCTGTACTGCTAGTTGATGAACCATAGGGACACAGGATTCCATTATAGAGTGGAGCTGGGCTAACCCCTGTACTGCTAGTTGAAAAAGTCTATCAGGAGCAGGAAGATAAGTACTCTAAGAAATTGTGTCACAGGGATAATTTCCCTCAGCAAACCCTCCCCCCCTCTTCCATTACACTGTGCTTGAAGGAATGCTGTGTACTGTGCTTTGTAAAGTCTTGAACTGTGCTATCAAAAGAGACTGGTAGTCAATGTGCCTCTAAGAAGCAGCTGTTCTGTTTATGAAGCCTGTGCTTCAGAGACTTGAATTGTACTGAATATGCTGTGAAATTAAACTACGCTGTTAATGTGGAGCCCAGCTGCGACTGGATCCATATCTTCCAGAAGGGTGCACTGAAAGAAGATACCACTAGAGGTCATTATTCACATTCACACACGTTCATCTTATCCCCAAAGACCACCAGAGGGAGCTGTGTAGGACCCATAAAAGAAGCTGACACAGGAAGCATTCAGGTCAGTTCTGCTCAGTCATCTCTGAGAGCAGTTCAGTGCAGCCACCTCAGAGGGCTCAGTCAGTCTGCAGTGAGGGAAGTGCAGAGCTGAGGTTAGAGAGGCTGCAGAGCTATTCAGTTCAAGAAAGCAAGTGGAGTCTAGTAAAGAGTGAACAGAGATCACTCCAGCCTAGTCAGAGCTGAATCAAGGAGTGCAACTTAGTTAGAAGCGTGCCGACGCTGAGAGAGCAGTGAAGAGGCAGCCCACCAACTGCCAGTGTGTGATCGTGTGAGGATCCAGGTCGGCCGAAGGCGAGTGGAAAGTTATCGAGACAGAGGAGCCTCTATAGCTCATCTCAGCAAGCATTACCGGACACTGGGGTCCGAGTCTATAGGGATCTCCACGGCCCATTAGGAGAACACCGGAGTTTCTGGAGGACTACAAGTCCCAGGAGTACCACAGAGCTGATACGTAGCAGGATCAGGAGGACGGAGTCTAGCCGTGCACGGCAAATAGAGACTGTGTACTTCAAGAAGAGATCCAACCACAAGATCAGCCAGGTACAAGACGGAGACTAAGTTAGGCCAGCTACATGCAGGCCAAGACTTCATTACAAAAAGGCAGAGAACAGGAGGCCACACACCTACCAGTGGAGGAATCTGGATGTGCACCCTTCACCCTACAGCGCTCCGGGAAGTGCCTGCAACATCTTCAGTAAAGGTACCAAAGTGACTTGTGTGTGTGTCTCCCTTATTGCCCCTGACTGCCGGGTCCCCGTCTGTCCTGCATCCCTACACATCTATCTGCCCTGGAGGAGAACTCAGCCTTGCTTGTGGAAGGCTTAACACCTGGCTGCACAATATTAACCCTCCAGTGGATCTGCATAGCAGCGCTGGTCATCCTGACCAGATACCACAAGTGGCGTCACGAATCCCCATATCATCATTCAAGTCACCTGTAAATATCCCACATTACAGTGAGCGCCCAGGGCACGGACCGAGCTGTGCTACCCGTGACATTCCCCATAGACATCAACGGGCTTGGTGCCGAGTACCCCAAAACCCTGGCTGTGCGACTCATTCATCTGTTCATAAGGACTCTATCAATTGTATCTGTGTGAGCAAGTGGATCCATCTTGTGCCTGAGGAAGCTGCAGTACATGGTTGCCCTAAGTAATGGTTCCCCCAGAGTTCCAAAGAATTCATGAGACCTGTCTCGCCCCTATCTGCGTACATGTAACATTGGTGGCCCGTACCGGGAATCCTGAGCAAGAATTAGCTCAGGGAAAATAGGCAAAGTGACTGGAAAATACAGTAGCACTCAAGTCAACTCTGCTACACCAGTTAAATTGGACCAGCCTTAAAGAAAACTCACTAGCTGCAATGGATGTGGAAATAAAAATGGACAGGATCAGTGAATTGCTTCTTCAGTTAACATGTGAAGAACTGAGAGCAGTGGCAGAACATATAAAGATGTCAGAAGAACAGATCTCTAAAACATGCTCCCGCAGACAACTTGTAGCCGTCATTAATACACAGATGGATGAGCTGGGGGGAGAAAGAAGCTGAAGATGTCATGAGGACGTTCCACCAGGAGCTAACACAGTTTCTAACCGGGTTGAAGTTGGAAGATGGAGGGGCAGTGCCAATTACCAAGAGTGGAAATCTCCTTTCGCAGACAGAACTACAGGAATTGAAAGAACAATTCAAAGCCTTACCAACAACCCTGAAGAAATCTACCCAACCCTCTGAACGTGTGACAGACTCTGACAGAACCTTTAACCTGCTTGGGTTTTATAAATTAGGAAAACAGTACTCTCCTACACCACACATGTCCTGTGTCTTTTGTAAACACTGTGTAATGTGATGTAATATGTTAATGATGTTGGAAATGTGTGTAGTTGACCATAGGGGTAGTTAAGAGTTAATAGTTGGGACTAGCCCAAAGTGGGAGGGGTGAGTGAAAGGGAAAGTGACTGCTTCCTGCTGGGAAGTCAGATAGGGCCTAGGGTGCTTGGTGAAAGTATTAAGTGAACAGTGCCACATTTGAGGGTGACCCTAAATGAGAGGAGAGCGAAGAGGAGGGATAGCGAAATCCTGAGCATAAGTGAGAGAGAGACAGAGTGGCCTTCTGGAGCTGGGTCCTAGGAGAGGAGGCATGCCCATGAAATCTTGGGCTTGTAACTCTGGATGGTAATGGCTGAGTAACTGGGACTAGTGAAGGTTCCCGAACAGGAGTTCCAGGGCCTCAGTAGTGAAAGGGAATACAGAACAGCTGAACAAGTAAAGGAGACTAGTTCTTAGGAACTGTAACATTAAAGCTGGGTTGTGGTGAAGTAGGGAGAAACAGTGGACATAGAAAGCCCCTGAGTAAACTACTAACGAAGGATACAGTGTGGAAGATGCTTCAAACTGTAAAAGAAACGTCCATAAGACTTTGTACCCACTATCCCTCTTATCAAGTTGCTATTCAGTAAAGAGTTTATTTTTGAATGGCAGTCTCTCTCATTGAACTGTGAAACATCTGGTCCTGGCAAACCAGCAACATTGGCAACATGTGTCATGCACGGGCATAGTGCCCTCACAGCACAAGTCCACACACCCAGCCAGGACCTCCACTTTCATGTAACATGCTGGGGAGCTGGAGACAAGTGCCTCACTCACGTCTACCGCCTCGCGTTTCATTACAGATGTTCACCAGTTTCAACTAATGGGAAAAAGAAACATCTTTAAATGTGTTTCTATCTCCCATAAATATATCTCCCATATCTCCCATTTTTCTATCTCCCAGGCGTCTGTCTAAACAAACAGCAAGTGTCTTAGCTTCCTCCAGTGACTGTGGATAGAAACTGTAAGACATCATGTCTTTAATCTATTCTGAAAGTCCATGGCAGAACTGACTCCGAAGAGGTTGGTCGTTAAATGAAGTCTCTGTTGCCCAGCGTCTAAACTCAGAGCAGTGATCCTTAGCACTATGACCTCCCTGAACCAATAGACGGATCTTGGTTTCAGCCACAGCTAGTTTGTTAGGGTCTTCATAAATGAGGCCAATAGCTCAGAAAAATGCCTCAACAGAGGACAAACCCGGGGAATCCTCCGGCAAAGAAAATAACTATGCCTGTGAACCTCCATGAAGTAAAGACAAAGCAATGTCTACTTGTTGACTGACCCAGAGGATAGCAGACATAGGTGAAAATATAACTTAAGGGTATGCCACACTAAACAACATCGCTAACGGGATCGCTAAAAAACGTCACTATTTAGCGATCCCGTTAGCGATGTTGTTGTGTGCGGCATGCAGCAACCACGTGGCCCCTGCTGTGATCTCGTCCGTCGTCCTGATCATTCCGGACCCTATTCTGATCGTCGGCGTCCCGCTGGGTAAGTATATATCGCTGAGTGTGGCACCTTTTTTAGCGATTTAGCGGTACTTTTGTACCGCTAAAGTCGTTAAGGAGATCGCTAACCGCGATAGCGTCCTTAACGACATCGCTAAATGTGGCCGACACTAGCGATATTGTAAACGATCCCGCTAGCGATCTCATTAGTATGCGACGCTAACGAGATCGTTAGCGGGATCGTGTAGTGTGGCAGTACCTTTACACGAGGCAGAAAAGATAGAAAACTTACTTCTGTTCCCATCAAAGCAATCTGGCAATTTTACCTTGGGCTCTACTGCAATGCTCTGATGTCTTGACTCATTTGTAGCAGCAGAAGGTGTGTGCTGCTGTAGATACTCTATGTCCACAACCTTCAATTACAAGACCTGTTGTGTGGCCCAGGCGCAAACTGACTCCATGCAGATGCCTTCGCACACACTAAATGGCCTGGATAGAATGTTATGATCATGCTCACACACTCACACGGGTAACAGAGGAGGAAAAATAATCTACCAAAGAGAGAAACCGCACCTGTAGCCAACAGGTCCCATTACAGACTAGAACAGGCCCTAGCCGCACAATTAAATGCACCTCCTTGGAACTGGTGGCTCCCTAAGAGGCCATCAAAGGGTTTCTCGTACCTCCTGAGGAACACTAATCCAACAAAGATAGAGGAAAGTGTGCAGGTAGACTCGAAAACTCAGGTTAAGAAACTAAAATACATTCGCATAGGACAGACAGGGATAAATAAGGAGAACCAAAAAAACAAACAAAAAGTGAAAACCTCCCAGACCTCCAAACGTGGAGAAGAAGGGAAGGTGCTGGGGAGGAAAACTCACAGACTTGCAGCAGGAAAAACAACTTGTGCTTCCCGGAAAAAGGTAAACCCCTATTTGAGAAGATGGAACTCCAAACAACAATCTATATGGAAGTATAGCTAGCGCGTGAGGTAAGTGAAAGATGAACATATACAGCCCATCCTAAAATGTGATAGGACAGAGCCAAATGGGAAAATGGAAAACACCTGGAGAGAAGCCAACCAAGAAAGGAAAACCAAGACAAAAGAAACTGTCAGCAGTTGGTCATAGATGAAAAGGTCTTTAGCTCAGCAGAGAGGGAAACCGACCATGGAGGAAAAGGTCACTGGATTGAATCCCGAAACTGACCCATGACAGTTTTTATACTGTGTGGGCGGCTGTGGTGACATTCATGTTGTGTGTAGGGGAACTGTAGGGGCCATATTACAGTCTGGGGGGAATTGTTGGGTATCAAATTGAGTGTGGTGTGTGCTGTGGGAGTCACCATACTGTGTGAGCGGAGCATCATACTATGTGTCGGAGACTATGAATGCCATTATACTGTGTGTGGGGTTTTGGGGACCATTATACTGTGCAATGGGGACCTTGGAAGCACCCTACTATGTGTAGAGGACTGTGCGGACATCATAGTATGTGTGAGATGCTGTGTAGACAACAAACCATGTGGGAGGTTGGGGGAGCCAAGGAGACATCACAATGTGGGGAGAAGGTGATTGGAGACATCATACTTTGTGTTTGTGACTATGGGGACATCATACTTTTGTATGCCTCATTATGGTGGCCTCATAATGTGGGGAAATTTATGACATCAAACAGTGTGGGGGCAATGCAGTGGCACCATACTGTATTTGGGTCTGTAGGGAAATACTACTAGGTTGGGGCACTATGGTGGCATAATAATTGTGTTGGGGTTATCATACCTTGCCGATGTGTGGGCAGATAATACTGGATATATGGATGGTATTGTGGAGCAAATTGTGTGGGGAAATTCATTGTTGAAATATCATACTGTTTGTGGGGCTGTGTTCTTGCGCATCATACTCTATGGGAGCCATGAAATGGGTGTCATAGTTGGTGAGAAAACACAAGTACAGAGTACATTCCACTGTTCATATCCCTCTTCTCTTTCTTTAAAAATTGTGAGGCATGGGAGGGCCAGTTAGGACTTTTGTTATGGTGCCCCATGATTTTTATGGACACTGCTGTCTCTTACAATTGCATTGAAAAGTAGTCTTCCCTTAAAAGATGGACAGAATGCATAATGTGTATTGAACTGAAAATCTGTCACAGAAAATCTGCTCTGGATAAAAGAATGATCTTTTGGAAAGGTTTTAAGGTATGTGCACATAGTATTTTTTTCAGGTGGTTTCCACTCGGCATCTGCTGATGCGCTACATAAAAATCACATTGTAGTGCGCATATTTCGTCTTACGTCACTTTTTTAATTGAATAAAGGTTTAGAAACCATAAAGTGGTTAAATGAAATGATACAGTCATTGTCAAGCAGCTTCCGCTAAGAAGTCCCCGCTCTCTATACTTAATAGTTTAGAATGAAAGCCACCGCTGATAGAGAAAGGCAGCAAAGCCACTGGCGAGACGACCGCCTCAGTAAACCGACCACTGGCATTGTCCTGAACCAGCTCCATCTAGGAGAACGCAGCAGCTGCACCGGCATCTACATGACGCTATGTGCATTTACTCCTACTGTTTTTTAGAGTTGAGCGAATTTTTCAAAATTCGGTTCCGATTACGATCTGTGACGAATATTGTTTTTGCAATATTTGCCGAACACAGCAGAACATCATTGGAGTCATATGGAGTAGAAATGAACTAATATGTTTGGAACTGATCATCAAATATAAATTCGGCACAAATAGAGTACCAATATGGCACGAATATGGAAAATTCAGATTCGGCGACTGATTCCGAACATATTGTTTTTTATAATCTAATAGTCTATGCAGTTTTAAATCTGCAATTCCCTTTATAGCCACAAGATGTCACATGTGATCTTTTTTTGAACTTTTATGTAGATGTGTGAAGGTTGGTTCTCCTCTTTAGAAAGCAGAGGTTTTACGTGGTGTTCAGATTAGACAGCTCATTAATATTAATAATAATAATAATAATAATAATAATAATATTTATATAGCGTCAACATATTCCACAGTACTTTACAATTAATCGGGTACATGTACAGACAATAAAGACATCACAAAGTAGCAGAGTTTGATAGTTACAGGAGTGAGGGCCCTGCTCGCGAGCTTACAATCTATAACATTCTCTCTTGTAGAAATAATGCAATTATAAAGAACTCCTGGATTAATATAGTTACTAAGTGTTCGATGATGGGAAGGGGATAAGGTTCCAGACAACTTTTGTTTTTTGAACCTTTGTTTTTTCATCTTCTTCATCCAAAAGCCATAACTTTTTCATTTTCCTGTTGACATAGCCATATGAGAGCTTATATTTTTTGCAGGTACAAGTTTAATTTTGAATGTCAACATTTATTTTTACCTTATAATGTACTGAAAACAACAAAAAAAAACAAGTTTGATGAAATGGGGAAAAAATGCAGTTTTGCCATTGTTTTTGCACTTCATTTTTACAGCATTCATGTTTTACAGCACACATTCATTCATGTGTATGTTAAAAATGACCTGGTAGTATGTTTCTTCAGGTCAGTAATATGTCGATACTAAACTTGCCTAGTTTTTTTTTCATGGTTAAAAAATCAGAAGTGTAAAAAAAATTGTATCAATTTTTTGAGAACCATAAGTTTTTCTTTTTGGGGGCAATGAAACTATATAATGACTTGTTTTTTAATGCCAAGCTATTGTTATTATTGATACCATTTTGGGTATATAAAATGTTTTGATCGATTTTTTAAATTCCATTTTTGAAGCAGGTGCAGAGACCAAAGAATTGATTGTCAATTCCGACATATGCTCAGTATGAGTTCCCTTGTCACTGTGCAATATTTTTTTTATTTGCACAGTGACAGTGCTCTCCCTCACTGGTTGTATTGAGAAGTGACGAGCTGGCATGACAGCACACTGTTGCATTGCAAAGAATGAATGCGACAAGCAGGGAGAAGAGGGTCCAGTCCGTCTCCAAAAATGACATCTATTTCGGGGGTAAAGCACCGGGTTTTCTCCTTACAATGTGATTGACAGTGCGCTCTCTTGTCAGCTCGTTACTTCTCATTTAAACCAGTGAGGGAGTACACTGTCACTGTGCAATGAAAAGAATATTGCACAGTGACAAGGGAGCTCATATTGAGCATATGTCAGAATTGACAACTGACGCATGCTCAGTAGAGCAGGAACTAGCCCAGGCCCTGAAACAGATATCAGTAATGACGCCTTGTTTCACTGTGCAGACAGCAGCTGCAGCAGTGACTGCAGCCTCTGCCCTCTGTTGACATCTCATTCGAGTATCCCAGCATGCACTGAGGATTCTCAACAAAATGTGATCAAAACGCAAGTAGGTAATGAAAAAATTTGATTTTTTGTTTTGGATGCAATCATTTATTCATGTGCAACTCAAGACAGAAAATGTGTGACATTTCAGTGCACTGTCAAGACCTTAGACTGACCCAACTGTGAAACACAAAAAAATATAAAAAAAAATCTAGTTATCTTCTTCATCAGATTGAGCACTTGACAGAAAGTACAGTACCATGTACGATGTGAGATACTTTCTATATCTGTAGCTCAGGATTATAAGAATGCAATAAGTAATGAGAAAAGATTAACTTTGGAAACTGTGTGCTTCCTATATGGGTAAGAAAGGTAGCATAATAAATATGTGCTGTATAAAATGTCAGCGAGAAAGAGGAGGAAAAGCTTCTAGGTATAGGAATAATATGTGGGACTGGATAGAGGTTGTACAAGGGGCTGTAGACTAAGGTGTATAAGGCCTCATTCACACTTATGTGTTGCATGTAGGTATTGTATCCATTTCTTTCACAGACTGAACAAGTACCCATTATACAGTAGTCTATGGTGATATTACATGTCTGTGTTTTTACATGGAAACAAGTCTGTATTTTTCCAGCAGCACTGATGACATGGGCCAATACATGTCTATGGGTCATGTACAGCACATGGGGCTCATTATACTCTATGGAGGACTATATAGGAGGAAATTAACTTTTGTAAAGGGTACACTACTGAGGACATTTTCTAGTAGGGTACATTTATCAATATCCCATTTACCTCTAATACTACAGGTACTGAAACCTGTGGACCCTCGATCACTTGAATCACCTCTGCTGTATGGTATTGTAGAAGTTACAATAGATTCCCGTAGAATGTAAGTCCGCAAGGACAGGGTCCTCTCCCTTCTGTACCAGTCTGTCATTGTAAATTTGTTTACTGTAAACGATATCTATAACTTTGTATGTAACCCCTTCTCATGTACAGCACCATGGAATTAATGGCGCTATATAAATAAATAATAATAATATGTAATTTAAGAAGTAAGTGAAATGTTTGGCATTGTGCTATACCTATATTTCTCTGCTGTCCTGTGCATCATGAATCATGCTATGTCTTAAAGGGGCCCACAAAAGTTTGTCTCTGCATGTGTGTGTATGTGTGTTTATGCGTGTGTGTGTGGTACACGTGTGTTTGTGTGTGTATTTGTGTGTGTGTTCAGGCATGTGGGTGTATGTGTGCATCTGTGTGTCTATGCATATATGTGCGGTATATTGTGTGTGTGTATGTTTGCTTGTGTGTTTAAAAAAGCTGATAACAGATTTCTTTTAATTACATTATGTGAAATATTTGTGTATACACTCTGCCAATCTATTAATAAATTTATATGCATTTATTACCTTACAGTCATGGCTGAAAGTGTTGGCACCCTTGAAATTGTTATCAACATAATTATCATGGTAAAGTGCCAAAAAGATAAAAAAGTGATAAGAAAAGGATCTGGGATAAAAGGTATATCTTTATTATTTAACAACCACGCATAAAACCAATTTAAAAAGACAGGGCAAAGAGAAGCCTCTAATGCTGGGGAAGAAGGCAGCAAGTTGATAGCACAAAAAATTCACTGGAGGGCGTGGGTAAAGCAGAAACGAAAATATCAGTGTGCTTGGTTATCTCCTATAGGGAATTAGACATACTAACAAGGAACCCAGTGAGCACTAAAGGGTTGCTTGAAAAACACTGAGTTTGCAAGTGCACTGTTAGAAGCATCAGGCCCCCGGGCATCATTGCAAAACGGCGCTCATCGGGCACAGGGTCTAAATGCAGCAATCAGTCTAGTTTCACTGTTTTTTCTCAATTATACCTTCTGGGCTTTGTTTATCCATAGTGATTCTTCCAGGGGTGGACATACCGCATATGCAGCCGAAGCGCCTGCACTGGGGCCTGGAGGAGGAGGGGGGTTCCTGCAGGGCGGCTAACACTGAGGGCAATCTGGCCTGTTTCTCCGGCGCCGAGGATCCGGGGGACCCCTGACCAGAATGCTCTGCTGTCTACAGGAGAAGATGGCAGGGGAGCGGAGCTGCAGGTATCCATCCTGCTTCCTGCCCGTGCTTCCTGTCTGACAAGGCAGCGCAGCTGAATGATGTCATCATTCAGCACGCTTCTGTGTCAAATAGAAAGCCGTCGGCGATGGTGATGCTGCGGCAGCAGGGAACGTGCGGAGAGGTGAGTGGTGGGGTGTGTGTGTGGCTGCGGGGGAATGTGCAGAGAGGTGAGTGGTTTTGTGTGTATGTGTGTATATGTATGTGTGTGGTGGAGAAGGGATTGATGGAGTGGTGGGGAGAAAGCAATAATTGAACTGGTGGAAAGGGCAATGATGGGGTGGGTGAGGACAATTATGAGAGTGGTGGGGGATAACAATGATTGGGGTGATGGATAGGGCAATGATGGCGGTGGTGGTGGAGAAGGCAATGATGGAGGTGGTGGAAAGGGCAAATGATGGGGGTGGTGGGGGAGAAGGCAATGATGGAAGTGGTGGGGGGAGGCAATGATGGAGTGATGGGTAAGGCAATGATGGGGTGATGGCGGAGAAGGCAATGATGGACGTTGTGAAAAGGGCAATGATTTGGGTGATGGGAGAAGGCAATGATGGAGGTGGTGGGGAGAAGGCAATGATGGGGTGGTGGAAAGGACAATGATGGGGTAGTGGGGAGAAGTCAATGATGTAGGTTGTGGAAAGGATAATGATGGAGTGGTGGGGGAGAACAATGATGGGTAGGGAGAGGACAAATGGGAGTGGTGGGGGAGAACAATGATTGGGGTGTTGGAGAGGGCAATGATAGAGGTGGTGGTAGAGAAAAATGATTGGGGTGGGGGAGAAGGCAATGATGGAGGCGATGGGGAGAAGGCAATGATGGGGTGATGCATAGGGCAATAATGGGTGGTGTGGTAGAAGGAAATGATGAAGGTGGTGGAAAGGGCAATGATGGGGTGGTGGGGGAGAAGGCAATGATGGAGGTGGTGAGGGAGGAGGCAATGATGAAATGGTGGAAAGAACAATGATGGGGTGGTGGGGGAGAACAATGATGGGGTGGGGAGAGGGCAATGATGGAGGTGGTGGTGAGAAAAATGATAGGGTGGTGGAGAGGGCAATGAGGGAGGGGGTGGTGAGAACAATGATTGGGGTGGTGGAAAGGACAATGATGGAGGTGGTGGAGAGGACAATATTGGGGTGGTGGGGAGAACAATGATTGGGTGTTGGAGAGGGCAATGATGGAGGTGGTGGGGAGAACAATGATTTAGGTGGTGGAGAGGGCATGATGGATATGGTGGAAAGGGCAATGATGGGGGTGGTTGGGGAGAAGGCAATGATGGAGGTGGTAAAAAGGGCAATGATGGGGGTGGTGGAGAGGGAAATGATAGAGGTTGCGGGGGAGAAACAATGATTAGGGTGGTGGAGAGTGCAATGATGGAGGTGGTGGGGAGAACAATGATTGGGGTGGGGGAGAGGGCAATGAGAGATGTGGGGGATGGGATGGGAGTTAGGGGACTTATAATGGACTTATGAACAGGATGAGGGGGACATTAGACATGGATCTGAAATGAATTGGGTGGTGGAGGAGGGTGTTAAGCCCCTGATAGCGTCCTCCCCCATTTCACTTAAAATGTATTGGGGAGTGGGAGAGGAGGGGGTAAGGTGCTAGGACCCTTTAAAATTAACTGAAAGGTGGGAGAAGATGCTGTTAGGGACTTGTAATGAATTTGGAGGTGGTGGAGGATGCTCAGTACCTGATAGCGTCTTCTCCCACCCCCAAAATCATTAAGATGCTGTCAAGGACTTCTAATGAATGGAGGGGGCACAGGACAGGGACAAAGGCTATCTGTACACGTTCCAGATTTGCAGGAGATATTTCTGCTGCATATCCTAATGTGTTGGCAGGAAGGATGCTGCGTAAAATACATTTATTTTTTGGCAACGTTTTTGCAAAGCTTTTGTTACATATTTTCCCCCATAGTACGGGTGAAATACGCTGCAAGAATTGACATTATGCAGATTTGAATTTGCTGAAAATCTGCAAGGAAAAAAGAAGCAACGGGTGCATGAGACTTCAGGATCTCATTCACTTCGCTTGTACTGTAAAACCTTGTGTACTTTCCGTAACAAACATAGCCTTACAGGTAATTGGGGAGAGGCAGAGACTGAATAATTTATATTATTGGGCAGTAGAGAATATAGTTAATGAGGGGAACAGTACTGCTTATCATTTTATATTTTTAATGGTGGGGTTCATATCTGTATTGAGGGGGAGATACAAGTATGTATACAATGTATGTGACCTTGCTATTTTCAGGCTGCGATGATCATCGTGACGAGATGAGTCGTGGCTGGGAGATGTCGACATGAAGGTCTGTGTTGTGAATAGCCTGGAAATGAGTTCTGAGCGGAGGCTCCCTCTGGTGGTTACAAACGGTACTGGACTGTCCAGTGAAGATTGTGAGGATTGGGAATCAGGTGTTACTGACTGGTCTTATATAAGGGAGTCGCCTTCCCATCAGGGTTGCCGGTGATCAATTGTTCTGGTCTCAATCCTTGATTCCTGTTTCCTTGGTAGCCTGCTGTGTCGTGTCTGAATCTCCTGCTAACAGATAAGACATTTTCTTCTTTTTGTTTTTGTGCTTGATTTTTGCATTTTGTCCTGCACTTCCGTGGGGGCCTTCAGGGTCCCCTCGGGGGGCTTTTGCCCTCTCAGTTCAGTTCAGCCACTGATGTTTGTACATTTGCTTTTTCCAGTTTTTTTCAGTGGCTGCTGTTTTGTTTTTGGTTACACCAGAGAACTAATTTAGGTGGTAGAGGTCGTGTGATCTCAGGTGTTTTTTTGAAATTAGTAGAGTTGGTGCTTTTCAGGGTTTTTTGAGATTGCAGTAAGTGCCCTTCCTATCCTTTTCTATTTAGTAAGTTTGGGCCCCAACGTTTGCTCATACTATTTTCTGTCTGTGTCAGTATTTCTTCTTGTCTAACCGCCATTACATGTTTGGGGGCTTTCTATGTTCTTTGGGGATCTGCTCCGGGGCAGATAGCTTTCCTCTTTCTATCTTTAGGTGTAGTTAGTTTCTCAGGCTGTGACGAGGCATCTAGGACCAACGTAGGAACGCTCCACGGCTGCCTCTAGTTGTGGTGGTTAGTCAGGGTACTGCAATCTCATAGTTTCCAACTGCTCTGGTGTATTTCCTTTTTTGCCTGCTCTCCTCAGCTAACAAATCATAACAGTATCACCGCCTAAACTAAAAATTATATGGTACTCACAGAAGGGAAAAATATTGTGGAAAGAAAAAAGTTGTCAGAGTTGTCAGAGATTTTTTTTTTCTGTTTGTTGCATTTTTTTTTCCTCTGTATCTCTGGGTGCTGAGGAGGATTTTTTTTTCTCTCTCAATGGAGTTTGCACAGTTGTCTGGCCATGTGGATCAGCTGCCACTGAGGTTCGGAGTATTGCTACCTATCTTGCTAGTTGCCTGTTGTGGAACCTAGGATTCCCATGCCAGATTTGTTTTTAGGGGATCGAGCTAAGTTTCCGAATTTCAAAAATAACTGTAAATTGTTTTTTGCCTTAAAATCTAAGTCCTCAGGGAACGCAGCGCAGCAGGTTCAAATTGTCATCTCTCTCCTGCGCGGCGACCCTCAGGATTGGGCTTTTTCCCTGACACCTGGGGATCCTGTTTTTGAGTGATGTTGATGTGTTTTTTCAGGTTTTGGGGTTATTGTACGATGAGCCTAATGTCACTGATCAAGCTGAAAAAACTTTGTTGGCATTAAGTCAGGGGCTTGAGGACGCTGAGTTATACTGTCAGAGATTCCGTAGGTGGCAGTCCTGACCAAATGGAATGACGACGCTTTGGCAGCTCTTTTTCGGAAGGGACTGTCAGATAATGTAAAGGATGTTATGGTGGATTCCCTGTTCCCTCTGGTCTCAATGATTCTATGTCATTAGCGATTCAAATTGACAGACGTTTGCATGAGCGGAAAGGTATGCGTGGAATAATGTTGCCTTGTGAACCAGCTTCTGAACCCATGCAGTGTGATAGAGTGGCTCTGGGGCACAGTGTCATGAATTTCGAAAGCGCAATGGGTTATGTTTCTACTGTGGTGATGCCTCTCATGCTTTTTTCAGTCTGCCCTAAGCGGGAAGACGTTTTGCACGCTCAGTTGTCTTGGGTAGTGTTCAGACTAAGTTTTTATTAACTGTTACCCTGATATGCTCTCTGTCCTCATTTTATGCTCAGCTTTTGTTGATTCTGGAGCAGCTATTAACCTGATGGATTTTGATTTTGCTAAACGTTGTGGGTTTCCCTTGATACCCCTACGGAAGTCTATTCCCCTACTGGGATCGATTCTACCCCTTTGGCTGAGAATAAACCTCAGTTCTCTACTCAGGTGACAATGAGGGTAAACCTGATCATCAGGAGAGTTGCAAATTTTTGGTTCTGTATAATCTGCATGACATTATCGTACTGGGTTTCTCTTGGTTACAGTCTCATAATCCTGTTTTGGATTGGAAATCTGTGTCTGTTACCAGTTGGGGCTGCCAATGTGTTAATACCAACACTCCTGTTTTTTCTGCCTCCCCCCAGGCTCAGGATGTTCCTGACTTTTTGATTGATTTTCTGATGTGTTTAGCGAAAGTAAATCTGCATCCTTACCTCCCCATAGGAGCTATGACTGCGCTATGAATTAGTGCCTGGTAGTAAATTCCCTAAAGGTCGCCTTTTTAACTTGTCTGTACCTGAACATGACGCTATGCGGTCTTATATCAAGGAGTCATTGGAGAAGGGTCATATCAGACCAACCTCTTCACCCTTAGGTGCCGGTTTTTTCTTTGTGGCCAAAAAGGATGGTTCATTAAGGCCGTGTATTGATTATCGTCTCTTGAACAATATTACTGTGAAATATCAATATCCTTTACCCTTGATCTCTGATCTGTTTTCCAGGGTGAAAAACGCTACTTGTTTACCAAGCTTGACCTCAGGGGGCATATAACCTTATTCGCATTAAGCACGGGGATGAATGGAAGACGGCATTTAATACCCTGAAGGGGATTTTGAGTACCTTGTGATGCCCTTTGGGCTCACTAATGCTCCTTCTGTCTTCCAGTCCTTCATGAATGACATTTTTAGGGATTTTGTGGATAAATTTCTGATTGTTTATTTGTATGATATCTTGATTTTTTCCAATGACTGGGACTCTCATGTAAAACATATCGACTGTGTTCCAGATTTTGAGAGAGAATGCTCTGTATGTGAAGGGATCAAAGTGTCTTTTTGCGTTCAGAGATTTCATTTCTGGGATTCATTTTGTCCCCATCTGTTATTGAAAAGGACCCGGTCAAAGTTCAGGCCATCTGTGATTGGGTCCAACCTACTTCATTAAAGGCTCTTCAAAGATTCTTGGGTTTTTCCAATTTTTATCGTAAATTTATTGGTAATTTCTCGGTTAAATTTTTAAACCATTAACTGATTTGACCAAGAAGGGGTTCTGATGTGGTGAATTGGCCTCCTGAGGCAGTCTCTTGCATTTCAGGAACTTAAGCAAGATTCACTTCTGCTCCTGTTTTTTACGGCAGCCTGATGTTTCTCTTCCATTTCAGGTGGAGGTTGATGCCTCTGAATTGGCGCAGGTCCGTTTTGTCCAAAGAGATCCAGAGACCTCTAAAAGTAACCCTTGTGCCTTTTTCTCTCGAAAATTTTCTCCAACTGAACGTAATTATGACTTGGGTAATCGGGGGTTATTAGCCATGAAATGGGGTTTGAAGAGTGGAGACATTGGCTTTGGGGGGAGCCAAACATCAGGTGGTGGGGCCTTACGACCTAAGAATCTAGTTTATCTGGAATCGCCAAGCGACTTAATCCTAGACAGGCCAGGTGGGCCTTGTTTTTCACACGTTTTAATTTTGTGGTTTCATTTCTTCCCTGGCACTAAAATGTTAAGGCGGATCCCCTCTCGAGGAGTTTCCTGGCGGACTCTCCTGAGTTATCTGATCCTTCTGTTTATTTTGAAAGAGGTGCAGTTTCTTTCCGACATCTCGCCCAATTTGAGACTGGCTCTGGAGGGGTGCAGGAGGATAAGCCCGAGCGCTGCCCTGTTGGGAAATTGTTTGTCCCGGACCAGTGGAAAAAGAGTGTAATGTCGAGATTCATTGTTCCGCGTTGGCCGGTCATTCCAGTGAATTTTTGGTACCAAGACTTGGTTAGTCGGTCCTTTTGGTGGTCTACCTTGTCCGTGATGTCAGGGAGTTTGTGCAGTCCTGCGGGACTGCTCTCGCTCCAAGCCTTGCTCTCGTTCTATGGTTTGTTGATCCATTACCTGTGCCCAAGAGACCATGGACCCATATCTCTATGGATTTCATTTCCGACCTCCCTGTTTTCTCAGAGAATGACCGTCATCTGGTGATTTGCGATAGGTTTTCCAAGATGATACATCTTGTGCCATTACCTAAG
>JARQOD010000006.1:276226048-276267201 GCA_033576555.1 Oophaga sylvatica
TTTTTTCTTTCCACACTATTTTTCCCTTCTGTGAGTACCATATAATTTTCAGTTTGGCCGGTGATACTGTTATGTTTTGGTAGCTGAGGAGAGCAGGCAAAAACGGCAATACACCAGAGAGGTTGGAATCCACTGGATTGCAGTACCCTGACTAACCACCACAACTAAAGGCAGCCGTGGAGCGTTCCTACGTTGGTCCTAGACGCCTCGTCACAGCCTGAAAGGCTAACTACGCCTAAAGATAGAAAGAGGAAAGCTATCTGCCCCGGAGCAGATCCTCAAAGAACATAGGAAGCCCCCAAACATGTAATGGCGGTTAGACAAGAGGAAATACAGACATAGACAGAAAATAGTATGAGCAAACGCTGGGGCCCAATCTGCCTAGACAGAAAAGGATAGGAAGGATACTTACTGCAATCCCAAAAAACCCTAAAAAAAACCAACGCTACTAATTGCAAAAACACCTGAGATCACACGACCTCTACCACCTAAATTAGTTCTCTGGTGTAACAAAACTAAGCCGCAGCCACAGAAAAAACTGGAAAAGGCAAATGAACAAACAACACTGGCTCCAGAGGAACCGAGAGGAGACCAAGCCCCCCGGGGAGGGGAACCTGGCCAACCTCACAGAAATGCAGAGAAATATGCAAATGGCAAGCACAAAAACAAAAAACAGAAAATATCTTATCTGAGAGCAGGAGAAGAGGCAAGACTCAGCAAGCTTCCAAGTGAACCAGGAAACAACGTTGAGACAAGAACAATTGATCACCGGCAACCATGATGGGGGGAAACCTCCCTTATATCCAGCCAGTCCGTGATTCCTGATTGACAATCCTCATTGAATGGTTCAGTACCGTTTGTAACCACCAGAGGGAGCTTCTGCTCAGAATTCATTTCTAAAACATTCATAACAAGAGGCTATAGCAACAAACAAATAAAATGTGGCTATTTGAGACCAAAAAGGACTCCAAGGGAAAAACTTGTCTTTAGTAGTGTTAATAAAAAAGGTGATCAAAATGACAATCAGTATGTTAGATTTATTTCCATGTATAATACTCAATGGGACAAACTAATGGAAATCTTCAATAAGCATTGGAAAATTCTACATACTGATCCAATTCTGTCCAAAATTCTCCCCCCAATTCCATCATCAGTTTCTCGACGATGTAGAAACTTAAAGGATCTTGTAGTCCATAGTTTTTATGATCCACTCTGTAATAAGAATCCCACAGCCACCAATGAAACAAAAATGGGCTTCTATCCCTGTGGCTTGTGTAAGGCCTGTGCAAATCTTATAAAGGCAAAAACATTCTGTAATTCTAATGGCACTCGGGTTTACAATATTAGGAAATACTTGACTTGCATTTCCAAGGGAGTAATTTACTATGCCGAGTGCCCACGTCAGAAAATCTATATTGGACTGACCACTAGGGAATTAAAAATAAGAGTTAGGGAGCATGTGCATTGAAAAAGCTAAGGATATTGATGACACTTCGACTTTAAAAAACCATCCCCCAGCACTTCAAACAATATCATATTTGCTGCACCAGTGGACTAAAGGTTGGGGGCATTGACAAAATTGATATGGCTCCTAGAGGGGGGGATCTTGGTAAAGCTTTAGCTCAATTGGAGAGCCGTTGGATTTTTCGTCTTGGCTCTCTTTCACCTCAGGGACTTAATGCAACTACTGGCTGTGGTGCCTTCTTATAATGTCTTTTTGATTGCCTATTTTATCCTTTATTGTATATATGGTCTTAGATATCGTATATTTGGTGATATTCTTGATGATTAACTTCATGGTAGGCTGTCATGGCCTCATTGGGGAATTTTTAGGTTTTATAAAAAAAATTTGTTTTTGTTTTTTAGTGTTTCATCTGTGTATTTTTTATATGTTTTCTAGTACCTGCCGTCTATTTCCGATTTGTTCATGGTCCTTGAGGGAATGACGGCATCCTGCGGATCTCTGTGCGGGCTTCGTCTGGCAAAACCTGGCTGGAATTGGGATAAAAAATTGAACTAGAAATCAATAATTGATCTATACAACATCATCTATATAAATGTCTGATAATCATCGACATGCGCGTTATTTCTACACTTCATGCACTTTGTGCACTTTTATTGTGTTTTTTTTTCCATTATATTGTTATGCACTTATGCACTTTGAATATATCTTACAGTATTATTTATCTATATTAACACTGTTATATAAATGCTTGATAATTATTGAAGCGTATTTTGTTCTCATATTTTATGCACTAGTGTACTTTAATTGGCCTTTTATATTATAATTATTATTGTTAATATTATTATGCACTTATGCAACTATACGGTATATCACAGTATATATTTATGCATTATATTATATAAATATGGTTCATATGTAAGTAAAGAAATATATATATGTCACTTGAGAAATGCAACATATGTTTTAATATTTAATTTTAATTTTGGTATGTTCTTTTTATTGACCTTGAAGTTCATTCTTTTTCCTATTCCCTTTATTTTTTATTTTATTTTATTTTTTACTTGCACAGTCATGGCGATGGACAGTTTTAAATGTTGGTGTCCCCCTTTTGTTCTGCCTGGTCTGCCTTGGGGCCTTGTTCTTGATTTAGTTAAAATATATGCCGTGAGTAGGCGCGTGTGTGTGCATGCGCGCTTGCGAAATCCCTCTATACACACGCGCACTTTCTCTGTGTTAATTGAGGCTTTACAAGGTGACTCGTACGTCCTGTGTTCATGTGCATGCTCGGCACTCCATTCTTCCGACCATGACCCACAGTTGTGCGCACGCGCGCTCTCTCTGACTTTGGACTTCCGGTGACGCCATATCAGGTGACCCGCATGCGTTCCACATGCGGTTCACTGTGCATCACTCAGGAAGTTCTGTTTGACAAGGCAGGATGCGAGCGTGCGATGCGCCCTCAGTACTGTGATGAGTCATTGGTCACGGGTCAGTGACGTAGATGCCCCACTGTGTATACCAATGAATGAATCGGTTTTAATAATTTTTATGTTAAACTATTTGATTGGATGACCTACCATATAAAACATACAGTACAGACCAAAAGTTTGGACACACCTTCTCATTCAAAGATTTTTCTGTATTTTCATGACTATGAAAATTGTAAAATCACACTGAAGGCATCAAAACTATGAATTAACACATGTGGAATTATACATTACACTTTACAAAAAAGTGTGAAACAACTGAAAATATGTCTTATATTCTAGGTTCTTCAAAGTAGCCACCTTTTGCTTTGATTACTGCTTTGCACGCAGAAAAGGTGAACGGCTGGACTCTACATGCCTAGTTCCCACGTGAAGCATGGAGGAGGTGGTGTGATGGTGTGGGGGTGCTTTGCTGGTGACACTGTTGGGGATTTCCTTCCTTCCTGCTTTACCCATGCCCTCCTTTTTGCTGACAGTACATTATTGTGCTACCAACTTGCTGCCTTCTTCCCTACAATTGGAAGCTTCTCTTTGCCCTGTCTTTTTAAATTGGTTTTCTACATTGTTGTTAATTAATAAAGATATACCTTTTATCCTAAATCCTTTTATTATAACTTCTTATCTTTATGGCACCTTACCATGATAGATTATTTTGATTCCAGTACATTGAAGTGTCCTTAGCCTTTATAAATCAGGACTATGGGAATATTAAACACTTAAAATTGTTACAGAAAATAAAATATTTCTTCCAGAAAATTATTGCAATTACACATGTTTTGTTATACAAGTTTATTTTCTTTATGTGTTTTGGAACAACAGAAAAAAAGAGAAAGGGCAAATTAGACATTATTTCAAAAGCCCAAAAAAGGTCAGACAAAATTGTTGGCACCCTCAACTTAATGTTTGGTTGCACACCCTTTGGAATAAATAACTGCAATCAATCTCTTCCTAAAACCATCAACAAGCCTCTTACACCTCTCAACTGGAATTTTGGACCACTCTTCTATTGCAAACTGCTCCAGGTCACTCATATTTGAAGGGTGACGTCTCCTAACAGCAATTTTAAGATCTCTAAACAGGTGTTCCATGGGATTTAGATCCAGACTTATTGCTGGACACTTTAGAACTGTCCAGCGCTTTGCTTTCATGCATTTCTGGGTGCTTCTTGAAGTATGTTTGGGGTCATTGTTCTGCTGAAAGACTCATGACCTAGGAAGAAAACCCAAATTTCTGACACTGGACACTACATTCAAATCCATTGGTAATCTTCAGATTTCATGATGCCTTGTAAATAATCAAAGCACCCAGTATCAGATGCAGCAAAGCAACCAAGAAACATCTTTGAACTTTCACTGTTATGATTTGGTAGCTGAGGAGAGCAGGCAAAAAAGGAAATACACCAGAGCAGTTGGAAACTATGAGATTGCAGTACCCTGACTAACCACCACAACTAGAGGCAGCCGTGGAGCGTTCCTACGTTGGTCCTAGACGCCTCGTCACAGCCTGAGAAACTAACTATACCTAAAGATAGAAAGAGGAAAGCTATCTGCCCCGGAGCAGATCCCCAAAGAACAAAGAAAGCCCCCAAACATGTAATGGCGGTTAGACAAGAAGAAATACTGACACAGACAGAAAATAGTATGAGCAAACGTTGGGACCCAAACTTACTAAATAGAAAAGGATAGGAAGGGCACTTACTGCAATCTCAAAAAACCCTGAAAAGCACCAACTCTACTAATTTCAAAAACACCTGAGATCACACGACCTCTACCACCTAAATTAGTTCTCTGGTGTAACCAAAAACAAAACAGCAGCCACTGAAAAAACTGGAAAAAGCAAATGTACAAACATCAGTGGCTGAACTGAACTGAGAGGGCAAAAGCCCCCAGAGGGGACCCTGAAGGCCCCCACAAGAGTGCAGGACATAATGCAAAAATAAAGCACAAAAACAAAAAGAAGAAAATGTCTTATCTGTTAGCAGGAGATTCAGACACGACACAGCAGGCTACCAAGGAAACAGGAATCAAGGATTGAGACCAGAACAATTGATCACCGGCAACCCTGATGGGAAGGCGACTCCCTTATATAAGACCAGTCAGTAACACCTGATTCCCAATCCTCACAATCTTCACTGGACAGTCCAGTACCGTTTGTAACCACCAGAGGGAGCTTCTGCTCAGAACTCATTTCCAGCCTATTCACAACAGTACCCCCCCCTTGAGGAGGGGTCACCGAACCCTCATTTGAGCAACCAGGTCGGTCAGGATGAGTTCTATGATACGCACGGATGAGTCTCCTAGCATGGATGTCCGAAGCAAACACCCAAGAATTGTCTTCCTGACCATAACCTCTCCATTTAACCAAATACTGGAGTTTCCGTCTAGAAAAACGAGAATTCAATATTTTCTCAACCACATACTCCAGATTTCCCTCAACCAAAACAGGGTCAGGAGGCACAATAGTAGGAACCACTGGCTCAACAAACCTCTTCAACAAGGACTTGTGGAACACGTTATGGATCTTAAATGTCCCTGGAAGAAGCAAACGAAAAGAAACAGGATTAAGAATCTCCATGATCTTATAAGGTCCAATGAACCTAGGCTTAAATTTAGGAGATGCCACTCTCATAGGAATATTTCTTGAGGACAACCAGACCAAGTCCCCCACTTTAAACCGAGGACCATCAGTCCTATGCCGGTTAGTAAACCGCTGGGCCCTCTCCTGAGAGAGGGACAACCTCTCCACTACCTGGTCCCAAATCTGTTGCATACGCTCCACAACAGAGTCAACACCTGGACAGACAGAAGCCTCCGTCTGTCCTGAAGAAAATCGAGGGTGAAACCCAGAATTACAGAAAAACGGAGACATCAAAGTGGCAGAGCTAGCCCTATTATTAAGAGCAAACTCAGCCAAAGGCAAAAAAGAGACCCAGTCATCCTGATCAGCAGACACAAAGCATCTTAGATAAGTCTCCAATGTCTGGTTTGTTCTCTCAGTTTGACCATTGGTCTGAGGATGAAACGCCGAGGAGAAAGACAATTGAACACCAATTTTAGAACAAAAGGTCCTCCAAAATCTGGAAACAAACTGGACTCCTCTGTCAGACACAATGTTCTCAGGAATGCCGTGTAAACGAACCACGTGCTGAAGGAACAAAGGCACCAATTCAGAGGAGGAAGGCAACTTAGGTAATGGCACAAGATGTATCATCTTGGAAAACCTATCGCAAATCACCCAGATGACGGTCATTTCTTGAGAAACAGGGAGGTCGGAAATGAAATCCATAGAGATATGGGTCCATGGTCTCTTGGGCACAGGTAATGGCATCAACAAACCACTAGAACGAAAGCAAGGCTTGGAGCGAGAGCAAGTCCCGCAGGACTGCACAAACTCCCTGACATCACGAGACAAGGTAGACCACCAAAAGGACCGACTAACCAAGTCTCTGGTACCAAAAATTCCGGGATGACCGGCCAACGCGGAACAATGAATCTCAGACATTACACTCTTTTTCCACTGGTCCGGGACAAACAATTTCCCAACAGGGCAGCGCTCGGGCTTATCCTCCTGACACCCCTCACAGAGCCAGTCTCAAATTGGGCGAGATGGCGGAAAGAACTACACCCTCTTTCAAAATAACAGAAGGATCAGATAACTCAGGAGAGTCCGCCAGGAAACTCCTCGAGAGGGCATCCGCCTTAACATTTTTAGTGCCAGGAAGAAATGAAACCACAAAATTAAAACGTGTGAAAAACAAGGCCCACCTGGCCTGTCTAGGATTAAGTCGCTTGGCAGATTCCAGATAAACTAGATTCTTATGGTCCGTAAGGACAACCACCTGATGTTTGGCTCCCTCCAGCCAATGTCTCCACTCTTCAAAAGCCCACTTCATGGCTAATAACTCCCGATTACCCACGTCATAATTACGTTCAGTGGGAGAAAATTTTCGAGAGAAAAAGGCACAAGGGTTACTTTTAGAGGTCTCTGGATCTCTTTGGGACAAAACGGCACCTGCCCCAATTTCAGAGGCATCAACCTCCACCTGAAATGGTAGAGAAACATCAGGCTGCCGTAGAACAGGAGCAGAAGTGAATCTCTGCTTAAGTTCCTGAAATGCAGAGACTGCCTCAGGAGGCCAATTCACCACATCAGAACCCTTCTTGGTCAAATCAGTTAATGGTTTAACAATAACAGAGAAATTACCAATAAATTTACGATAAAAATTGGCAAAACCCAAGAATCTTTGAAGAGCCTTTAATGAAGTAGGTTGGACCCAATCACAGATGGCCTGAACTTTGACCGGGTCCATTTCAATAACAGATGGGGACAAAATGAATCCCAGAAATGAGATCCTCTGAACGCCAAAAAGACACTTTGATCCCTTCACATACAGAGCATTCTCTCTCAAAATCTGGAACACAGTCCGAACATGTTTTACATGAGAGTCCCAGTCATTGGAAAAAATCAAGATATCATCCAAATAAACAATCAGAAATTTATCCACAAAATCCCTGAAAATGTCATTCATGAAGGACTGGAAGACAGAAGGAGCATTAGTGAGCCCAAAGGGCATCACAAGGTACTCAAAATGCCCTTCAGGGGTATTAAATGCCGTCTTCCATTCATCCCCGTGCTTAATGCGAATAAGGTTATATGCCCCCCTGAGGTCAAGCTTGGTAAACCAAGTAGCGTTTTTCACCCTGGAAAACAGATCAGAGATCAAGGGTAAAGGATATTGATATTTCACAGTAATATTGTTCAAGAGACGATAATCAATACACGGCCTTAATGAACCATCCTTTTTGGCCACAAAGAAAAAAACGGCACCTAAGGGTGAAGAGGATGGTCTGATATGACCCTTCTCCAATGACTCCTTGATATAAGACCGCATAGCGTCATGTTCAGGTACAGACAAGTTAAAAAGGCGACCTTTAGGGAATTTACTACCATGCACTAATTCAATAGCGCAGTCATAGCTCCTATGGGGAGTTAAGGATGCAGATTTACTTTCACTAAACACATCAGAAAAATCAATCAAAAAGTCAGGAACATCCTGAGCCTGGGGGGAGGCAGAAAAAACAGGAGTGTTGGTATTAACACATTGGCAGCCCCAACTGGTAACAGACACAGATTTCCAATCCAAAACAGGATTATGAGACTGTAACCAAGGGAAACCCAGTACGATAATGTCATGCAGATTATACAGAACCAAAAATTTGCAACTCTCCTGATGATCAGGTTCTACCCTCATTATCACCTGAGTAGAGAACTGAGGTTTATTCTCAGCCAAAGGGTAGAATCGATCCCCAGTAGGGGAATAGACTTCCGTAGGGGTATCAAGGGAAACCCACAACGTTTAGCAAAATCAAAATCCATCAGGTTAATAGCTGCTCCAGAATCAACAAAAGCCTGAGCAGAAAATGAGGACAGAGAGCATATCAGGGTAACAGTTAATAAAAACTTAGTCTGAACACTACCCAAGACAACTGAGTGTGCAAAACGTCTTCCCCGCTTAGGGCAGACTGAAATAGCATGAGAGGCATCACCACAGTAGAAACATAACCCATTGCGCTTTCGAAATTCATGACGCTGTGCCCCAGAAACCACTCTATCACACTGCATGGATTCAGAAGCAGGTTCACAAGGCAACATTATTCCACGCATACCTTTCCGCTCACGCAAATGTCTGTCAATTTGAATAGCTAATGACATAGAATCATTGAGACCAGAGGGAACAGGGAATCCCACCATAACATCCTTTACATTATCTGACAGTCCCTTCCGAAAAAGCGCTGCCAAAGCATCGTCATTCCATTTGGTCAGGACTGCCCACCTACGGAATCTCTGACAGTATAACTCAGCGTCCTCAAGCCCCTGACTTAATGCCAACAAAGTTTTTTCAGCTTGATCAGTGACATTAGGCTCATCGTACAATAACCCCAAAGCCTGAAAAAACGCATCAACATCACTCAAAACAGGATCCCCAGGTGTCAGGGAAAAAGCCCAATCCTGAGGGTCGCCGCGCAGGAGAGAGATGACAATTTGAACCTGCTGCGCTGCATTCCCTGAGGACTCCCTTATATAAGACCAGTCAGTAACACCTGATTCCCAATCCTCACAATCTTCACTGGACAGTCCAGTACCGTTTGTAACCACCAGAGGGAGCTTCTGCTCAGAACTCATTTCCAGCCTATTCACAACACTTCACCATATTTGACTATAAGTACTGTGATCTTTTCTTTGTAGGCCTCATTTTGTTTTCTGTAAACAGTAGAATGATATGCTTTACCAAAAGCTTTATCTTGGTCTTATCTGTCTGCAAGACGCTTTCCCAAAATAATTTTGACTTACGACATTTTGACAAACTGCAGTGTAGATTTTTGTCTCTGTGTCAGCAGTGAGGTCCTCCTGGGTCTCCTGCTATAGCGTTTCATTTCATTCAAATGTCAATGGATAGTTTGCGCTGACACTGATGCACCCTGAGCCTGCAGGACAGCTTGAATGTCTTTGAAACTTGATTGGGGTGGCTTATGCACCATCCAGACTATCCTGTGTTGCAATCTTTCATCAAGTTTTCTCTTCCATCCACATCCAGGGAGATTAGCTACAGTGCCCTGGTTTGTAAACTTCTAGATTATGTTGCGCACCGTGGACAAGGCAACATCAAGTTCACTGGAGATGGACTTGTAACCTTGAGATTGTAAATATTGTTCAATAATTTTAGTTCTCACGTCCTCAGACAGTTCTCTTTTCTCCTCTATCAGTTGTCCATGCTTAGTGTGTCACACACAGACACACAATGCAAAGAAAGATTGAGTCAACTTCTCCCCTTTTTATCCAGGTTCAGAAGTGATTTTCATATTGCCCACACCTGTTACTTGCCACAGGTGAGTTTGAATGAGCATCACATGCTTGAAACAAAGTTGTTTACCCACAATTTTGGAAAGGTGCCAACAATTTTGTCCACCCTATTTTTGGGGTTTTGATTGAAATTGATTACCAATTTGCCTTTTTTCTCTGGTTTTTGTGCTGTTCTAATACACACAAAGGAAAGAAACATGTGTATAACAAAACATGTGTAATTGCACAAATTTTCTGGGAGAAATATTTCATTTTCTGGAACAATTTCAAGGGAGTAAACACGTTGACTGTATGTCCATGTCACTTGCTGATTTGTGATGTTTACTATTTTTGTAAAAAAGCACATTAAAATGACATTGTTGCAATTGTTTTTCATTATTTTTTAGCAATTCCATAGGAAGGATTTTTGTATTTTTTGCACTATGTTTTCGGGGTGCAGTCAAGCCCAGACACGTCTGGTCTCGCATGAGGGGTGTTCACACTGTAATGCATTGAGAGTGTGCTGGCCAGCCTGCCTAATCGAAGAGTAGAGGCGTGACTAATAGGCTGTGAACCAGACACTATGCAGTAACCTTGTGTGAACAACACCCCATGCGGGCCTTTATTGTGCAATTGTATACTGGGCAGTCGCTGTCTCCTTGAATGGTATGTGGAGAGTGGCTGTTGATCTGGTATTTTGCACCTGTATTGCTAACATCTTGCTATATGGGCTGGCTGTACCCTGCAGTGCATTTGTTCCAAGACCTGGGCAGGTAAGTGTTACTATCTTTTTGTTCGCTGTTTAAATTCAATTTCATAGGAAGAAAAAAAATCTGACTTTTATGTTCTCTAGAATACACGTACATTGAAATACACTGATATATACAAATGTACAGTGGGTACGGAAAGTATTCAGACCCCTTTAAATATTTCACTCTTTGTTTCATTGCAATTATCTGGTAAAGTCAAAAAGTTCATTTTTTTCTCATTAATGTGCACTATGCACCCCATCTTGACTGAAAAAAGCAGAAATATAGAAATTTTTGCAAATGTATTAAAAAAGAAAAACTGAAATATCACATGGTCATAAGTATTTAGACCCTTTGTTCAGACTCTCATATTTAAGTCACATGCTGTCTATTTCCTTGTGATTCTCCTTGAGATGGTTCTACTCCTCCATTGGAGTCCAGCTGTGTTTAATTAAATTGAAACGACTTGATTTGTAAAGGCACACACTTGTCTATTTAAGACCTCACAGCTCACAGTGCATGTCAGACCAAATGAGAATCATGAGGTCAAAGGAACTGGCCAAGGAGCTCAGAGACAGAATTGTGGTAAGGTACACATCTGGCCAAGGTTACAAAAGAATTTATGCAGTACTCAAGGTTCCTAAGAGCACAGTGGCCTCCATAATCCTTAAATGGAAGACTTTTGGGACCACCAGAAGTCTTCCTAGACCCGGCAGTCCAGCCAAACTGAGCAATCATGGAGAAGAGCCTTGGTGAGAGAGGTAAAGCAGAACCCCAAGATCACTGTGGCTGAGCTCCACAGATGAAGTAGGGAGATGGGAGAAAGTTTCACAAAGTTAACTATCACTGCAGCCCTCCACCAGTCGGACCTTTATGGCAGAGTGGCCCGACGGAAGCATCTTCTCAGTGCAACACATATGAAAGCCCGCATAGAGTTTGCTAAAAAAAAACATATGAAGGACTACCAGACTATGAGAAATAAGATTCTCTGGTCTGATGAGGCAAAGAGAGAGAACTTTTTGGTAATAATTCTAAGCGCTATGTGTGGAGAAAACCAGTCACTGCTCATCACCTGCCCAATACAATCCCAACAGTGAAACATGGCGGTGACAGTATCATGCTATGGGGGTATTTTTCGGCAGCAGGGACAGGATGACTGGTTGCAATTGAAGGAAACATTTATGCGGCCAAGCACAGAGATATCCTGGATGAAAACCTCTTCCAGAGTGCTCTGGACCTCAGACTTGGCCGAAGGTTCACCTTCCAACAAGACACTGACCCTAAGCACACAGCTAAAATAACAAAGGAGTGGCTTCAGAACAACTCTGTGACCATGTTTGACTGGACCAGCCAGAGCCCTGACCTAAACCCAATTGAGCATCTCTGGAGAGACCTGAAAATGGTTGTCCACCAATTCACTATCCAACCTAATAGAACTGGAGAGGATCTGCAAGGAAGAATGGCAGAGGATCCCCAAATCCAGATGTGAAAAACTTGTTGCATCATTCCTAAGAAGAATCATGGCTATACTAGCTCAAAAGGGTGCTTCTACTCAATACTGAGCAAAAGTCTGAATACTTATGACCATGTGATATTTCAGTTTTTCTTTTTTAATACATTTGCAAAAATTTCTACATTTCTGTTTTTTTCAGTCAAGATGGAGTGCAGAGTGTACATTAATGAGAAAAAAAAAGAACTTTTTTGAATTTACCAAATGGCTGCAATGAAATAAAGAGTGAAAAATTTAAAGGGTTCTGAATACTTTCCGTACCCACTGTATCTCTATATATCAGTATAAGGTGCTTGTGGGTTCAGGACCAGCAATGTATATATATGGTGCTGCAGGGCCGCCATCACGGCATTACTGCCCTGACTGGTGTATGGGGCCGATCAGCAGAGGGGGCCCGCATCAGGCCTCGTCACTTTTGCCCACTTTTGCCCCAGTGGCAGGATTCTTCCTGATCAAGTAACTGAACCTGTGTCCGAGATGCAGGTTCAGTTTTTTCTATTGCCGTGGGGGGCCTGCACGGTAATAGTTAAAGCCGCCAGCCAATCAGAGGCTGGCAGCTGACGTCAGCGCGCACGTCGCTGGCGTCTGATGTCATTGTCATTCGCTGGCGAGTGTGCGCTTTCAGCCTGGAGGGAAGGTCGCTCGCCACAGGAGCCCAGCAAGGTAAGGAGAAAGGTTTGTTTTTTTATATTGAAAGCGGCAAGCCGGCAGGATGAAAGACACGGGAGCAAGATTTGAGACATGGGGGAAAAAATGAAAGACTTGGAGGCAGGATGAAAGACATGGGGCAGGATTTGAGCCATTGGGCAGGATTTGAGACATGGGGGCATGATGAAAGACATGGGGGCAGGATGAAAGACATGAGAGTAGGATTTGAGACATGGGGTCAGGATGAAAGTCATGGGAGCAGGATGAAAGATATGGGAGCAGGATTTGAAACATGGGGCAGGATGAAAGACATGGGGCAGGATGAAAGACACGGGGACAGGATTAGAGACATGGGGCAGGATGGGAGACACAGGGGGCAGAATGGAGACATGAGGCAGGATTTGAGACATGGGGGCAGGATGAAAGACATGGGGGGCAGGATTGGACACACAGGGGGCAGGATGAAAGACATGGGGGCAGGATGAAAGACATGGGGGCAGGATGAAAGACACAGGGGCAGGATTGGAGTTATGGTGCAGGATGGAGAAACGGGCAGAATGGAGACATGGGGGAAGGATGAAAGACACGGGGGCAGGATTTGAAACACGGGGCAGGATGGGAGACATTGGGCAGAAAGGAGACAGGGGGCAGAATGGAGACAGGGAGGATTGGAGAAACAGGGTTGGAAACACAGGGGACAGGATTGGAGACACAGGGGGCAGGATTGGAGACACAGGGGGCAGGATGGCGACATGGTGCGTTATGGAGACAGATGGGGCAGGAATATTGGACAGGATGGACACATATGGGGCAGGAATATGGGGCAGGATGGAGACAAGTGGGGCAGGAATATGGGGCAGGATGGAGACAGATGGGGCAGGATCATAGGGCAGGATGGAGACAGATGGGGCAGGATGGAGACAGATGTGCAGGATCATGAGGCAGGATGGAGACAGATGGTGCAGGATGGAGACAGATGGTGCAGGATCATGGGGCAGGATGGAGACAGGTGGTACAGGATCATGAGGCAGGATGGAGACAGGTGGGGCAGGATGGAGACAGATGGTGCAGGATCATGGGGCAAGATGGATATGATGGAGACAGATGGGGCAGGATCATGGGACAGATGGGGCAGGATGGGGAGATCATATGGGGCAGAATGAATACTCATGAGGGCAGGATGGGAGAACATATTGCTGGAGCCAGGAATGAGACACATGGGGGCCAGGATGGGGGATATTATTACCATAGGGGCTAATTAAGGGATATTATTACTGCAGTGATGTATTTATTTTATTTTTTGAGGATACTGTTTTAAATGTGGGGGCGGTCCTGTTACTGTGCAGAGTGACACTATGTTGCCTTTTTTTCTTCATCTGGTGTAGTGTAGAAGTTGAGAAAAAATAAGTAATGTGTTCTGCAAGTGGAGCTCTAGATAACTGTGTTATTTCCTGCAGAGACGAGCCCTGGCGAAAAGAAGTGACGACGGTCTGTGCTGGATGAAGATGAAAGACTTCACCTAGAGACGTCACTGGTGAGTCAGTGTGTTACCTATACACTGACACTATACACTGTATACTATATACAGTGGTCCTGTGTACAATGTCACCAGTGATCACTGTATTACCTGTACACAGACACTGCATTATAAGTACAGATCTACTGTGTATAATGGCACTTATGGTGATATTAGTATTGTGTTTTTTTATTACTGATCAGTATTTTAGTATTCAGTCACTATGTTGTCCGGTCCTGGTGTGGCGGTATTTGTTCCTTGCATGTGGTATTATTTGGTCACTATGTGGTGGTAATATGTGGTCTGGTCATGTTGTGGTGGTATTTGTCCCTTGTATGCGGCATTATTGGTCACTGTGGTGGTAATATGTGGTCTGGACATGGTGTGGCGGTATTTTTTCCTTGTATGTGGTATTATAGGTCACTGTGTGGTGGTAATATGTGGTCTGGACATGGTGCGGTGGTATTTGTTCCTTGTATGTGCTATTATTTGGTCACTTTGTGGTGCTAATATGTGGTCTGGACATGGTGTGGTGGTATTTGTTTCTTGTATGTGGTATTATAGGTTACTATGTGGTGGTAATATGTGGTCTGGACATGGTGTTGTGGTATTTGTCCTTTGTATGTGGTATTATTGGTCACTATGTGGTGGTAATATGGTGTCTGGTCATGGTGCAGTGGTATTTGTCCTCTGTATGTGATATTATTGGTCATTTTAAAAATTGAAAAATAAATAAAAAATATACCTAAATTGTATTGGATATTTTAACAAATGTTTAATAGGTTAGAGTAGAGCAGGGCCCGGCCAAAGAGTCTACCTTGTCGTGGTGGCGGCTTAAAAAATCTTTTGGCCAAAACAAAAGCTGCTGGCTACATGTGTGATCTGGTGATGGGAACTGTTAATGTGTGATTGGTGAAAAGTGGAGTTTTTCAAGAGAGAGGTGGGACTGTGGACAGTTCGAGGGGTGGAGGCGGGGCTGGGGGGAGCCTTGGCAAAGTCTCAAGGGTTCCCGAAAATTTTGCCAGTATGGGGCCCCAAAATTCCTAGTGGCAGCCCTGTGGTGCTCTATGACTGTAAGGAGGCACAAAGGAACATTATTATCATAAGGAGGCTCAGTGGGGGTATTTTTTCTATAGAGTGCTGTATAACTGTAAGGAGGAGCATTATTACTATAAGGAAGTACAGAGGAAGCACTAACCTTTAGTAGAACAGAAAGGTCACTGCTATTGTATGGGCCACAATAGGAGGGTACTGTTACTATATTGGGCAAATAAGGGGCATTATTACTGTCTGAAGCACTGGGGTACTATATGTTTTTTGTAAAATTGGTAGAAGGTCAGGAGAGTCCTGTAAAAGCAGTAAGTCAAGGATTTCTGTTACATTTTACAAGGAAGAATTATGAATTAAAGAAGAGGTGGTCTGGGCCGAATTGAATTGGTGGTCTGGTCATTAGCATGAAAAATGCTCAGCTAAATGTGGACGTTCTTTAGTGTAGCGCAGTGTTTCCCAAACTCCAGTCCTCACGGCCCCCACGGGTCATGTTTTCAGGATTTCCATAGTGTTGCACAGGTGAGAGAATTCCTGATGCCTTGATGATACTATCACCATCTGCACAATACAAAGGAAATCTTGAAAACATGACCCGTGGGGGCTGCGACGACTGGAGTTTGGGAAACACTGATGTAGAGTCTGAAAGTTTAGTTCTGCTTTAACATACACAGATTAGCAGTGGCCCCCATGCTCTTGGGGGCCCCAGGACAAGTGCCCAATTGGCTCATGCGTTAAGATGGCCCTGAGTCCCATGGGCTGCAAAGCCACTCAATGATTCCTTGGCTTTGCCAACTACTATCAGAAGTGTATCAAGAACTGTTACCAAATAGTATCTCCTCTTGTTTCTCTTCTGCTCTTGTTTTGCACCATCCAGACATCAATAAGCCATTATTTATTGAAGTCAATGCCTTGTCCATAAGGTGTTAGAGCTGTGCTGATTTATTTTATTAATTAGATTGTATCATGGCAGTGACGTTAGTTTTAGTAAGAAATGAGCTCTTAAATATGTCTATGATTTTTGTTGATGATTTTCAACTATTTTTTATGCTTCTTTGAATGGCCCTATATAAGATATAAGATTGGGGCAATCTAAGATGTGGAAAAACAATGTCTCCCTCCATGTGGTAAGTTTTTTAAATAATTTTTTATGTTTGGGGAGAATGCCAAACTGAATTCTTGTCCCAGGTCAAAAAATACTAATATACTGTATATTTGGATACAATGTTAGTATGTCAAGGTTGAAAATCCAAGATCAAAGCTAGAAGTAGTTTTATGGGAATAAGGCAAGAGTCTTTTACTCACAAATTTTAGAAGTTGTCATCTTATGTATATTTTCCTAGATTCTTCTCTTCCAATTTTTGTGAAAAGCAATAACATAAAAAGAACAAATAATAGCAGGATGATACTCATATACATTAGTAAGTACTAGCTATTCATTCATGCTTATATATGATTGAGCAAATTGGTGTCTTTTCAGGTGAACCAATTTTTACCCAGCTAATTCTCATATGTTAAACCAATGCAAAAGAAATTTGTAATTACATTTTAGAGCTGCTCATACGAGGGTTAATCATTAGCAGATGGTACACCATCCTATATCTTAAGAAAATCCTGCCATTTTTAAAGGGCATGACACATTTCCATTGCAAAAGTTGCCACTTAATGCCCATTTACACAGCACTATTATTGTGAACGAGCGTTCCTAAGAACGATAATCATGCAGTCTAAACAGGCAAAACACTCGGTTGTTGGGTGAAATGATCGTTATTCTCAGCAGCTCATCGGCCTGTGTAAACAGGACCTTGAAAGTAAAGAAGAAAATACATCTTCACTCTGGAATGCTATAATATGCAAATGAGCCGCCCTCCCAGAGCAGTGGGGTACTCGGATCCGAGCCTAATAACTTCTATAGGGGATGTCACAGCAACACAGCTCGGTCCGTGGCTCTGGGCGCTCACCGTTAATGTGGGATATTTACAGGGGAATTGAATGTTGGTATGGGGATTCGTGACGCCACCTGTGGTACCTGGTCAGGGTGACCAGCGCTGCGGTGCAGATCCACTGAAGGGTTGGTGTTGTGCAGCTATAGATGTTAGGCCTCCCACAGGTGAGGCTGAGTCCTTCAGGGGTGGTAGATATATAGGGAAGCAGGACGAAGGGGGACCCGGCAGTTAGGGGTGAGAAGATGGACACACACACAAGTCACTTTGGTACCTTTACTGAAGATGTTTCAGGCACATCCCGGAGCACTGTAGGGTGAAGGGTGCACATCCAGATTCTCCCACGGAGTAGGTGTGTGGCCTCCTGTTCCTTGCCTTTCTGTAATGAAGTCCTGGCCTGCATGTAGCTGGGCCTAACTTAGTCACTGTCCTGCACCTGGCTTACCTTGTGGTTGGATCTTTTCTTGAAGTACACAGACCCTGCTGGCAGTGCACTGCCTGACTCCGTCCTCCTGGCCCAGTTACGTATCAGCTCTGTGGTGCTCCTGGGACCTGTAGTCCTCCAGGAACTCCGGTGTTCTCCTAATGGGTCGTGGAGATCCCTATAGGCTCGGACCCCGGCGTCCGGTAAATACTTGTTGAGGTGAGCTATGAAGGCTCCTCTGCCTCTTACTTCTCTTTCCACTTGCCTTCGGCCTACTCGGGCCCTCACACGATTACACACACTGGCAGTTGGTGGGCTGCCCTTCACCTCTCTCAGAGCGTCGGCATGCTCCTGGCTCTCAACTTAAGCTATGGAGTAACTCACTGCAGACTCCACTCGTCTGCTCTGTCTGCAGCCTACTCACTTGTCTCAGTTCTGACTAGACTGAAATGGATTCAACTCCACTCTACTGGACTCCACTCTTTTGAACTGAACTGCTCTGCAGTCTCTCTGCTGCAGACTGCAGCCTTCTGCTCTGCATTGCACACTGCACTCAGCAGAACTCTAATCTGACTGCCTGAACTGCAGTCTCTCAAATCTGAGCTCTCTCTTCCTATCTTCACCCTCCTTTTATATGCCTATCCAGCTCCCTCTGGTGGTCTTAGGGGATGGGTGAAGGTGTGTGTATGCATTGGGACCTCTAGTGGTTAAATCCTTCAGTGCACCCTTCCAGGAGATGTGGGAATCCTAGCACAGCTGGGCTCCACACAAACACTGAATATATGAAATTGGAGTGGCATTACTGCTATAATTTTTTTTTAAAAATTAAGGTACTTGGTATACAAATTGGCCAATTTGTGAGAGCCCAACTTCCAGCGACAAGACTTAGCCCCTTGTTGGGACCCCAAACCTTATATACCTCTTCCGGGCTGAAAGCCTATACTTTAAAGGGCAGGCAGTACATGTGCTGCCGAGAACAATGGCAGCTTATATACCTTGTAGTATCTGTTACAGCGTCATCACACAGGAAATGGGAAAAAAAATAAAAGCAGTTACATAGGGAACGGTAGGGAATTTTGAATACATATTAGTAAATAGCTTAGATTATGGCAGTAAAAAGATGGGGTTTAGAATGAATTTTAAAGTGAAGTTTGTTGCTGATCAGCGGTGGTTTAACACTGCACTATGCAGAGTATGCGGACCCTCAGTTTGTGTAGGTTTTGAACAATATTGCATTACAGGCACATGAAGATAAAGAGAATGCGCTAAAGTATTTGAAAGCACAGCTGGCTTGAAGTTTCCATATGCGGTTATAATTGCTGACTGAATGTAGCCTTGTGTACAACTAACTTTGTAATAGCCAAAAAAAGGAACCGATTATCAGAAACAGTTAGCACTCAATGTGTGTCACACTCCCCTCTCTGTAGGGGGCCCTTGCTTATTAGGGTACTTTATTATGTCTCCCCTGATGTGCAGGATAAGAAAATGTGTCTTGGTGACATTTGTGGACTGCCTAAATTATGTCTTACTTTGACATTCTAATGTAAGGGTGCCTTGATGTTTCAGTAAGGCTGTCATATTCCTCTGCCCTACAGTTTAACTGATTCGGTATCTTGGCCAATGACTTTAATAGACAAGTGCGGCTATACAACAGTATTGTACCTATATATTATATATCAGGGAATTATTTGTTCCAAACTCAATTGTTACATGAATGAAAAAGAACAAAATGTATGGCTATAATAAGAAGCTTTCATAGTTGATTTCTATATGAGTGTATGCACAGTATGTTACAGAGCTGCCGGCCATTGACTTATTCATATATTGATGAGCGCTATGGCCTGTCATTAAATTTAGAGCAAATTAAAAGTTTTTACTTTTTTAGGCCACAGCGAACTTCAGACAATAAGTTATTACTTCACCTTCAGTGTCTAAGCCATATTTATATAGCAGGCAGAAATGAACAATATTCTGTATGCATTAACCTTGTTTGCAATTCATTTTAAGAAAACATAGAAATGAATTGCATAATTTATGCACAGAATTCATCTGTAAGAATATAATCTTAATATAGAGGTATATGCACCATAATCTCATATGCTAGCATATGTATTTCCCTTTCATCTAAAAAAGTAAATAAAATGACTCCTTGCCACTAAAAAAGTATGAAGCTATTTTGTTTTATTAACTGTTGATAGGAAAGTTGCCTTGCATAGTGGTGGTGAATTTTATTAAAGGAAATCTGTCAGCAGGAGATAGAGGCAGAAACACAGAATTCTGGGATGCGTCACTTGTCATAGTGCATGCTGTTTGCTAACTGTGAAAGATTTATCACTAGGAGATTAGAATTACCGGACTGGTCCAGCAACCAGGGTCGGGACCAAGTATTTTGGTGCCCTAGACAGATGAAGCCAATGGAACCCCTACCCCACTCTATAGCAAAGGAATGGCTCAGAGACTAAGGTAACATGACCCCTAAAGACCATCCCCCCCTTCCCCTCCGATTGGTTAGGTAGCACACTCTGATGACCACTTTCACTAGAATTGATACCTTTTTCACAAAAAAATGATATCAAAAGTCAAAAAGTGGTGTACTTTAGTGATGTGACTTAACAAGGAGTGCAATTTCCAAGTTAGATACAGATTCAATAATTTTTTGCTGACCATTTACACAATACAGGGGAAAAAATAGCGATATTTATCCATGACATCCTATATTTTAAATATAGACCCCAAGGATAATTATCGAAACAAATAAAGTGTTACTATAATCGGGGCTGTTTAGTTTCAATTATGGTGTCCAGCATTTCGCAAATACCCTAATGGAAAATAAACAGACCGCCATTATAAATAAAGAGATACATCTGATGGTTTTTGCATCAGTGATGCGACAAATACAGCTTGCACAAAACTGATGGTGGTTCTGGTGATGTATTCCGGTTCTGGTGTTATATTCATGTAGTGATGTTTGTTCTTGTGCTGTATTCATGTAGTGATGATGATTCTGGTGATATGTTCATCACTAGAACCATCATCAGTGCATGAATATGAAGCCAAAATCATCATCATCAGTGCATAATTGGAGCACCAGAGCCATCAATAGTGCATGAATATGGCAACAGAAACATTATCAGTAAATAAAGTCATCATCAGAACCACCATCAGTATATGGATAGGTCTGAAAAGGTAGCTGTGCAAAGTCTGAATAGGTATCTGTGGTGTGCAGATTTATCATCTCCCCTGGGTTATACATAACCCATGTGAGTGTGCTTATACAGTCACAACATTATAGCCAGCCAATTTAGTGTGTGCTGGGGTGTCCTCATGGATCCTGTGAATACTTTTGTTGCACAATTTCAAGCTTTGTCCTTTGGCGTCATGGACATCAGGCGTCATCAACAACACACTAATCCTAATGACGCAGTGGAACCCAAGGTTAAGTTGCCTGACTGCTTCGACTGGATAGAGGTAAGTTCTGAATTTTTTCTTCTTCATGCTAGTTATATTTTCTCCTCCGTTCTGTGAAGGTCAGTGAGTGAGCATTGTTTTGTCTTTACTCCATGGGGATTTGCCGGCCTGGGCATTTTCTTTGCAAGAAGATTCCCTGGCATTTTCTTCCATTGAGGCATTTTTTTCGGCTCTTAGACTCATTTATGATGACCTTGACAAAGTCGCTCCTGCTGAATCCAAGATCCACAAGTTGTATCAGGGAGGTCGTAGAGTTGAAGACTACTGCTCACAGTTTAGACGTTGAGCAGTAGAGATCTCTTGGAATTACTCCGCCCTTCGGAGTCAGTTCTGTCAGGGACTTTCAGGCAGATTATGGACATGATGGCTTATAGTCCCTGCCTGCAGTCCCTGGAGGATGCTATGACACTGGCTGTTTGTTTAGATCAGTGTTCCCCAACTCCAGTCCTCAAGAGCCACCAAGAGGTCATGTTTCAAGAATTTCCTTAGCATTGCCCAGGTGATTGAATTCTTGCCTATCCAGGTGATGCAATTATCACTTTGGCAATACTAAAGGGTATGCCACACTAAACAACATCGCTAACGGGATCGCTAAAAAACGTCACTATTTAGCGATCCCGTTAGCGATGTTGTTGTGTGCGGCATCTGCCAGCGACGAGCTTCCTGCTGTGATCTCGCTCGTCGCTGGAATCGTTCCGGACCCTATTTTATCGTCGGCGCTCCCGCTGGGTAAGTATATATCGCTGAGTGTGGCACCTTTTTTAGCGATTTAGCGGTACTTTTGTACCGCTAAAGTCGTTAAGGAGATCGCTAACCGCGATAGCGTCCATAACGACATCGCTAAATGTGGCCGACACTAGCGATATTGTAAACGATCCCGCTAGCGATCTCATTAGTATGCGACGCTAACGAGATCGTTAGCGGGATCGAGTAGTGTGGCAGTACCTTAAGGAAATCCTGAAAACATGACCTGTTGGTGGATCTTGAGGACCAGAGTTGGGGAACACTGGTTTAGATAGACACCTGAGGGATAAAGACACATTTAAAAGTGTTGCAGTGACATCTTCCTTGCTACCAACTGAGACTGGTGAAAAAATGCAAATTGGCGCTTGCAGAGACATCAGAGGGGGAACTAAACTTGGAGCATCTTGGAGCATCGTTCTGTTTATATTGAGGTGGTTCTGGTCACGTCATGGTTCACTGTTTTAAATTTATTAATGAGTTTCAAAAGGGAAAGAAAGAGACTTTTTCTAGGGACACAGGTTCCAAGAGTCTGAGATTGTCTCTGGTACAGGCGTCTGTTTTTTTTCTTTAAGTTATCCCTTGAGACTGAGTCTGGTTTTGTTTACACACCTGCATTTGTTTATTCGGGTTCTACCTTCAATCTAATTGATCATGACTTTGCTGTTGATTGTGGATAGAGATAAGCGAATTTGTTCGGATTCGAATACGATCGGCATCGATTATTGTGTTTGCAATATTCGTCGAACACAGTCAAACGTCATTAAAGTCAATGGGAGTAGAAATTACCGAATATGTTCAGGAACCAATCATTAAACATACATTCGGCATGAATAGTGCTCGAATATGGCTTGAATATGTCAAAATCAGATTCGGGCACAAAAACCAAACAAATTCGCTAAACTTTAGTTATGATTTCTCTCTCAATCTACTCATTCAAATCTCTGCTATTGATAACTCCTCCTTCACAAAGTTATGTTACTATGCAGGTTGAAAACTTATGAATGAAGTTAGGAGGGTTACACACTGAATCCATTTAATCTATGGTTCTACCTGCTCTACCTGCCACATTAGTGCTAGGTCTGCCAAGTTTATTAAAGCACAATCTGGCTATCAATTGGGAGACCCAAGAGGTTAGTTCATGGGGTGACTCCTACTTTTCTAGATGTCTATTGATATCCTCAGCTTATATAACGTGTTACCCCAGATCTAATGATGTTAAGGCTGATATTAAATCTCATTTTTCTATATCTAATCGTGAATTCTCTATTTGGTTCTATGAGGGTTTCCTGGCCAACTGAGTTTAAAATGTTGTGTAGAAGAGGGATCTCCACGAAAGTTTGTTTTTTCTGACATTTATAAAATATTAAATACCGTAAATACTTGCGTATAAGCCGACCCAAGTATAAGCCGAAGCACCTAATTTTGCCATGGAAAACTGGGTAAACTTATTGACTCGAGTATAAGCCAGGTATGCATTGTCCCTAATCCCTGTCCAGGTATACATGGCTCCCCCTTCCTGTCCTGGTATGCGTGGCTCCCCATTCTGTCCTGGTATGCATGGTTACCCCCGTCCTGTCTTGGTATGCGTGGCTCCCTGGTGCTGTCCTAGTATGCGTGGCTCCCACGTCCTGTCCTGGTATTTGTGACTCCCCTGTCCTGTCCTGTCCTGGTATGCGTGGCTCCCCAGTCCTGTTCTGGTATGGGTGGCTCCCCCGTCCCATTCTGGTATGAGTGGCTCCCCCATCCCGTCCTGGTATGCCTGGCCCCCCTGTCCCCTCCTGGTATGCGTGGCTCCCCCTTCCCGTCCTGGTATGTGTGAATCCTTATCCCCTATCCTTGTATGAATGTTTCCTATTAAAAAATAAACATCCTACTCACCCTCCAGTGTGCCCTCGCAGCAACTTGTTGGTCCAGGGCCCTCGCAGCATCTCGTTGGTTCCGGCGCCGGCAGCTCTTCCTGTGCTGAGCGATCACATGGCCCGCTCATTAAGGTAGTGAATATGCATGGATTTCCACGCCTATGGGATTGGAGAGCCGTGCATATTCATTACCTTAATGAGTGGGGCCACGTGATCGCTTGGCACAGGAAGAGCTGCCAGCGCTGGAACCAAAGAGATGCTGCGAGGGCTCGGGACCATCGAGATGCTGCGAGGGCTCTCTGGAAGGTGAGTATGATGTCTTCTTGAAGCCGGTGGCTGCGCCTGTCACTGTGCGCAGCAGCACAGGCTTTAGCCACAGCTGCTGGCTCCTGCCTCTGACACTCGCCGCTCCCCCTCCCCCACCGGCCTTTTGGGACAATTGACTTGTGTATAAGCCGAGGGGGGCGTTTTCAACAGAAAAAAATGTGCTGAAAAACTCGGCTTATACACAAGTATATACGGTACCACCCGGGGCATACCTTACCTTAGACACTCATACATGGTTAAATTGGAGTCCTTCCTGGGGATGGAGCTATCCTCACAGATCTGGCAGACTATTTGGAGCAAGGCAGCAAAATCATCAATATGCACTCTCTATTAAGAGAATCAATGCAAGATACTGATGTTCTGGTATCATACACCTGAATTATTACATAAACTCAGCCTTCAGCTACCTGATATCTGCTGGCGCTGTGGGTCCTCAGTGGACACACTGCCCATGTCTACTGGTCCTGTCCCAGAATAATTGGGCTTTGGGAGTTGGTTTAAACCTTGATTCAGAAGGAAATTTTACACATAGAGATACCTTTGGATCCCTTAATCTACATTCTTAATATAACTCCTAGGGAAGATGGGGAGAAATTCCTCCAAATTACTATTACACTTACTGTCGTCAGGTATTTGTTTGATCTCTATTGGAGGAGGACGGTTCCCGTTTCCCGTCAGGACCTACTTAATACAGTTGCTGATGTACAGAGGATGGAGTACTGTCATGTAGTCACTAAGAACTGTTGGCGCATACTGAACCCTCGAATTAAGGGCGCCCTAGTCTATCCCTGTCCCCGGATTACTCCTGAAGGTAGAGATGCTGTGGTCACGTGCCCTGCTATTCTCCTACATTAACCCTTATTGTCATGGGTGCATCGCCACGAAGATCGTCGCGATTGCACATTCTGACTTCTCACAGCTGAGCTGCTGTTTCTTTGTTTTTTGGTAATGAGAGAGTTAATTTTACCTAGCTCTTTGCTAAGGCTAGGTGCAGCCTCGCCCGGCTGCTTTTGATTATGTTCTAATTAGTTTCCTTTATATTTCTGCCAGTCTGGGTGTTAGACGCCGGTGAAAGCATTCATGTAGTTTAGCAGACTGGATCGGTTCTGAGAATACTTAAGCTAAGAGCTCCTTAGTTGTTTTTACTCTTACAGCTTATAGTTTTTCTCTGAGACCTTAGGTGTTCCTACTGTGTGTGAGTGTTGTATGTAAGACTTTATTTACTTTATTTCTTGTCTTTCTTGTATGTCTTTCTGTTCATTAACCGTTACCTGTTCATTCCCTTTGGTGGTATTCAGGGTCCTTCTTAGGACTAGAATACAGTTGGCAGGGATTGATAGGAGACAGGGTTTACGCTGGTGGCCTGGACCTCTGTACCTTTAACAGTACCTCCAGGTTGAGGGATTAGTTAGGACCCCAGTTCAGGGTCAGCTTAGACCCCCGGTCACCCTCTAGCCGGAGACAGCGTATAACGGATTCCGTTTTGACCCACTGGACATTCTATCAGGTAAATCCATGTTATAATATATCTATGCGCATGTTATATAGTATGTTGCCCTTTTGATATAGATTACTGACATCTCATATATATATCTGCTATACAGCGTGACATTTTCACCGGCCCATACTAAAGATTCTCCCCAGCTGTCATGGATCCAGTAGCCCAGCTGGCCCGACAGTTGCAGGGGTTGTCCATGGAATTTGCAGACATTAAGTCCAAGGTTTTGTCCCTCCCAGAGCAAACCAGATCTGAACCTAAGGTTGCTCTCCCGGACAGGTTCACTGGTGGGCGGGACAAATTTTTTACTTTCCGGGAGGCATGTAAATTGTACTTTCGGCTGCGGCCTCGGTCATCTGGGAGTGAAGAGCAGAGGGTGGGAATTGTTATCTCGCTCTTACAAGGGGATCCTCAATCTTGGGCGTTCTCTATTCCTCCAGGCTCCCCAGATCTCCAGTCAGTGGATCGATTTTTTACTGCCCTGGGTCTGGTATATGATGATCCGGATCGAGTCTCCCTTGCTGAAACAAAGTTACGTAAAATACGGCAGGGAAATCGTCCAGCGGAGGAATATTCTTCTGAGTTCCGTAGATGGGCAACAGATACTCAGTGGAATGACCCAGCTCTTAGGAGCCAGTTTTGTCAAGGGTTGTCTGACAAATTAAAAGATGTGTTGGCTCAGTATGATTCTCCTCCATCACTGGAGGCTGCTATGGCCCTTGCTATTCGCATTGATAGACGACTTCGGGGAAGACGCGAGGTAACTCCGCCCCCCATGATGACTCCACCTACTACTAAAGTCCCTTATACTGAGGTTCCCCTGGTCTGTTCTGAGGAACCCATGCAGTTGGGAGGGACATCATTTTGTAGGAGGGAATCGGCGGTGCGCCGCAAGGCTAGAAGGTGTTTCTTTTGCGGGAGAGAGGGACATTTTGTTGGGGGTTGTCCATCCCGGACCTCTTTGACCCAAGGAGTTAACCTGGGAGTCTGTATTTCGTCCCCAAATCCCTCTCAGTTTATCGTGCCTGCGGAGGTGGTGATTGGTACTAGAACTGAGAGGATTTCTGTTTTTCTTGATAGTGGGTCCGGGGCTAATCTGGTGGACGCTCGGTTTGCCCAGGTGCATGGTATGCAACTGAGTGTATTGGCCAAACCGGTCCCTATACTCTCTATTGATTCTAGACCTCTTGGTCAAGGTAGCTTGGTACAAGCTGTTCATAACATAGATCTTCGAGTAGGGGCAATACATAAAGAGCAATTGTCTTGTTATGTGTTGGAGGGTCTACCTACTCCTATTGTGTTGGGACTTCCTTGGTTGGCTAAACATAACCCAGTGATTGATTGGCAATCCAGAAAGATAAGCCAGTGGGGTGAATTTTGCAAGAATAACTGCATGAGCACGGTCATCGGTGCGGTTGTGCCTAGGACTTTGCCTCCTTTTCTGGAGGACTTTGGGGAGATGTTCTCAGAGGAGGGGTGTAAAGAGTTACCTCCTCATCGCGCATATGACTGCTCAATAAAGTTGCTTCCTGATGCCTTATCTCGTACTTTCCCAGGGACCGGGAGGATGGATGATCCGGTTCCTATTCCTCAGGAGGGAGTTGTAGTGTCAGCTGTATGCTCTGAGCTTGAGGGGGAGGTATTGGGGGCTCAGGGGGACGCCCCTGTGGGACTTCCAGGGAGACTGATAGTTCCAGATCGGTTAAGACTGAAGGTTACGGAGAACCGTTACAAACGGATGGCTGATAGGGGGAGAGTTTCTGGTCGAGATCTGAAGGTGAACGATCTGGTGTGGTTGTCTACCAGGAATATAAAACTTAAAGTTCCCTCCTGGAGGTTGGGTCCCAGATTCATCGGGCCGTACAGGATCAGTTCCATAATTAATCCTGTGGCATTTCGTCTGGACCTCCCTCCTACGTTTAAAAATCATAATGTGTTTCACAAGTCATTACTTAAAAAGTATGTGGCACCAGTCATACCGTCACCTCTACCTCCTTCAGTGGTGGTCAATGATAACGTGGAAATTCATGGGTCGAAAATCATTGACTCACGTCTCAGTCGCCGATCCCTTCAGTACTTAGTTCATTGGAGGGGGTATGGTCCTGAGGAGGGGACGTGGGTCCCTGCGTCTGATGTTAACGCAGATCGATTGGTTCGGACCTTTCACACAACTCACCCGGACAGACCTGGTCATGAGGGTCCGGAGGCCCCTCGTAGAAGGGGGGGTACTGTCATGGGTGCATCGCCACGAAGATCGTCGCGATTGCACATTCTGACTTCTCCCAGCTGAGCTGCTGTTTCTTTGTTTTTTGGTAATGAGAGAGTTAATTTTACCTAGCTCTTTGCTAAGGCTAGGTGCAGCCTCGCCCGGCTGCTTTTGATTATGTTCTAATTAGTTTCCTTTATATTTCTGCCAGTCTGGGTGTTAGACGCCGGTGAAAGCATTCATGTAGTTTAGCAGACTGGATCGGTTCTGAGAATACTTAAGCTAAGAGCTCCTTAGTTGTTTTTACTCTTACAGCTTATAGTTTTTCTCTGAGACCTTAGGTGTTCCTACTGTGTGTGAGTGTTGTATGTAAGACTTTATTTACTTTATTTCTTGTCTTTCTTGTATGTCTTTCTGTTCATTAACCGTTACCTGTTCATTCCCTTTGGTGGTATTCAGGGTCCTTCTTAGGACTAGAATACAGTTGGCAGGGATTGATAGGAGACAGGGTTTACGCTGGTGGCCTGGACCTCTGTACCTTTAACAGTACCTCCAGGTTGAGGGATTAGTTAGGACCCCAGTTCAGGGTCAGCTTAGACCCGGTCACCCTCTAGCCGGAGACAGCGTATAACGGATTCCGTTTTGACCCACTGGACATTCTATCAGGTAAATCCATGTTATAATATATCTATGCGCATGTTATATAGTATGTTGCCCTTTTGATATAGATTACTGACATCTCATATATATATCTGCTATACAGCGTGACACTTATCTGTTGTTTCCCTTCCCGAGATCGCTGAAACATCACCGATTTTGTGACGCAACAGCTACCTAGCCAGCGATATTGCTTAGTGTGACATGCAGCAACGATCAGCCCCTGCTGGGTATCGCTGATCGTCGCTGAATGTCCTGGACCATTTTTTCATCGTTGGTCTCCCGCTGGCCAGCGCGCATTGCTCCGTGTGACAGGCGGGAGACCAGCGATCAGCGAGCTGGAGCTGGTAACCAAGGTACACAGCGGGTTTCTAGGCGCCGCCTTGAAACCCAATGTGTACGTTAGATACAAGCGCGCTGGTGCAGGGGAGCTGGTAACCCGCTGCTTACCTTGGTTACCAGCTCCCTGCACCAGCGCAATGGTATCTAACGTACACTGCGGGTAACTAAGCGACGTGCATCGCTTATTACCCGCATAGTCGCTGTCCTAATTGCTGCTGAGATCTGCCTGTTTGGCAGCTCACCAGCGATCATGTAGCGACACACCAGCGATCCTGACAAGTTCATATCGTTGTCGGGATCGCTGGTGAGTCGCTATGTGTGACGGGACCCTAAAAGGTATGCCACACTAAACAACATCGCTAACGGGATCGCTAAAAAACGTCACTATTTAGCGATCCCGTTAGCGATGTTGTAGTGTGCGGCATCTACCAGCGACGAGCTCCCTGCTGAGATCCTGCTGTGATCTCGCTCGTCGCTGGAATCGTTCCGGACCCTATTTTATCGCCGGCGCTCCCGCTGGGTAAGTATAATCGCTAAGTGTAGCACCTTTTCTTAGCGATTTAGCGGTACTTTTGTACCGCTAAAGTCGTTAAGGAGATCGCTAACCGCGATAGCGTCCTTAACGACATCGCTAAGTTAGGTAGCTACTAGCGATATAGAAACAATCCCGCTAGCGATCTCATTAGTATGCGACGCTAACGAGATCGCTAGCGGGATTGTGTAGTGTGGCAGTACCTTTAGTGTCAGAGGCGAGCATATATAGCAGAGAGGAGTGGCCAACACTAAATAGCTGAGACAATAAAGGTGGGAGAGCTCCAGGAGTTCAACTAAACTGATAAACCCTTTCACAGCCAGTAAGGAAAAAACCTGTACTGATTAATAAGATGGTGGAACAGTGCTAATAATCAATGCAGGAGTTTGTAAAACCAGATGCCGCGATCTTCTGGCCCTTCTCAGTTGCGGTAACCCCATAACACTGTCCTTCTTTTAATTCGTAATCATCTTACTGGTAACCAATCTGTACCTGGATGTACTGCCTTGTCGTTGTTATCAGCCCCATCATCATTCTCATCTATTGCTTTTGAATCCCTTCCTCCTCTCCCTTCATTGCGCCATCATTCAGCCTTTTGTGGGCATAGGAAAAATTTGTTGAATCATCTGTTTGGGTGGAAATTGAACTCTCATATGAACAATTACACCACCTTTAGTCACCTGGATAGTATTGACTTCTGTGAAAGAATCGCTTTCACTTAGCTTCAATAGAAGATACCTTGCCGTATCTGGGGTGGCTTTCCTTGGTATAACCTACAAAAGATTGGGTCTTTGTGTAGGTCTGGGCATAAAATGCAATTTTTTTCCAAAACAAAGATTATCATGTTTCACGCATCAAATTTCCTCTGCATCTCACCTTCTTTATCATTTTTAGTGAAATTACATTTTTGTGTCTGCATCTGGGCCCTGCACAGGTGTGAGCATAAAAGGCAAACATTGATTCAAGAATTTGTTTGGCTTCAATTACTCCAAATGTTTGTAAGGTTTCTACTTCACATTATCTTAGCTTATTATATAAAATGTTTTGGGGGAGCATCTACTGAGGTGACTTTCCTGGAAGTACCCTGCATAGGATTAAGCACATTCACACGTCAGGGCAGAAAGGTCAAAATTGTTGTAACTTTGCAAGAAAAATTCTAGGAATCCCATTAATGCAATTTTCTTGAACAAAATTTTCAGTTTTCTAGCAAATTCTTAATGAATTTTTTTGGTAAGGTGAGGTTTCCTGGTAGAACACTGTGCAGGATTGGGCCTCTGCCCTGATGCTCAAGGTCCATGTTACATGCATCAGGATGTGCAGGAGGAGAAGTAGAAGGTCGATGTGGAGGGGTACGTTGAGTTGCAGGAGATGACGCTGACAGTCAGAATGAAAATGAAAACAATGCTGATGCTGGTCATTATGACCAAGCCATTGTAGTATGGTGTGGAAAGATAACACGCGGTGCCATCTGACATGCTGGAGAGCATGGCAAACTGTGTTGAAATGCTTTTATGATGCCAAATGTATTGTTACCATGAAGCAAAGGGATGACTTCTGCTACAAAAGAAAAATTGGAGAATTTCAAGCTTCTGAAAGGAAGCTCAAATTGGCCTGTTACCAGGATAGAATGTGTTTCCTGCTCAAGGATGCTTTTGCAAAGTGGACGCCTGCCCACAGCATTTCTTAACAGGAAATCCCTCTCCACTCCCTAGACCGTCAACACTCCATCATGTGTGCCAGAACTTCATCTACAACAAATAACCAAGGAACAACAGTATTAGTTACAGTATACAGTTGAGTGAAAACGTGTTTTCCCCTCTTTTGCATCTTTGTCACACTTAAATGTTTCAGATCATCAAACAAATGTAAATATTAGACAAAGATAATACAAGTAAACACAAAATGCAGTTTATAAATGAAGGTCTTTATTATTAAGGGGAAAAGAAATCCAAACCTACAGGGTCTTGTGTGAAAAAGTCATTGCCACCCCTTTAACCCCTTAATGTCTGTGGACGTGCACAGTCTGTCATGGCAAGGTGTCAGTTTTGGCACCTTGAGGACTATGCACGTCCAGCCTTTGAACTACCACTACATGTAAACAAGCAGTGGTAGTTCAGTGTGGACAGCTGACAGGCACGGCAAGAGGTGCAGGGACCCTTGCAGTCGGTCCCCGCACCCACAGCGCTGTGATTGGTCAGTCAATCTGACTGACCAAACACAGCAGCGATCGCACAGGAGATGCTGAAATTTCAGCATCTCCAGCGCAATCAGTGCAGGAGCTCAGCGCTGCAGTGGCCGAGCTTCCTGCACTGACAGCTCCCTCTGCCTCAGATCGGCATCCCTGTGATGTAATCGCAGGGCCCGATCTCTGCCTTGACGACCCGGGGTTGTCATGACAACCTTCGGGTCATCTAGCTACGGAAAGCCGCTGTGACCATGCTCACAACGTGGTCACAGCAGCTTTCTCCATAGGTATAATGTATTGCAATGCTGGAGCATTGCAATACATTATACCTGCAACAAGAGTGAAACAGTGAAAGTCCCATAAAGGGACAAGGTGAAAAAAACATTTTTTTAAAAAAATTTGTAAAAAAAAATAATAAAAATAATTCCCCTAAAAAATACAAATTTTTATGTAAAAAAAAAAACAAAAAAAATACACATGTTTGGTATCGTCGCGTCCGTAAAAATCCCATCTATAAAAGCATAACCATAGTTAACCTCTTCAGTGAAAGACGTAAAAAAAACACAAAAAAGTAGTAAATTATAATTTTTCCAAGCGGTATCATCATACTGCTTGGAAAAAGTGGAATAACACGCGATCAAAAAGACGGATATAAATAAACATGGTACCGCTGAAAACATCATCTTGTCCCACAAAAAACAAGCTGCCAAACAGCATCATCAGTGAAAAAATAAAAAAGTTATAGCTCGCAGAATAAAGCGATGCAAAAATAATTATTTTTTCTATAAAGCTTTTATTGTGTAAAAAAAACCCAAAACATAAAAAAGATATAAATGAGGTATCGCTGTCATCGTAGTGACCCGAAGAATAAAACTGCTTTATCAATTTTACCACATGCGGAACGGAGAAAAAAAAAAACAAAAACAATTCCTGAATTGCTGGTTTTTGTTCATTCTGCCTCCACAAAAATCAGAATAGGAAGCGATCAAAAAACGTTATGTGCCCGAATATGGTACCAATAAAAACGTCAGCTCGTCCCGCAAAAAACAAGCCCACACATGACTCTGTCGGCTGAAATATAGAAAAATTATAGCTCTCAAAATACGGCAATGCAAAAATTTCTTACAAAAAATTCTTCCAAAAAAAGAGTCTTTTAGTGTGACAGGAGCTAAACATGAAAAAAGGATGTAAATCCGGTATAGCTGTAATCGCACCGATCCGAAAAATAAAGTCGCCTAAACACTAATACCACACGAGAAACGGCGTAAAAAATAAAACCAATTCTTCACCTTTTGTGGATTTGTTCATTCTGCCTCCCAAAGATCGCAGTAAGGCGATCACAGTGGTTTACCCCCACATATGGGGTATCAGCATACTCAAGTAGAAATAAAAGTCCAGCTCACCAGTGCAGCATACCAGAGATCGGAGCAAGGAACTGCTGTGTCAGACGTAGAACATTAACGCATTCGTCTGCTGCTATCTATGCTGATACTCCTCTGTATTTGGAATGACAAGTGAATAAATATTTTTTTATCTTCACTTCATCGTTGAGCTGGATTTTCTCCTTTTGCAATATCAGCATACTCAGCACAAATTGCACATCAACTTTTGGCGTCCAATTTCTCCTGTTTCCCTTATAAAAATAAAAATTTGGGGCAAAAAGATCATTTTGGTGGAAAAAAATATGATTTTTTTATTTTCACGGCTCTACGTTATAAACTTCTGTGAAGCACTTGGGGGTTCAAAGTGCTCACCACACATCTAGATAAGTTCCTTGGGGGTCTAGTTTCCAAAATGGGGTCATTTGTGGAGGGTTTCCACTATTTAGGCACATCAGGGGCTCTCCAAACGCGACATGACGCCAGCCGAACATTCCATCAAAGTCTGCATTTGAAAACGGCGCTCCTTCCGAGCTCTGCCATGCCCCAAATAGTGGTTTACCCCCACAGATGGGGTATCAGCGTACTCAGGACAAATTGCACAATAACTTTTGGGGTCCTGTTATCCTTTGGAAAAAAAAATTGGGGGTGAAAAGATCATTTTTTGGAAAAAATATGATTTTTTAATTTTACGGCTCTATGTTATAACCTTCTGTGAAGCCCTTGGGGTTCAAAGTGCTCACCACACATTTAGATAAGTTCCTTGGGGGGTCTAGTTTCCAAAATGGGGTCACTTATGGGGGGTTTCCACTGTTTAGGTACATCAGGGGCTCTCCAAACGCGACATGGTGTCCCCTCTCGATTCCAGCCAATTTGACATTCAAAATCTCAAATGATGCTCCTTCCCTTCTGAGCACTGCCGTGCGCCTAAAGATTGGTCTTCCTCCACACGTGGGGTATCGGTGTACTCAAGAGAAATTGTACAACAAATATTGTGGTTCATTTTCTCCTGATACCTTTGACAAAATTTAAAAAATTGTGTTCCGAAGTAAAGTTTTTGAAAAAAAAGTTAAATGTTCATTTTTTCCTTCCACATTGCTTCAATTCTTGTGAAGTACCTAAAGGGTTAATAAACTTCTTGAATGTGGTTTTGAACACCTTGAGGGGTGAAGTTTTTAGATTGTTGTCACTTTTGGGTATTTTTTGTCATATTGACCCCTCAAAGTCACTTCAAATGTGAGGTGGTCCCTAAAAAAAATGGTTTTGTAAATTTAGTTGTAAAAATGAGAAATCGCTGGTCAACATTTAACACTTATAACTTCCTAACAAAAAAAAATGTTGGTTCCAAAATTGTGCTGATGTAAAGTAGACATGTGGGAAATGTTATTTATTAACTATTTTTTGTGACATATCTCTCTGATTTAAGGGCATAAAAATTAAAAGTTTGAAAATTGCAAAATTTTCAAAATTTTCGCCATATATCCGTTTTTTTCATAAATAAACGCAAGTTATATCGAAGAAATTTTACCACTATCATGAAGTACAATATGTCATGAGAAAACAATCTCAGAATCGCGAAGATCCGTTGAAGCGTTCCAGAGTTATAAGCACATAAATTGACAGTGGGCAGAATTGTAAAAATTGACCTGTTCATTAACCTACAAAATGGCTTGGTCGTTAAGGGTTAAAACATGAATTAACTGTGGTTTATCACATCTTTAGGAAGCTGATTTCAAATTACTTAAGTTTTAGCGCTTTCAAAAAGTGGATAATTTTTAGACAGCTTGTGAAAAAGTTATCAACTCTTTATTTAGCATTTAAGGAAAGCTCTTGATAATCTCCAAGCAGAGACCATTTTTGCACCACCTTTCTTGGAAAAGCAGCAGCGTCTTCCGTTTGCATTGCCTGTGTATAAACACAAACAAGGCAGACATCTGCCCTCCAAAATGAAACCTCTTACCTCTTTGAAATTTAGCCCCCTTTATCCCTAAGCCTGTTTTCACCTTCATGACCAGGCCAAATTTTACAATTCTGATCAGTGTCACTTCATGCAGTAATAACTCTGGAACGCTTGAACCGATACCAGTTATTCTAAGAATGTTTTCTTGTGGCATATTGTACAGATATGTATTTCTGGAGTTTTGTGGATCTCTCTCGTGCTGCTGATTTATGAAGACGTCAATTCAAAAGTATTTTTAAAACTTGCGGTTTTTATTCAACGCGTTTCAAAGTGACAGGCACTTCTTCAGGAAGGATATATGCATATGTTTATTTATAACATATGAATTGTGATATGCTTACTGTGAGAAATTTCTTTGTATAGTTGAAATATACTGAATTTTGCTAAATTTCTTTTGTTATCTTCCAATGTAATGATGTGCCATCTCAATGATCTGTGACACAACTCTGACAGTCATGTGGTGGTTAGGTGCCCTAATTCAAAATTCAAGCATTTAAAAACAGTCCTGATGTAGCCTATATGTGGTTGTTTCCTGAAGAAGTGCCTGTCACTTTGAAAAGCGTTGAATAAAAGCAGCAAGTTTTAAAATTACCTTTTAATTGACGTCTTCATAAATCAGAAGTGCGAGAGAGATCCACAAAACTCCTCAGATATTGATATTCGTTGGTTTTTGACAACCCGTGGATCTGCTGCAGCTGAACATCAAACTTAAAGCGCTTACTACGACGGATTAGGTTTGTACAATCTGATTACAATTATTTTTTTCATGTTGTATAAAACCCTATTTGCGCTACTTCTTCCCTAGTGTTTTATATTTTACTTAATGGTAGTGGTATAATTTGTTGGATATGACTTGTGTTTATTTGTGAAAATATTGAAAATTTGGTAAAAATTTTGAAAATTTTGCAATTTTCAAACTTTTAATTTTTTTATCTTAAACCATAGTTATGTCATACAAAATAATTATTAACATTTCACACATGTCTACTTTACATCTGCATCATTTTTAAAAACAAAATTTTTTTGTTAGGAAGTTAGACGGGTTAAAATTTGATCATCAATTTCTCATTTTACAACAAACTTTATAAAACCATTTTTATTTAGGGACTACATCACATTTGAAGACCTCAAAACCACATTCGAGAAGCTTATTTACCCTTCACGTTCCCTTCACGTGCTTCACAGGAATTAATGTAATGTGGAAAACAAAATTAACATTTTACTGTTTTTTCACAAAAATTTTACTTTAACCAAAATTTTTTACTTTCACAAGGGTAACAGGAGAAAATAGACCCCAACATTTGTATGCAATTTCTCTTGAGTATGCCGATAACCCATATGTGGGGGAAAACTACTCTTTTAGAGCATGGCAGGACTCGGAATGGAAAGAGAACCGTTTGACTTTTAAATGCAAAAAAGGCTGGAATCTAAAGGGCTCGTCATGTCATGTTTGAAGAGCCCTGATGTGCCCAAATAGTGGAAAACCCCTCACCTGACCCCATTTTGGAAACTAGACTGCTCAAAGATTGTATCTAGATGTGTGATGAGCACCTTGAACCCACAAGTGCTTCACAGAAGTTTAGAACATAGAGCCATGAAAATAAAAAAAATCACATTTTCCCACAAAAATGTTCTTTTAGGTTCAAAATTTTTTTTATTTTCACAAGGGTAACAGATGAAAATGGTCCCCAAAACTTATTGCGCAATTTCTCTTGAGTAAGCCAATTACCCATATGTGGGGGAAAACTACTGTTTGGACGAATGGCAGGGTTTAGAAGGAAAAGAGCTTCATTTGACTTTTTGAACGCAAAAATTAGCTGGAATCCTTAGCGGATGCCATGTCGGGTTTGGAGAGCCCCTGATGTGCCTAAACAGTGGAAACCCCCCACAAGTGACCCTATTTTGGAAACTACATCTCTCAAGGAACTTATCTAGATGTGTGGTGAACACTTTGATTTCTCAGGTGCTTCACAGAAGTTTATAACATAGAGCTGTGAAAATAAAAAAATCTAATTTTTCCAATAAAAACACGGATTTTGGTAAGAACTTACCTGTAAAATCCTTTTCAGCGAAGAAGGAAGGGAGACACAGTCATTACTAGTGGGTAGGCGGAGCCCACATAGGATAAACACACCTCAGATTAAAAAAGTGTTGACCGGCCCCTCCAGCTATATAGGGCTCCTCCTACTCCAGCTCTCCAGTCGTACCAAGCTTAAGGAAGAGCAAATATCACCAGCGTAGCAACATAACCCCTTCTGAAGGACTTCAAAGAAAAAACAAGAAGACAGGTTATGCATATAGCCGAAACAACCACACAGTCCAGGTACTACTCACTGAACCTGACCACTGCGATGAGCTGGCAATGCTGGAACAGAGCCTTAGCGCGCCGACCTCAGCCCAGATAATCGCTATCAGAGAAGGGTCACGCCGCATCTGAAAACAACAACACACTTCTGCCATGGGAGGGATCTGTGTCTCCCTTCCTTCTTCGCTGAAAAGGATTTTACAGGTAAGTTCTTACCAAAATCTGTGTTTCAGCTGCAGATGAAGGAAGGGAGACACAGTCATTACTAGTGGGACGTCCCAAAGCAGTCCAAAAATAAGGGTGGGCAGGAAAGCAAAAAAGGCAGATACCCACAACCTAGATAAATGCGCAAATAGCGCTAACTATAAGTTCACAAGAACTTTTAAAACTACAGCCGCCTGCAGGACCCTACGTCCTAAGGCCGCATCAGCGGAAGCACTAACGTCCACCTTATAAAATTTTGTAAATGTGTGGACGGAACGCCAGGTCGCCGCCCGGCAGAGCTGAGCTGCCGAGGCTCCTTGATGAAAAGCCCACGATGAACCCACAGCCCTTGTGGAGTGAGCTTGAATCTTAATCGGGCAAGGTTCGCCCTTAAGTCGGTAAGCCTCTAAAATGGCTGACCGAATCCAACGAGCTATAGAATCCTTGGAAGCTCGTTGCCCATGTCGACGACCTGCTGGAATCACAAACAGAGAATCCGACTTCCGAAAATTTTGAGTAATGGTCAAATAGAACTTTAAAGCCCGCACCAAATCCAATGTGTGCAAGGCTCGTTCTTTCGCATTCCCTGGCTCCGGACAGAGCGAGGGCAACACAATATCCTGGTTAACATGAAACTGTGATACTACTTTAGGTAGAAAGTCGCCACGTGTGCGAAGCACTACGTGATCTGGGAGAAACTCCAGAAATGGAGGCGAGCAAGAGAGAGCCGCCAACTCAGAAACCCTCTCAAAGAAGTGACCGCCACTAAGAAGGCAACCTTCCAAGAAGGCAAAGAAAGGCTAACAGAGTCCATAGGCTCAAAAGGCCCATGTTGAAGAGCCTCCAAGACAAGATTGAGCCGCCAGGGAGACACAGGCGCCTTCCGCGGCGGAAACTGACGGGTTACTCCGCGAAAAAAGGAACGTACGTCCCTATGCGAAGCGATAGCCTTCCGAAATAGCAAGGACAGAGCAGAAACTTGCCCCTTCAAAGTGCTAACTGCCAAACCCCTGTCCAGCCCGTACTGCAAAAAGGCCAACAAATTGGGAATGGAAAAACTCCTCGGGTTCCTAGAAGAACCCGAACACCACGAAAAGAAGGCTTCCAAGTCTTATGATAAATTCTAGTGGTAGCCGGACCTCTGACAGCTCGCAGAGTGGCAATGACTTCGACTGAAAAACCTTGACGGGTCAAGATTTCGGTCTCAAGAGCCACGCCGTCAAACGCAGAGACTTCAGGTCCGGGTGACGAAAGGGCCCTTGGGTTAACAGGTCGGGCGAAGAGGGAGTGGAAGTGGAGGCGCTGCCAGAAGCGACACCAGCGTTGAGAACCACGTCCTCCTTGGCCAATCTGGGGCTATCAATATAGCCGGGACTCTCTCCAGTCTGATCCGACGCAAAACCAGAGGAAGTAAGGATATCGGTGGGAACACATAAATTAGCTCGGAATGGTCCCAAGGAGCCACCAGAGCATCCACCGCCACAGCTTTCGAGTCCTTGTACCTGGACATGAATGTCGGTAACTTGGCATTGACCCTGGATGCCATCACATCCACTTGGGGAGTCCCCAACGGGAGCACAGCAGCGCAAAAATTTCCGGATGAAGACTCCATTCTCCGGGATCCATCTTTTCGCGACTCAGGAAGTCCGCTGTGATATTCTGAACTCCTGGAATGTGAATCGCAGAGATGGCTGGCACCCTGGCCTCGGCCCATACCAGGATTCGAGACACTTCTATCATGAGCCTGAAGCTCCTCGTTCCACCTTGATGGTTGATATACGCGACCGCCGTCGCGTTGTCTGTCTGCACTCGGACTGGTAGACCGCTTAAAGGGACCGTCCAGTGTTGGAGGCAAAGGAAAATTGCCCTCAATTCCAGGATGTTGATCGGCAAGACAGACTCTTCCAATGACCATACTCCCTGAATCCAGAGACCGTTCCAGACGCCCCCCAGCCTGTCAGGCTGGCATCGGTGGTTATGATCGACCACCTTGGAGGAAGGAAGGACTTCCCCAGGGATAACGCTTCCGGACATAACCACCATTCTAGCGACTCTCTCACCTGTGGGAGATGATGACACTGCAATCCAGTGAAAACCGTGATCGATCCCAACGGTTCAAGATGAGCATTTGGAGAGCCCTGGAATGAAATTGGGCAAACGGAATTTGCTCCATTGACGCCACCATCAAACCCAGAAGGCGCATACACCTTCGAAGGGACATTGCTGTCGCAGACTTCATACCCTGCACATGGTGAAGAAGACTCGCTTGCTTGTCTGAGGGCAGAGACACCACTGCTCGTACCGTGTCTAACTGCATTCCCAAAAACAGGATTGACTGCGACGGTTCCAGGGACGACTTCTCCCAATTGATCAGCCACCCGAAGTCCTCCAGGAGCTGAAGGGATAAATCGCGAGCCATCACCGCCTCCTCCTTTGAGGACGCCACAATCAAAAGGACGTCCAGATAGGGAAGAATCGTAATCCCCTGTCTTCGCAGAATCGCCATGAGAGGAGCCAGAATTTTTGTAAAAACTCTGGGTGCTGAGGCCAGACCGAATGGCAGGGCCACAAACTGGTAATGGTCCTGACCTATGGCAAAACGCAGGAAGCGTTGGTGGGCCCTTCCGATGGGGACATGCAAATAAGCGTCGTGAATGTCGATTGACACCAAAAAATCGTTCTGTGACAAGGCGCACAACGGAGCGAAGTGATTCCATGTGGAATTTTCGGGTGCGGACATGCCGATTCAATCTTCTGAGATCCAGAATGGGACGAAATTTGTCCTCCTTTTTGGGGACTACAAAGAGGTTGGAATAAAACCCTCTTCCCGGTCCTCCGGTGGAACTGGTACCACCATACCCTTCTGTAGAAGGGAATCGACCTCCCGCAGTAGAGCGGCAATTAGCCCGGGCTCTGACGGAATGCGGGATAGGCAAAAACTGTCTGGGGGTCGAGAAAGAAACTCTATGAAGTAACCTGCCGACACGACCCGCGTCACCCAGGTGTCCGACACGCGAGAAGCCCAAGTCGGCTTGAATTGGAGCAGGCGACCTCCCACTCGAGAGCCCTCGAGTGAGACCCTGGCGTCAGTCCGCTTTAGCGGGCTTTTTTGTCAGATTCCCGCTTGTCTTGGCGGAAGCTCTGTTTCCAGGGAGTGCGACATTTCTGAGCGCTCTCTTTTTTTTTTTTTTTCTGAAAAAGAGGGACGACCCGATCCCAAGAGGGCTGACCAAACCGTCCCCTGGACCGAAAGGACCGCCGACTACCACCGGCACTAGGCTGCCAGACGCAGAAGCCACAGCTCTTCGTTGCGGTAAAGCCGTTTCTTTTGCCTTTGCTTTGGCAATCAGCTCCGTGAGGCCAGATCCAAATAACTGACCACCTTTGTAAGCTAAAGAAAGCAACCTTGCTTGGAAACCGCGTCTCCGGTCCACTGTCTAAGCCACAGAGCTCTCCTGACTGTGATCGCCGAGGATTGTGCCCTGGACAGCATGGAGGCAGTATCCAAACCTGCATCACTGCCATATCGAGCTGCATCCTCCAATGACTTGAAAAGCCCCTCTACCTCGGATAGTGGGGATCCATCTTGCCACGCCGTCCGTAGACGGTCTAACCAGCTCAAAGAGGCTTTACAAGCACACATGGATCCTAGCACAGCTCTGAATCCATGACCCGCGGCCTCGTAGATGGATTTCGCCGCCATCTCCGTTTTTCTGTCCAGCGGATCCTGCAGACTGCCTTCCTTTAACAGGAAGTAATGAGGATTTGCTAAGCTGGGATAAAGGGACATCCATTCAGGAGAAGGAATCCAATTAGCAATCAACTCCGTAGTACACGGATACAGCGTCTCAAAAAACC
>JARQOD010000006.1:276267301-276298490 GCA_033576555.1 Oophaga sylvatica
ATAATATTAAAAAAGGCCCCCTTTCTCTTTTTTTTTTTTTTCTAGGAAAAGCCCTAAAAGAATCAAAAGAAAAATAAAAGTGGCCTTGCGGGGGGGTTTTCCCGCTTTTAATAAAACTGCCCATTCTTACACAATGTCTCGGGAAAACCCCCGGGTTGCATGTCCCCAAAGGTTTAAAATTAACGGGAAACCGGGGTTTTTTAAGGGGCCCCCAAGGCTCATAGAGGGGGGAAAAAAAAGAATTTCACACAAAAAAAAATTTTTTTCCTTTTCTTTTCCCAAAAGGGGGCAGGGGGAACCCCCGCTTCCCAGCTAGAACCAGACGGGGGTTTGAACAATCGGGGGGGCTTTTTAAAGTACCCAAACTAAATTTTGAATTTCCCCGGGTATTAGGGAAAAGGGGGCCGGAGCAGAAAAAGGCTTCCTTTCCAGTAAAACGAAAAGATCAAAAGCATTTTTGTAGAGGGAAAAAGGGGTGGAAGGAAAAGCCCAAATTTTTTTTCTTCTCAAAAGGAGATATTCTTTTGGGAAAAGAGGAGGGGGGATAGGGGGAAAGACCCCCAAAACGACGTGGGGGTTGAAATCGATTAAAAAATTAAACTTGCCCTTTGAGGGCCCAAGGGGTTCAAGGCCCCAAAATTTGGTAAAAAGGAAAGGGTTTTCCCCCAAACCCAAACTTTGGAATCGCGGAGGGGAAAAAACCCGGGTTTTTTTAAAGAAAAACCCCCGGGGCCGGTTTTTGTTGCGGGGGGTAGGGCACATGAGGCCCCCTGGGGGACAACCCCCCGGGGGGAAAATCTTGGTGGCCCCTTCCCCTATTCCCCGGGAGCAGTTTTCCTTTTCCTTGTTTCCTCCCCCGATTCTGTCATTTTTGAAAAGGTCTGTAAAACTGCCCCCAAGAGGCCCCAGAGCTTTAGGGGGTTAAAAGCTGGCCGGAGATGCCCGTCCTTTGGCCGGGGCCCTTTTTTCACCCCCGGAAAGGGGGAAAAATCTTTTCGGTCAGGCTTTTGGAGGGGTATCCTAGAAAAAGGGGAGGGATAAGAAAAAGGGCTGCCCCCAATTTTCCCAAAACCAAACCCCGGGGCCCCCTTTGTGGGCCCCAAAAATAACAGAAAAAACCCCCTAAAGAAAAGGGGGTTTGGAAGGTTTTAAAAAAAAAAAGAAACAGGGTTTAAAATTTTTGGGGGTTTTCCAAGCAAGAAGCAAAAACCCCCCTTAATGATCGACTCCCCGGGGGAGGGGAAGGTTTTCCCATTCCAAAACCGGCCTGGGAAAACCCCCCCCAATTTTCCCGGGGACTAATTTTAAAAAAATCAGGGCGAAAAAGGAGTTCGACCCCCCCCCGGCCCAAAAGCTTCAAGACCCCGGGCCCCCCCGGTTTTGGAAAAGGGCGAAAACCCATAGAGGAGGGTTTAAAACCCCTTCTGCAAAAAAGGCCTGGTGGTGGGGCCTGTTCACCCGCAGGGGGGGGGGTTCAAAATTTCCCCCCCTTTTTTTGATGGGGAACCCCCCAACCGTCTTTCGGGAAACAAAAAAACAACCTGGGGGGGCCAAAAAACCCCCTTTTAAAAATGGGTTTAAAATGAAGTAAAAAAAAAACGACAATAAAAAATCTTGTTTCCCCGGGGTTCTACTTTTTGTCCAAAAATTTTAAAGGGTGTAAAAAAACGATGTCCCCCCATCAGAGGATCAGCAGTACCTGAGGGTAAAAAGTGTATAAAGACAGAAAACCAAGGGGCCCCCCAAACAGGGGCCCCCGCCCTTTGGTCTTTTCCTGGCCCCAAAAATTTTCCCCTTTAAAAAATTTGGAGGTTTCCTGGACTTTCCAAACAGAGCTTTTTTAACTGGACAAATTTTTTAAAAAGGGGGGAAAATGAGGACGACTGCAGTTTCCCAAATGGGAAAACCCCCCACCATAGTCAGGGGGGGGTTTGGAAAAAAAAATGGAGAAGTCTGATTTTAAATCCCTAAAGGTAAAACCTTCTTTTGGGCTTTTTGGGGCTGGGGGGAGACGGGGATTTTCCCAAAACCCGGGGAAAAGAAACACGGAAAGGGGAGCCCTGATTTCAGCAGAAAAAACCAAAACCAGTAAAAAACCCCAAAAGGGAAAAAAATAGCCTTTTTAAAAAGGGAAAAAGGGGTTAAAAGAAACCAGCAGTCCAGTGGGCCCCAGTTTTTTTTCCCCGATCCTTTACAACGGAAAAGTCCTAGAGGAAAAGGGGGCTTGGGGAAAACCCTTTGGGGGAGAAGATTTTTGCCATTTCCGGGAAAAACAATAGCCCCCGATTGGGGGGGCTGGACCCCGGGGAAAAAAAGAAACGGGAATTTTTCCCGGTCCTACCAATATCGGACATATCGTTTTTTGGGGGAAAAATCAGTTTGGGGGGGTTCATCTCGGGCCGGGGATAGTCCAAAGGGGTTTGGGCAGAGGCAGAAGCCCCCCCTTCCCCCCTTTTAGCCCCCGGATTCTCCCAACATTCCCCGGTCCCCCTGGCGGGGGGCCCCCTGTCAAAATCCTCATTTGCCACCCCTTCCTTTAAAGGGGGAGGGGTTTTTTAGTGGGCTTAAATTTAAAAGGAAAAGGGGTTCTTCCCCGGCCTTATGGGGTACCTGTTTTTGGTAGGAACCGGGGAACGACTAGGATTTACGGCAGAACATAGGCTAAGTTCTTAGTTTTTTTTAAGTCGGGGGGGGGAAGGGGGCCCAAAATTTGAGCCATTTTAAATTTTTTTTCAAAGGGTATGGAGATGGCCTACCACCATCCCCCTTAAGGTTTTCAGGATCTGCTTTGGCAAAATTATACAGCTAAAACCCCCCCCACAATAAAGGGGCAGTTAGGTTCATTAAGAAAGTCATAGTTCAAGACCGAAGCCAGCCCCCCCAAAATGGGGCCCCTTTTGACTTAAATCTAGTTTTTTAAGGCATTGACAAGATCTTCCCCTTTAGCCCCCGATGAATTGCCACTAAAAAAATGATGCTAAAGAGATGATATTAGTGGGGCCCGACATCAGCCACAATTCAGGGATTTTTAAAGGTCAAAACCCTTAAAAACCCCTTTTTTGGGGGATAAAAGAATGATAATTAATTTTAGGCCAGAAACCCCCTTATCTTCCCCAAAGGGGGGCCTCAAAATTTCATAGAAGTCAGGGGTTTTTTCTTCCCCCCTTTTTTAGAAAAAACCCAAAAATGCAAAAAGGGAAGCGGGGTTACACATTAGAAAATTAGGGGGGGCCCTTTTTAAAAATAAAATTTGAGATGTCAGCAAAATTTTGGAAAAGGTAAAGTGAGTCCTTTTTTGTGTCATTTCAGGGAAAATTAGGAATGGGGTTGGGGGTTTTCAAGGGGGCTATAGCTTTATGGGGTTAGGGTTGCCTTTAATTAGCATAACCCCCTCTAGTAAAATTCATTTTTGAAACCCCAAACCCATTCCCCCCGGGCGGGGGGCGACCTCCCCGGGGGGGAATAGGAGGTGTAACGATTGGAAAAAAGTAAACGGGGTAACATGGTCTTCCCCTTCCCCATTTTAAAAAAACAATTTCTTAACTGTTTTTTCCCTTTTTCCTTTCCCTTTTGGGGGAAAAGGGTTTTCAAGGGGTTTTATCCCCCCCCAGGGTGTTTTTTTATCTATATAAATCTCTAAAGGGGGTGCTGTCATGGGGGTGGGGGGGAAAAAAATTTTTTTATTTTCCATTTTGGGGTTTTTCAGACCCCGTCGACCCTTATATTCCTTCCCCACTTGTCCTAGTGGGGTGCATTTTTAAGGGTTTTTAAAAAAAATGAAAATTTTTGGGTGGTTTTGTTACTGTTTTGGAGGTCCTCTCATGCTTGAAACCCAAAAATGAGGGCCCAGGAGGGGACCCTTTTTTTATTTCAATAGGTTTCCTGCCTTTTTTTCGGAAAAACCCCCTTTTTGGGGGGTGCTTTTCTTTGGGTCTGTAAATTCCCAAAAAAGGTTTTAATAACTAAAATTTTTTTTAAAATTTGGGGTTTTGCCCCCCCTTTTTTAAACCGGCGTGTTATAAAATAAAAGGGTTTTCCTTTTTCTACCCCTGTCCATATTCTCCCCCCCGGGGCCTTTTTGCTGCAAATATGGCTTTTTTTAGAGGTGGATCTTTTTCACCTTTTTTTCTTTGGGCGACGATCGCAGATAGTTAACCAGCGCCGGCACACATGTTATGAAGAATCCGAAGAGATTTTTTTTTTTTTTTAAAAAATTTTTTAATGCATAAAAACAGCAGCAAAAAAAAAAAACCCTTTTTCAACAAAATGAAAACACGTGGGGATTCTGTTTTAAAACCAAAGGGGAAAAAATGAAAAAAAAGAGAAGGAAATGACATCTTTCCCAGAAGAGGGGGACAGAGAACAGAAGGGACAAACGGGGTGGAAAAAAAAGGTTTTCAGCTATGAAAATTTTCAGGGACACATGCAACAAAAAAACAATATGAGAAAACGGGGAATACAGGGGGGAAAATAAACGGGGACAGCCCCGAAAAATGTCTCTTTCCCCTGGCACTTTTAAAACCCCCGTCTAAAAAACTATAGTTTTCCCTAATTTTTTTGTTTTCCTTGGAAATGCACGGGGAAACCGGGGAAAACCCCTAAAGGGGAAACACAACCCCCCAAAACCCGTAACATTTTTAAGCCCCCAATTTTTGGTTGATGACGTAAAATTTCCCAATGGTTGGATGGGGAAAAATTAAAGGGGGAACCCCCTCTTCAGTTTGGGGGGAAAGTGCAACATGCAAACACCCCCCACCAAACCCAAAACAATCCCCAAAATGAAAGTTCAAGGGGTTACTTTTGGGTGATAGTTCTGCATACTTGCAGGGGGGTATTTTTCAGAGACAAGCTCCCCGCAGTGGGGAGTCCAAGAAAAAAACTAAGATCATGTGACCCGCTCAAGGACCGCAGATTTTTTTAACCCCGAAATGGATGTCAGCAGATACGATGGCTGACCAGCTGAAACATGTCCAGGGTTAAAAGAGATCTCAGCTTTTTTTACCTTTTTGCCCCGGGTTTCTGAAATGCTGGAGGGGCCCCCCGCCGCATTAGTCCTCGTAGGAAAGGTTGAAATTTTTTCCTTTTTGATGGTTTTTAAAAGGCTTTACAGAAATACGGGGCAGGGGGTTGTTGCAAGGCCCCTTTTGAGACTTCTTCGCCGTCTCCCATCTTTGCTGTTTTTTGAGGGGGGTAAAATTGTTCCCTGTTTTTTAGTGGCTTGGGGGGAGTTCCCCGGGAGAGGCTCCCTTGGGGGGTTTCAACGGCGGTCTGTCCCTTTTAAGGTTGTGGAAGATTGTGGGATTTTGGGGAACGGTGTTTTAATGACTGGTTTATATAAGGGTCCAACCTTCCCCCCAGGGGGTTCCGGGGATCAATTGTTCTGGGCCCCCATCCTTTTTTCCTGTTTTCCCCCCTTTAGCCTGCTGGTTTTTGTCTGCCCCCTCCCCTAACAGATAAGACATTTTCTTTTTTTTGTTTTTGTGCTTTATTTTTGCATTTTTGGGGCCCCACTTCTGTGGGGCCTTTAAAAGGGTCCCCCCGGGGGTTTTTTCCCCCCATTTAGTTCCCCCACTGATGTTTTTACTTTTGCTTTTTTTTCCGTTTTTTCAGTGGCTGCTGTTTTGAATTTTTTTACAACCCCCAAAATAATTTAGGGGTGAGGTCTGTGATCCAGGGGGTTTTTGAAATTTTAGAGTTGGTGCTTTTCAGGGTTTTTTGGGATTGCGTAAGTACCCCCTTTCCATCCTTTTCTATTTTTTTTTGTTGGGCCCCAAAGTTTGCTATTTCTTTTTTCTGTCCGTGTCCCCTTTTCTTCTTGTCTAACCCCCCTTACATTTTTTGGGGGTTTTATTATCTTTGGGGTTTCTGCCCGGGCAGATAGCTTTTTCCATATCATTTTAGGTGTATTTTTTTTCTCGGGGGTGGGGACGGGGCCCCAGGCCCAAAAAAAGGAAGCCCCCCGGCTGCCTTGTTGTTGTTTTTTGTCAGGGTACTGCAATTTTTTTGATTCCAACTGTTGGGGTGTATTGCCTTTTTTCCCCCTGCACTCCTCAGCTACCGAAAAAAAACAGTATCCCCCCCAAAAAAAAATTTTTTTTGGTTTTCTCACAAAGGGGGAAAAAAATTTGTAAAAAAAAAAAGGTTTTTTGTCAGAGTTGTCAGAAAAAATTTCTGTTTTTTTGCTTTTTTTTTTTTTTTTCCCCTGAAAATTTTGGGTGCTGGGAGGATTTTTTCTCTCAATGGAGTTTGCAAAATTTTTTCCCCGGCCGTGTGAATCAGCTTGCCATGGGGTTTTGGAGTATTGTGCATATCTTCTAGGTTGCCTGTTGTGGCCCCCGGAATCCCTTTCCAATTTTTTTAGGGGATCGAGCTAAGTTTAAATTTCAAAAATAATTGAAAAATTTTTTTTTTTCCCCCTTAAAATTAAGTCCTCAGGGACCAAAGCACAGCAGGTTCAAAATTGTCATATCTCTCCTGCCCCGGGCGATCCTCAGGATGGGCTTTTTCCCCTGAAAACCTGGGGATCCTGTTTGGTGATTTTGAGCTTTTTTTTTTGGCTTTGGGGGTTATTGTCGATGTCCTAATGCAAGTTCAAGCTGGAAAAAGCCTTGTTGGCTTTAAAACGGGGCTTGATGACCCCTGAGTTTACTGTCAGAGATTCCGTAGGGGGGGCAGTCCTGACCAAGGGGAAAGACGACGTTTTTGGCGGCCCTTTTTCGGAAGGGTCTGTCGATAAGTAAAGGATTTAGGGTTTGGGATTCCCTGTCCCCTCTGGCCCTCAATGATTCTATGTCTTAGCGATTCAAATTGACAAAACGTTTGCGGGAGCGGAGAAGTATGCGGGAATAGTGTTGCCTTGTGAAACCTTCTTTGAATCCATGGCAGTGTGATAGAGTGGTGTCTGGGGCACAGCGTCATGGTTTCGAAAGCGCATATGGGTTATGTTTCTACTGTGGTGATGCCTCTCTTGCTATTTCGTCTGCCCTAAGCGGGGAAGAAGTTTTGCCGCTCAGTTGTCTTGGGTAGTGTCGACTAAGTTTTTATTTAACTGTTACTCTGATATGCCTCTCTGTCCTTATTTTCTGCTCAGGCTTTCGTTGACTCTGGAGCAGCTATTAACCTGATGGATTATTGATTTTGCTAAACGTTGTGGGTTTCCCTTGATACCCCTACAGAAGTCTATTCCCCTACTGGGGATCGATTCTACCCCTTTGGCTGAGAATAAACCTCAGTTCCTCTACTAAGGTGATAATGAGGGTTGAACCTGATCATCAGGTGCTGCAAATTTTTGGTTCTGTATAATCTGCATTATATTATCGTACTGGGTTTTCCCTTGGTTACAGTCTCTAATCCTGTTTTGGATTGGAAATCTGTGTCTGTAACCAGTTGGGGCTGCCAATGTGTTAATACCAACACTCCTGTTTTTTTCTGCCTCCCCCCAGGCTCAGGATGTTCCTGACTTTTTGATTGATTTTTCTGATGTATTTAGCGAAAATAATCTGCATCCTTGCCTCCCCATAGGGTCTATGACTGCGCTATTTGAATTAGTGCCTGTAGTAAATTCCCTAAAGGTCGCCTTTTTATCTTGTCTGTAACTGAACATGACGCTATGCGGTCTTATATCAAGGAGTCATTGGAGAAGGGTCATATCAGACCATCCTCATTCACCCTTAGGTGCGGTTTTTTCTTTGTGGCCAAAAAGGATGGTTCATTAAGGCCGTGTATTGATTATCGTCTTTTGAACAATATTATGTTGAAATATCAATAACCGTTTACCCTTGATTTCTGACCTGTTTTCCAGGGTGAAAAAAGCTACTTGGTTTACCAAGCTTGACCTCAGGGGGGCATATAACCTTATTCGCATTAAGCACGGTGAATGAATGGAAGACGGCATTCAATACCCCGGGGGGCATTTTGAGTACCTTTGTGATGCCCTTTGGCTCAATAATGCTCCTTCTGTCTTCCAGTCCTTCATGAATGACTATTTCGGGATTTTGTGGAGAAATTTCTGATTGTTTATTTGGATGATATCTTGATTTTTTCTAAGACTGGGACTCTCATGTGAAAACATGTTCGAACTGTATTCCAGTTTTTGAGAGAGAATGCTCTGCATGTGAAGGGATCAAAGTGTCTTTTTGGGTACAGAGGAATCTCATTTCTGGGATTTCATTTTTTGTCCCCATCTGTTATTGAAATGGACCCGGTCAAGGTTCAGGCCATCTGTGATTGGGTCCAACCTTACTTCATTAAAGGCCTTCAAAGATTTTTGGGGTTTTGCCAAATTTTTATCGTAAATTTATTGGTAAATTTCTCGGTTATTGTTAAACCATTAACTGATTTGACCAAAAAGGGTTCTGATGTGGTGAATTGGCCTCCTGAGGCAGTCTCTGCATTTCAGGAACTTAAGCAGAGATTCACTTCTGCTCCTGTTCTACGGCAGCCTGATGTTTCTCTGCCATTTCAGGTGGAGGTTGATGCCTCTGAAAATTGGGGCAGGTGCGCTCTTGTCCCAAAAAGATCCAGAGACCTCTAAAAGTAACCCTTGTGCCTTTTTCTCTCGAAAATTTTCTCCTACTGAACGTAATTATGACGTGGGTAATCGAGAGTTATTGGCCATGAAGTGGGCTTTTGAAGAGTGGAGACATTGGCTGGAGGGAGCCAAACATCAGGTGGTGGTCCTTACTGACCATAAGAATCTGGTTTATCTGGAATCTGCCAAGCGACTCAATCCTAGACAGGCCAGGTGGGCCTTTTTTTTCACACGTTTTAATTTTGTGGTTTCCTTTCTTCCTGGCACTAAGAATGTTAAGGCGGATGCCCTCTCGAGGAGCTTCCTTGCGGACTCTCCTGAGTTATCTGATCCTTCTGTTATTTTGAAAGAGGGTGTAGTTCTTTCCGCCATCTCACCTAATTTGAGACTTGCTCTGGAGGGGTGTCAGGAGGATAGGCCCGAGCGCTGCCCTGTTGGAAAATTGTTTGTCCCGGACCAGTGGAAAAAGAGTGTGATGTCTGAGATTCATTGTTCGCGTTGGCTGGGCATCACCGGAATTTTTGGTACCAGAGACTTGGTTAGTCGGTCCTTTTGGTGGCCTACCTTGTCTCGTGATGTCAGGGAATTTGTGCAGTCCTGCGGGACTTGCTCTCGCTCCAAGCCTTGCTCTCGCTCTAGTGGTTTGTTGATGCCATTGCCTGTGCCCAAGAGACCATGGACCCATATCTCTATGGATTTCATTTCCGACCTTCCTGTTTCTCAGAGAATGACCGCCATCTGGGTGATTTGTGATAGGTTTTCCAAGATGATACATCTTGTGCCATTACCTAAGTTGCCTTCCTCTCTGAATTGGTGCCGTTGTTCCTTCAGCACGTGGTTCGTTTACACGGCATTCCTGAGAACATAGTGTCTGACAGAGGAGTCCAGTTTGTTTCCAGATTTTGGAGGACTTTTTGTTCTAAACTGGGTGTTCAATTGTCTTTCTCCTCGGCATTTCATCCTCAGACCAATGGTCAAACTGAGAGAACAAACCAGACATTGGAGACTTATCTAAGATGCTTTGTGTCTGCTGATCAGGATGACTGGGTCTCTTTTTTGCCTTTGGCTGAGTTTGCTCTTAATAATAGGGCTAGTTCTGCCACTTTGATGTCTCCGTTTTTCTGTAATTCTGGGTTTCACCCTCGATTTTCTTCAGGACAGACTGAGGCTTCTGTCTGTCCAGGTGTTGACTCTGTTGTGGAGCGTATGCAACAGATTTGGGACCAGGTAGTGGAGAGGTTGTCCCTCTCTCAGGAGAGGGCCCAGCGGTTTCCTAACCGGCATAGGACTGATGGTCCTCGGTTTAAAGTAGGGGACTTGGTCTGGTTGTCCTCAAAAAATATTCCTATGAGAGTAGCATCTCCTAAATTTAAGCCTAGGTTCATTGGACCTTATAAGATCATGGAGATTCTTAATCCTGTTTCTTTTCGTTTGCTTCTTCCAGGGACATTTAAGATCCATAACGTGTTCCACAAGTCCTTGTTGAAGAGGTTTGTTGAGCCAGTGGTTCCTGCTGCTGTGCCTCCTGACCCTGTTTTGGTTGAGGGCAATCTGGAGTATGTGGTTGAGAAAATATTAGATTCTCGTTTTTCTAGACGGAAACTCCAGTATTTGGTTAAGTGGAGAGGTTATGGTCAGGAAGACAATTCTTGGGTGTTTGCTTCGGACATCCATTCTAGGAGACTCATCCGTGCGTACCATAGAACTCATCCTGACCGACCTGGTTGCTCAAATGAGGGTTCGGTGACCCCTCCTCAAGGGGGGGTACTGTTGTGAGTGGGCTTGGGATGAGTTCTGAGCAGAGGCTCCCTCTGGTGGTTACAAGCGGTGCTGGTCTGTCCAGTGAAGATTGTGAAGATTGTGAGGATTGGGAATCAGGTGTTACTGACTGGTCTTATATAAGGGAGTCACCTTCCCATCAGGGTTGCCGGTGATCAATTGTTCTGGTCTCTATCCTTGATTCCTGTTTCCCTTGTAGCCTGCTGTGTCGTGTCTGCATCTCCTGCTAACAGATAAGACATTTTCTTCTTTTTGTTTTTGTGCTTTATTTTTGCATTTTGTCCTGCACTTCTGTGGGGGCCTTCAGGGTCCCTCCGGGGGCTTTTGCCCTCTCAGTTTAGTTCAGCCACTGATGTTTGTACTTTTGCTTTTTCCAGTTTTTTCAGTGGCTGCTGTTTTGATTTTGTTACACCAGAGAACTAATTTAGGTGGTAGAGGTCGTGTGATCTCAGGTGTTTTTGAAATTAGTAGAGTTGGTGCTTTTCAGGGTTTTCTGGGATTGCAGTAAGTACCTTCCTATCCTTTTCTATTTAGTTAGTTTGGGCCCCAACGTTTGCTCATACTATTTTCTGTCTGTGTCAGTATTTCTTCTTGTCTAACCGCCATTACATGTTTGGGGGCTTTCTATTATCTTTGGGGTTCTGCTCCGGGGCAGATAGCTTTCCTATATCTATCTTTAGGTGTAGTTAGTTTCTCAGGCTGTGACGAGGTGTCTAGGACCAACGTAGGAACGCTCCACGGCTGCCTCTAGTTGTTGTGGTTAGTCAGGGTACTGCAATCTCGTAGATTCCAACTGCTCTGGTGTATTGCCTTTTTTGCCTGCACTCCTCAGCTACCGAAACATAACAGTTCCCGTTGATATCCTGAGTAGCAAGCTGTCTCAGTGGTACCCTGCCTAGAACTGCGATGGGTGTCTTAAACCCGAGAGGACCATGGATGTTGTTTTCAACAGGCGAGGCTCCTCGTTCGATAGCAAGTTCCTTACAGGGTGATGCTTGGGAAGTGAACGTGTCTTGTTCAACATCCGCCAGTGAGCTGAGGCTGAATTGCGTGGGGAAAACGCTGGCGCCATCGGTCAGAGGTAGGCTGTTGAGAGAGGGGCTCTCACTCTGAGCACTGAAGTCTAGCACGGCTTCGGTTTGACCAGGCTTGTGATGGAGATGGGTATCAAAGGTTGGGAACTTAGCAGTTACTCGCTGCGGATCCCTTGGCAACTTAGTCTTTGCTGGAAGAGAAGGTGAGGGAGCTACCCAGCTGTTATAGTTGTCTTCGGTGGGTTTGATGCTCATGACCCTGATGATCACCTTGTCTCCCACTGTAGGTAGTGAGTTGTTGTCCTTGGTTGAAGGATCGAATGCTGTTATCTTGAGGTTGTAATCTCGAGGATAAAGCGTACTTGAATTATCGGATGGTTGCCGTTGACACGTAGTGTCGTTTGACTTCTCCTTCATCCATTGGTGACGTGAGTATGACAGTGAGGACAAGTCATTGTCATCTGACGTGATAACGGTTTTGTAAGAGGAGATGTCATTATGATTCTTTGGTCACTACAGACATTGACAATGATGACCCAGCCTAGCTCGAGGCGTTGGGCGTACGGTTCATTGAGTAGTCCGTGGATTTGTTGACGCATCTTGTGCAGTCGTATAATGTCTCTGCCGAGGAGAAATAGGATGTCTGCCTTATCGTGCAGGGGTGGCATCTCTTTGGCTATCATTCTGAGATGAGGATGCTGAAGAGCGACTTCTGGTGTTGGGATTTCTTCCCTCTTGAATGGTATTTGGTTACACTCTACAAGCGTGGGTAGTGGTATCTCCGTGGCGCCTTTCTCAAGAGAAGTTATTATGAGGCCATTGGCCCTTCTTCCAGAGGTTTGTAAAATGCCGCTGCAGGTGCCCAAGGTGTAAGGATAGAGGTCTCCTTTTAAGTCAAACAAGTCGAAGAGTTCTGACCTGGCTAATGATTTGTTGCTCTGGTCATCCAAGCTAACATACATCTTGACTGCTTTCTCTGGATGCCCCTTGCGATACCCCCATGACAGGCAAATCTTCGCGCAGGACTTGTCTCGAAGACCTTCTCCACAGACGTCGGTGTGTGAGGAAGATACCGCAACATGGCTTGTCGCTTGGTCTGTACTCTCCCCGCCATGGCTTGTGGTGGGAGAAGGTGAAGACGCAGAGTCAGGCTGTGATGGATGGAGTGCCTGTACGTGGTATTCGCTCTCGTACTCTAGACACTTGATGGGGATGACACAGTCCTTAGCAAGATGCTCGGTAGAGGCGCAGCACCTGAAGCATACTCCAAACTTCTTCAAAAGCTCCTTTCGTTCTTGAAGGGGCTTCTTCCTGAAGCCGATGCACTTCTTCAGGGGATGTGGCAGTTTGTGAATTGGACACTGGCGATTAGGATTCTCAACCTTCTCACTTTTGTCGCTATTATCTTGTGATACTGAAGGTGCCGGAAGAACATCAGTCTTCTTGATGGACATTGGAGCTTGGTGGTTCCTTTAGTTAAGACGTGAACTGTCGTGTTTAATAGGTAAAACAGGGTCACTGTGTTCTCCATAGGAAAACTTGGATCGGTCTTACACTCTGCAATATTTTTGATGAACTCACAGAAGTAGGAAAATGGAGGGAAGGAGACTTGGTTTTCCCTTTTGTATTTTTATCCAAGCATGGCCCACTTATTTTGGATATTGGGCAGCAGCTTGGAAACTATTGGGGTTACCCCATGAGCAGTGTCCAGGTAGCTGAGGCCAGGAAGGTACGGGTCTGCTTTGGCCAGCTGAAGCTCTAACAGGAGGTCGCTGAGCTCTTGGAACCTTGTACTGTCCTTATTAGATACCTTTGGAAAATCCTCTAGTCGTTTGAACAGGGCCTTTTCTATGACTTCAGGACTGCCATAGCTTCTTTCTAGCCTCTTCCATGCAGCGGTGAGACCCGCGATGGGATTACTGATGTGGACAGATTTAAGTCTCTTGACCCGATCCGTGGTTTGTGGCCAAGCCACCTGATTAGCAGGTCTAGCTCTTCAACGGCGGTGATGCCGAGGTCACTGATCGTGGTTTTAAAGGTACACTTCCAAGCCCTGTAGTTCTCAGGTTTATCGTCAAACTCTGTAAGACCAGTCTTAGTTAGATCACGCCGATCATGTACCTTGCAAGGCCAGTCATATCAGCATTCTCCGATTTTGGAAGGACCGATGCTGGCTGGATAGCATTGTTCATACAGTCTGTGCTTTGACCTGGGAATGCAGGAACATATGGGGCAGCGTAGGCATTCAGTCCATTAACTGGCTTAATGAACTTAGTTTCTGCCACACATGGGACTGGAATTGAGTGATTGACCGGAGTGTGGTGACTTGCCTGCATATTGGCCTGCACGTAGGTTTCTGAGTATAAGATTTGGTGAGATGCAGGTTTCCGGTACATTTCGGTGCACAAAGGAGGATCAGGATGCAAGGTTGGCAGCGTATTGTACTGACCTTGGGTGCAGGATGCGGATAAACACTCTGTGTCCTGTTGTCTCAGGGGAGCATCTGTGTTGTCAAGACGGATAGCAGGAGCAGGGATAGGGCTGTGTTGGCTTTCTACATAGTCTCTAGTACGTTTAAGAGGGTCTTCAGTATCAAATTCACTTAAACTGATGCCGCCTCTTTGGCTCCCACTGATGGCTTGTTCCAGGACCTTTAACTTTGCCATGGCTATGGCGTGTTCGCATTCCTTCTCTAGGGCCTCTAGGGTAGCTTGTATTTTAGTGGCCTCAGTTTTCATCTCAGTTACCTTTTTAGTGGCCTCAGCTTTTATCTCAGTTTCCTTTTGAGCGAAGGAAACTTGTATTTTAGTGACCTTAGCTTCAGCACGTGCTTTTACGAGCTGTTCGCTGAGGGTTGAGGATTTTGAAGAGCGTGACTTAGATGTTTGCTTTGACTGTCTGGCCGAGCCAGAAATGCAAGGTGACATCTCGGCTATTAGCGTGATTCTTGCCTCTGTTTTGGCTTTTATATCGTGCACCATGCTTTCTCTCTCAGAGTTAAGTTTTTGGAAGGCTTGCAGCTCTTTGCAGGTAACTAATGGGTTAATGCTCTTTAACACTGCGATATACTGATCTGTTATTTTTGCATAACATTGATAATCTGAACACAGTTGTGCAAGGGCTCCCTCTGGTGGTCGTTGGAGAGAAGCAGGCTGAGACAGCCTGTCTATGTAGCTCAACAGTTTTTGCCATAGCTCTGCTGTAGCACGGAGAAGATCATGTTTACTGGATTCTAGATTCTCCCTTATTTTCCATGTTGGCTTTGTGAGATATCTAGCCTTCTCACTAAATGGTGGATCAAGGTCTATGCACTCTTCCTCTGACAATGGGTCTGGCAGAGACCGTGTAGTCATTCCTTCAGCCATCCTGATGTACAGGGAGAAGGGGAGCTGGATAGTCTCTTATATGTTGAGAGCGGATGCTCTGCAGGAAGTTCTGTAGCTTTATAGAAGCTGTGGGTTTTACAGATGAATCTGATAAGTCTTTTTTACTATTCTGTCCCCGGGGCCTGCAGCTGTAACTATGGCTCTGTGAGATGCTGGATCTTTTTACCTTACTTACAATTGGTGACGGTCACAGATAGCTTAACTCAGCTGCCGGCACACATGTTATGAAGAATCCAGAAGAGACTTTGATTTCTTTAAGAATTCTTGTTGAATGCATACAAACAGCAGCAGGTAAAAAAGACTTTCTTCAGACAGACTGAAAACACATGTGATTCTGATAAAACCAAGATGAAGAATGAAACACAGGAGAAGAAGGAAATTACATCATGCCCAGAAGAGGGAGACAGAGAGACAGAAGGGACAAACTTGATGGAAAGGAAGGATTTCAGCTATGCAAACACAGGGACACATAGCAACAGTAAACAATATGAGAGACTGCAATACAGCATGTAAAATACACAGGACAGTCTGGAAAATGTCTCATTCATGGGACATAACAGTCCAGCCAAGTGAACCGCTCTACCAGAGGTGGTGTTAGATATGCGGGCAGTGTTCCCAGCAAACACGTGTGATGGCGACAAGCCAGCATACGACATCAGGCAAGATGGAGGACCTGCTTAAATATCTGTTACAAGCACAGCATCAACAGCACCAGCAACAATTACAGCAGCAACAGATGGCTCAACAAGAGACAAGTAAGCTGCTTATACAGCACAGGCAGCACCAGCAGCAGATTGACTTGCTTGAAGAGAGGGTTCATGGAAGGCAGGTAGCCCCTCCTCCAAGTCCAGGTAAGGACACGTATGTCCGGAAGGCGGTATGATGAGTCATGCAAAAAATGACCTCGGGTGATGATGTGGAGGCATTTTTGACTATGTTCGAGTGGGTGGCGGAGCGTGAGAAGCTACCACCAGAGCAGTGGGCGGAGGTGCTGAACCCATAACTGAATAGTGAGCCCCAGAAGGCCTATTGTGATTTGGCATTACAGGATGTGCAGGAGTATGTCAAAAACTTAAATTTCAGCACGTGCAAGAGTGACTATGTCAGTCACAGCACAAAGGGTTCACCACCGGGCATATTTGAGGACAAACCACCTCGATCCCATATGTTTGACTTATTGCATCTTTTGCAAAAATGGTTGAAGCCAGAATCTTCCACATCTGCCCAGAAATGCAGACAAACTGGTAGCCCTAGTGCAGTGATGGTGAACCTTTCTGAGACCAAGTGCCCAAACTGCAACCTAAAACCCAATTATTTATGACGAAGTGCCAAGTGCCAAATGCCCCATCATGATCCCCTTCATGCAGAAATATGCCCCATCATGATCCCCTTCATGAAGAAATATGCCCCATCATGATCCCCTTTGTGCAAAAATATGCCCCATCACGATCCCCTTCTTGTAGTAATATGCCCCATCATGATCCCTTTCTTGCAGTAATGCCCCTTTATGATTCCCTTCTTGCAGAAATATGCCCCATCATGATCCCCTTCATGCAGAAATATGCCCCATCATTGTCCCCTTCTTGTAGTAATATGCCCCATCATGATCCCCTTCTTGTAGTAATATGCCAGCTCATGATCCCCTTTATGCAGAAATATGCCCCATCATGATCCCCTTCTTGTAGTAATATGCCCCATCATGATCCCTTTCTTGTAGTAATGCCCCTTTATGATCCCCTTCATGCAGAAATATGCCCCATCATGATCCCCTTTATGCAGAAATATGCCCCATCATGATCCCTTCAAGTAGAAATATGCCCCATCATGATCCCCTTCTTGCAGTAATATGCCACCTCATGATCCCCTTCATGTAGAAATGCCCCATCATGATCCCCTTCATGCAGAAATATGCCCCATCATGATCCCTTTCAAGTAGAAATATGCCCCATCATGATCCCCTTCTTGTAGTAATATGCCCCATCATGATCCCCTTCTTGTAGTAATATGCCCCATCATGATCCCCTTCTTGTAGTAATATGCCCCATCATGATCCCCTTCTTGCAGAAATGCCCCATCACGATCCCCTTCAAGTAAAAATATGCCCCATCATGATCACCTTCATGTAGAAATATGCCCCATCATGATCCCCTTCATGTAGAAATGCTCCATCATGATCCCCTTCACAGAAATATGCCCCATCATGATCCCTTCTTGTAGTAATATGCCCCATCATGTCCCCTTCATGCAGAAATATGCCCATCATGATCCCCTTCATGTAGAAATGCTCCATCATGATCCCCTTCATGCAGAAATATGCCCATCATGATCCCCTTCTTGTAGTAATATGCCCCATCATTGTCCCCTTCATGCAGAAATATGCCCTATCATGATCCCCTTCATGCAGAAATATGCACCATCATTGTCCCCTTCTTGCAGTAATATGCCCCATCATGATCCCCTTCTTGTAGTAATATGCCCCATCATGATCCTCTTCATGTAAAAAAACCCCATCATGATCCCCTTCATGCAGAAATAGCCCCATCATGATCCCCTTATTGAAGTATTATGCCCCATCATGATCCCCTTATTGTAGTACTATGCCCCATCATGATCCTATTCATGTAGAAATGCTCCATCATGATCCCCTTCATGCAGAAATATGCCCCATCACGATCCCCTTCTAGATCCCAAGGGCTGGCTGAGGGGTTGCCAAAGGCCAGGTGAAGACTTGCTTTGCTGGTGATGTCACGGTCCTGGACATATAGGTGTATGTTGTCCCTTGTCCTCTGAAGAGATGGACTGCAGCCTAGGGAGGCGCTGCTCCTACTATGCATATCTCACCAGCAGTGTGGACTATCAGCCCAGTGAGGGGCCGCAGGCATGTCCCATGTCAATAAATGAGGTGCTGGTGTCAGGACTCTTAGACTCAGGAAGCTTGGTGACAGTATTGCTATGGACCTAGTTGGGCCCTTAGTTAAGTCCGCCAGGGGTCATCAATCATCCTGGTGGTAATGGACTATGCTACGCTGTACCCAGAGGCGGTACCACTGAGAAACTCCTCAGCCTGGAGTATAGCACCTTGAGCTAGTTCAGATTTTCTCCTGGATGGGCCTGCCAAAGGAGATCCTGACAGACCAAGGGACACAGTTCATGTCCAAGGTAATGAGAGAGTTGTGTTAGGCCCTCCAGATTACCCAACTTAGGACGTTGGTGTACCATCCGCAGACAGATGGCCTGCTGTAAAAGGTTCAATAAGACCTTGAAATCCATGTTGAAGAAGGTCGTGGAGAAGGATGGCTGAGATTGGGATTGCCTCCTGCCATACCTACTGTTATCCTTTAGAGAAGTACCATGTGCCTCTACGGGGTTCTCAAAATTCAAGCTCTTCCCGACGGCACCCTCAGGGTCTTATGGACATTGCAAAGGAGACCTGAGAAGTGTAGGTAACATCCCACTGAAACGTAATTGAGCATGTGGCCCAGATGCAAGACAGGATTGAGAGTGTGATGCCGATTTTGAGTGAGAGTCTTCTCCAAGCACAAGAGGCTCAGGCAAGCGTCTACAATTGGTTGGCAAGACTGATACAGTTTAGCCCTGGAGACCGGGTGTTAGTGAAACCGTTGAACGTAACTTCCTGGCCAAGTTGCAAGGGCCATACCAGCTGTTCGAAAAGTTGAGTGACGTCAACTACAAGGTCCACCAACCAGGGAGAAGAAAACCATACCAGGTGTACCACATTGACCTGCTGCAACCATGGCGAGACAGGATCCGGTAGAAGCAACATGCCTAGGGGCCCATCCTGAAGCCAAGGTAGAGGATGTCACAGTGGCAGAGACACTGTTGCTGGCCCAGAAACCACAGTGCCGTGGGCTGCTTCAGCAGAACCAAGACCTGTTTTCAGAGTTACCAGGACATACGCAGGTAGTGCAGCACGAAATCCTGACTGAAACGCATGTGAGGGTGAACCAAAGGCCTTATCAGATTCCTGAAGCTCGCCGCAAGGTGATCTCCAAGGAAGTGAAGAGAATGTTGAGCCTTGGAGCCATCGAGGAGTCAAAGAGCGACTGGTCCAGCCCTATTGTCCTGGTGACAAAGCCAGATGGGGAGTGGTGATTAACGATTACAGTAAGCTCAATGAGGTGTCCAAGTTTGACGCTTATCCGATGCCCCGGGTCGATGAGCTTATTGAGAGACTAAGGTCAACCAGATACATCCCCACCCTGGACCTAACAAAAGGGTAGTGGCAAATTCTTCTGTCTCCAAGTGCCAATGAGAAGACGGCCTTCTCTCCACCTGACAGGTGATTTCAGTATACCCAGATGCCGTTCGGACTACAATGAGCTCCAGCTACCTTCCAGAGGGCTATGGACTGGATACTAGTCCCCCACAAGAAGCTTACTTCAATGACATTGTGAGCTTCAGCCCAGATTAGGGTAGTCACCTGCAGAAATTCCAGGCGGTAGTGGATGCACTGAGGAAGGCGTGGTTTACCATAAACCCAAAGAAGTGCGCCCTTGGGAAAGAAGCAAAGCACTTGGGCTACATTGTTGGAAGGGGCGAGATAAAGCCACAAATAGACAAAGTGGAGGCAATCCAAAAGTAGCCTCAGCCAATCTCCAAAAAGCAGGTATGGGCATGGCTGGCAAAAGTGAGATATTATCGGCGATTTATCTCGAATTTCACCATGATAGCAGCTTGCCTGGTGGATCTTTTCAAGGGCAAAAAGTCGTTGATGATCAAATGGTCCTCTGAAGCTGAGATGGCATTTCAGTAGTTGTAGCTCGTCCTGTGCAGACAGCCAATCTTGGTCACACCAGACTTCACTAAAGAGTTTGTGCTCCAGAAGGACATCTCCAAATTCGGTTTGGAAGCTGTGCTGTCCCAGGAAATAGATAGGGACAAACATTCAGTCCTATACCTGAGTAGGATACTCTCCTGTGTGAAGAACTATGCCATCATGGAGAAAGAGTGCTTGACCATCAAGTGGGCAATTGACACAACACCCTGAGATACTACCTGTTAGGCAGAAAGTTCAAGCTAGTGTCAGAGGAGGGGAGGAGTCCCGAGGAGATAATTTGCATATTCCCAGTGCCTTCTGCGATAAGTGAAGAGTCTCCGCGAGCTCAAGGAACACTGGATTTTGGCTGTTGCAGCAGAAAGGAGGACATCAGTAAACCAGGGGAGGAGTCCCGAGGAGATAATTTGCATATTCCCAGTGCCTTCTGGGATAAGTGAAGAGTCTCCGCGAGCTCAAGGAACACTGGATTTTGGCTGTTGCAGCTGAAAGGAGGACATCAGTAAACCAGGGGAGGAGTCCCGAGGAGATAATTTGCATATTCCCAGTGCCTTCTGGGATAAGTGAAGAGTCTCCGCGAGCTCAAGGAACACTGGATTTTGGCTGTTGCAGCTGAAAGGAGGACATCAGTAAACCAGGGGAGGAGTCCCGAGGAGATAATTTGCATATTCCCAGTGCCTTCTGGGATAAGTGAAGAGTCTCCGCGAGCTCAAGGAACACTGGATTTTGGCTGTTGCAGCTGAAAGGAGGACATCAGTAAACCGCGCGCCTAGCGGTGCGCGAGTTTTGGCTTATATTTCACCGCTTGATTATCTCTTGAACAATAAGAACATGGAAGAGGCTAGGAGCCATGTGGTGAGCTGCATTTCTTGCTACATGTTCATAGACTTACCAGTGGAAAAGCCAAACTTCACATGCCAGAAATGCAAGCTTGTGTCCCTGTTGGAGGAAAAGTTGCAAAATCTGGAAGAGAGGTTATCTACAGTCATGGCCAAAAGTTTTGAGAATGACACAAATATTAATTTTTACAAAGTCTACTGCTTCACTTTTTCTAATGGCAATTTGCATATACTCCAGAATGTTATAAAGAGTGATCAGCTTAACAGCAATTACTTGCAAAGTCAATATTTGGCTAGAAAATGAACTTTATCCCCAAAACACATTTCAACATCATTGCAGCCCTGCCTTAAAAGGACCAGCTAACCTCTTTTCAGTGATTGCTCCATTAACACAGGTGTGGGTGTTGATGAGGACATGGCTGGAGATCAATCTGTCAAGATTAAGTAAGAATGACACCACTGGACACTTTAAAAGGAGGCTGGTGCTTGGCATCATTGTTTCTCTTCTGTTAACCATGGTTATCTCTAAAGAAACGCGTGCAGTCATCATTGCAATGCACAAAAATGGCCTAACAGGGAAGAGTATCGCAGCTAGAAAGATTGCACCTCAGTCAACAATCTATCGCATCATCAAGAACTTCAAGGAGAGAGGTTCCATTGTTGCCAAAAAGGCTCCAGGGCGCCCAAGAAAGACCAGCAAGCGCCAGGACCGTCTCTTAAAAGTGTTTCAGCTGCGGGATCGGGCTACCAGCAGTGCAGAGCTTGCTCAGGAATGGCAGCAGGCAGGTGTGAGTGCATCTGCACGCACTGTGAGGCGGAGACTCTTGGAGCAAGGCCTGGTCTCAAGGAGGGCAGCAAAGAAGCCACTTCTCTCCAGAAAAAACATCATGGACAGACTGATATTCTGCAAAAGGTACAGGCAGTGGACTGCTGAGGACTGGGGTAAAGTTATTTTCTCTGATGAATCCCCTTTTCGATTGTTTGGGACATCAGGAAAACGCCTCATTCGGAGAAGACAAGGTGAGCGCTACCACCAGTCTTGTCTCATGCCAACTCTTAAGCATCCTGAAACCATTCATGTGTGGGGTTGCTTCTCAGCCAAGGGAATCAGCTCTCTCACAGTCTTGCCTAAAAACACAGCCATGAATAAAGAATGGTACCAGAATGTCCTCCAAGAGCAACTTCTCCCAACCCTCCAAGAGCAGTTTGGCAATCAACAATGCCTTTTCCAGCATGATGGAGCACCTTGCCATAAAGCAAAGGTGATAACTAAATGGCTCAGGGAACAAAACATAGAGATTTTGGGTCCATGGCCTGGAAACTCCCCAGATCTTAATCCCATTGAGAACTTGTGGTCAATCATCAAGAGATGGGTGGACAAATAAAAGCCTAAAAATTCTGACAAAATGAAAGCATTGATTGTGCAAGAATGGACTGCTATCAGTCAGGATTTGGTCCAGAAGTTGATTGAGAGCATGCCAGGGAGAATTGCAGAGGTCCTGAAGAAGAAGGGTCAATACTGCAAATATTGACTTGCTGCATTAACTCATTCTAACTGTCAATATAAGCTTTTGTTACTCATATGTTTGCAATTATTATATTTCTGTCTGTGATAAAAACATCTGTCAAACTCACATAAAAACCGGAGGGCAGCAGATCATGTGAAAATATAATATTTGTGTCATTCTCAAAACTTTTGGCCATGACTGTACATTGAAGACCATTAAGGAAGGTGAAGAGTTCTTAGACAGAGCAGAATTATCTCTTCATGGTGCAGAAAGAGAAGAAATTCGAAGTGCAACTGAAGAAACAGAGGAATGGAAGCATGTGACCCAGAGAAGCAGGAGGATCAGGAGGCAGTCAGCACCAATTCTGCTCAGGAACCAATACCAGGCTCTTACACAGGAGAACGATGAAGAAATACATCAGGATAAGACTTTGCCCACAAACAACCTTGTACGCCCTCAGAGTCCTCCTGAATGGAGAAAGAAAACTGTTGTGAAGAAGAAACGGAGAGTTGTTGTCATGGGCGATTCCCTGTTGAGAGGAAAAGAGGCCGCTATCTGCAGACCGGATATAACCTCAAGAGAAATGTGCTGTCTTCCAGGTGCAAAAATTAAAGATGTGTCTGACAGGATATCAGGACTCTTCAGACCTAAAGATGACTACCTGTTATGTTTCGGTAGCTGAGGAGTGCAGTTAAAAAGGCAATACACCAGAGCAGTTGGAATCTATGAGATTGCAGTACCCTGACTAACCACAACAAGTAGAGGCAGCCGTGGAGCGTTCCCACGTTGGTCCTAGACGCCTCGTCACAGCCTGAGAAACTAACTACACCTAAAGATAGATATAGGAAAGCTATCTGCCCCGGAGCAGAACCCCAAAGATAATAGAAAGCCCCCAAACATGTAATGGCGGTTAGACAAGAAGAAATACTGACACAGAAGGAAAATAGTATGAGCAAACGTTGGGGCCCAAACTAACTAAATAGAAAAGGATAGGAAGGGTACTTACTGCAATCCCAGAAAACCCTGAAAAGCACCAACTCTACTAATTTCAAAAACACCTGAGATCACACGACCTCTACCACCTAAATTAGTTCTCTGGTGTAACAAAATCAAAACAGCAGCCAATGAAAAAACTGGAAAAAGCAAAAGTACAAACATCAGTGGCTGAACTAAACTGAGAGGGCAAAAGCCCCCGGAGGGACCCTGAAGGCCCCCACAGAAGTGCAGGACAAAATGCAAAAATCAAGCACAAAAACAAAAAGAGGAAAATGTCTTATCTGTTAGCAGGAGATGCAGACACGACACAGCAGGCTACAAGGGAAACAGGAATCAAAGACAGAGACCAGAACAATTGATCACCGGCAACCCTGATGGGAAAGTGACTCCCTTATATAAGACCAGTCAGTAACACCTGATTCCCAATCCTCACAATCTTCACAATCTTCACTGGACAGACCAGCACCGCTTGTAACCACCAGAGGGAGCCTCTGCTCAGAACTCATCCCAAGCCCACTCACAACAGTACCCCCCCTTGAGGAGGGGTCACCGAACCCTCATTTGAGCAACCAGGTCGGTCAGGATGAGTTCTATGGTACGCACGGATGAGTCTCCTAGCATGGATGTCCGAAGCAAACACCCAAGAATTGTCTTCCTGACCATAACCTCTCCACTTAACCAAATACTGGAGTTTCCGTCTAGAAAAACGAGAATCTAATATTTTCTCAACCACATACTCCAGATTGCCCTCAACCAAAACAGGGTCAGGAGGCACAGCAGCAGGAATCACTGGCTCAACAAACCTCTTCAACAAGGACTTGTGGAACACGTTATGGATCTTAAATGTCCCTGGAAGAATCAAACGAAAAGAAACAGGATTAAGAATCTCCATGATCTTATAAGGTCCAATGAACCTAGGCTTAAATTTAGGAGATGCTACTCTCATAGGAATATTTTTTGAGGACAACCAGACCAAGTCCCCTACTTTAAACCGAGGACCATCAGTCCTATGCCGGTTAGCAAACCGCTGGGCCCTCTCCTGAGAGAGGGACAACTCTCCACTACCTGGTCCCAAATCTGTTGCATACGCTCCACAATAGAGTCAACACCTGGACAGACAGAAGCCTCCGTCTGTCCTGAAGAAAATCGAGGGTGAAACCCAGAATTACAGAAAAACGGAGACATCAAAGTGGCAGAGCTAGCCCTATTATTAAGAGCAAACTCAGCCAAAGGCAAAAAAGAGACCCAGTCATCCTGATCAGCAGACACAAAGCATCTTAGATAAGTCTCCAATGTCTGGTTTGTTCTCTCAGTTTGACCATTGGTCTGAGGATGAAATGCCGAGGAGAAAGACAATTGAACACCCAGTTTAGAACAAAAAGTCCTCCAAAATCTGGAAACAAACTGGACTCCTCTGTCAGACACTATGTTCTCAGGAATGCCGTGTAAACGAACCACGTGCTGAAGGAACAACGGCACCAATTCAGAGGAGGAAGGCAACTTAGGTAATGGCACAAGATGTATCATCTTGGAAAACCTATCACAAATCACCCAGATGGCGGTCATTCTCTGAGAAACAGGAAGGTCGGAAATGAAATCCATAGAGATATGGTCCATGGTCTCTTGGGCACAGGCAATGGCATCAACAAACCACTAGAGCGAGAGCAAGGCTTGGAGCGAGAGCAAGTCCCGCAGGACTGCACAAATTCCCTGACATCACGAGACAAGGTAGGCCACCAAAAGGACCGACTAACCAAGTCTCTGGTACCAAAAATTCCGGGATGCCCAGCCAACGCGGAACAATGAATCTCAGACATCACACTCTTTTTCCACTGGTCCGGGACAAACAATTTTCCAACAGGGCAGCGCTCGGGCCTATCCTCCTGACACCCCTCCAGAGCAAGTCTCAAATTAGGTGAGATGGCGGAAAGAACTACACCCTCTTTCAAAATAACAGAAGGATCAGATAACTCAGGAGAGTCCGCAAGGAAGCTCCTCGGAGAGGGCATCCGCCTTAACATTCTTAGTGCCAGGAAGAAAGGAAACCACAAAATTAAAATGTGTGAAAAACAAGGCCCACCTGGCCTGTCTAGGATTGAGTCGCTTGGCAGATTCCAGATAAACCAGATTCTTATGGTCAGTAAGGACCACCACCTGATGTTTGGCTCCCTCCAGCCAATGTCTCCACTCTTCAAAAGCCCACTTCATGGCCAATAACTCCCGATTACCCACGTCATAATTACGTTCAGTAGGAGAAAATTTCGAGAGAAAAAGGCACAAGGGTTACTTTTAGAGGTCTCTGGATCTTTTTGGGACAAAACGGCACCTGCCCCAATTTCAGAGGCATCAACCTCCACCTGAAATGGCAGAGAAACATCAGGCTGCCGTAGAACAGGAGCAGAAGTGAATCTCTGCTTAAGTTCCTGAAATGCAGAGACTGCCTCAGGAGGCCAATTCACCACATCAGAACCCTTTTTGGTCAAATCAGTTAATGGTTTAACAATAACCGAGAAATTACCAATAAATTTACGATAAAAATTGGCAAAACCCAAAAATCTTTGAAGAGCCTTTAATGAAGTAGGTTGGACCCAATCACAGATGGCCTGAACCTTGACCGGGTCCATTTCAATAACAGATGGGGACAAAATGAATCCCAGAAATGAGATCCTCTGTACGCCAAAAAGACACTTTGATCCCTTCACATACAGAGCATTCTCTCTCAAAATCTGGAATACAGTTCGAACATGTTTCACATGAGAGTCCCAGTCATTAGAAAAAATCAAGATATCATCCAAATAAACAATCAGAAATTTCTCCACAAAATCCCTGAAAATGTCATTCATGAAGGACTGGAAGACAGAAGGAGCATTAGTGAGCCCAAAGGGCATCACAAGGTACTCAAAATGCCCCTCCGGGGTATTGAATGCCGTCTTCCATTCATCCCCGTGCTTAATGCGAATAAGGTTATATGCCCCCCTGAGGTCAAGCTTGGTAAATCAAGTAGCGTTTTTCACCCTGGAAAACAGGTCAGAAATCAAGGGTAACGGTATTGATATTTCACAGTAATATTGTTCAAAAGACGATAATCAATACACGGCCTTAATGAACCATCCTTTTTGGCCACAAAGAAAAAACCGGCACCTAAGGGTGAAGAGGATGGTCTGATATGACCCTTCTCCAATGACTCCTTGATATAAGACCGCATAGCATCATGTTCAGGTACAGACAAGTTAAAAAGGCGACCTTTAGGGAATTTACTACCAGGCACTAATTCAATAGCGCAGTCATAGCTCCTATGGGGAGGCAAGGATGCAGATTTACTTTCGCTAAATACATCAGAAAAATCAATCAAAAAGTCAGGAACATCCTGAGCCTTGGGGGAGGCAGAAAAAACAGGAGTGTTGGTATTAACACATTGGCAGCCCCAACTGGTTACAGACACAGATTTCCAATCCAAAACAGGATTATGAGACTGTAACCAAGGGAAACCCAGTACGATAATATCATGCAGATTATACAGAACCAAAAATTTGCAGCACTCTTGATGATCGGGTTCAACCCTCATTATCACCTGAGTAGAGAACTGAGGTTTATTCTCAGCCAAAGGGGTAAAATCGATCCCCAGTAGGGGAATAGACTTCTGTAGGGGTATCAAGGGAAACCCACAACGTTTAGCAAAATCATAATCCATCAGGTTAATAGCTGCTCCAGAATCAACAAAAGCCTGAGCAGAAAATGAGGACAGAGAGCATATCAGAGTGACAGTTAATAAAAACTTAGTCTGAACACTACCCAAGACAACTGAGCGTGCAAAACATCTTCCCCGCTTAGGGCAGACTGAAATAGCATGAGAGGCATCACCACAGTAGAAACATAACCCATTGCGCTTTCGAAACTCATGACGCTGTGCCCCAGACACCACTCTATCACACTGCATGGATTCAGAAGCAGGTTCACAAGGCAACACTATTCCACGCATACTTCTCCGCTCACGCAAACGTCTGTCAATTTGAATCGCTAATGACATAGAATCATTGAGACCAGAGGGGACAGGGAATCCCACCATAACATCCTTTACATTTCTGACAGACTCTTCCGAAAAAGGGCCGCCAAAGCGTCGTCATTCCACTTGGTCAGGACTGCCCACCTACGGAATCTCTGACAGTATAACTCAGCGTCATCAAGCCCCTGATTTAATGCCAACAAGGCTTTTTCAGCTTGATCAGTGACATTAGGCTCATCGTACAATAACCCCAAAGCCTGAAAAAACGCATCAACATCACTCAAAACAGGATCCCCAGGTGTCAGGGAAAAAGCCCAATCCTGAGGATCGCCGCGCAGGAGAGAGATGACAATTTGAACCTGCTGCGCTGCGTTCCCTGAGGACTTAGATTTTAAGGCAAAAAACAATTTACAATTATTTTTGAAATTCTGAAACTTAGCTCGATCCCCTAAAAACAAATCTGGCATGGGAATCCTAGGTTCCACAACAGGCAACCTAGCAAGATATGCAGCAATACTCTGAACCTCAGTGGCAAGCTGATCCACACGGCCAGACAACTGTGAAAACTCCATTGAGAGAAAAAATCCTCCCCAGCACCCAGAGATACAGAGGGAAAAAAAAAAAAATGCAACAAACAGAAAAATATCTCTGACAACTCTGACAACCGTTTTTTCTTTCACAAATTTTTTCCCTTCTGTGAGTACCATACAATTTTAAATTTTGGGCCGGTGATACTGTTATGTTTCGGTAGCTGAGGAGTGCAGGCAAAAAAGGCAATACACCAGAGCAGTTGGAATCTATGAGATTGCAGTACCCTGACTAACCACAACAACTAGAGGCAGCCGTGGAGCGTTCCTACGTTGGTCCTAGACGCCTCGTCACAGTCTGAGAAACTAACTACACCTAAAGATAGATATAGGAAAGCTATCTGCCCCGGAGCAGAACCCCAAAGATAATAGAAAGCCCCCAAACATGTAATGGCGGTTAGACAAGAAGAAATACTGACACAGAAGGAAAATAGTATGAGCAAACGTTGGGGCCCAAACTAACTAAATAGAAAAGGATAGGAAGGGTACTTACTGCAATCCCAGAAAACCCCGAAAAGCACCAACTCTACTAATTTCAAAAACACCTGAGATCACACGACCTCTACCACCTAAATTAGTTCTCTGGTGTAACAAAATCAAAACAGCAGCCACTGAAAAAACTGGAAAAAGCAAAAGTACAAACATCAGTGGCTGAACTAAACTGAGAGGGCAAAAGCCCCCGGAGGGGACCCTGAAGGCCCCCACAGAAGTGCAGGACAAAAAGCAAAAATCAAGCACAAAAACAAAAAGAGGAAAATGTCTTATCTGTTAGCAGGAGATGCAGACACGACACAGCAGGCTACAAGGGAAACAGGAATCAAAGATAGAGACCAGAACAATTGATCACCGGCAACCCTTATGGGAAAGTGACTCCCTTATATAAACCAGTCAGTAACACCTGATTCCCAATCCTCACAATCTTCACAATCTTCACTGGACAGACCAGCACCGCTTGTAACCACCAGAGGGAGCCTCTGCTCAGAACTCATCCCAAGCCCACTCACAACAACTACCCATTCCTGCTAATACATGTGGGGACAAATGACACGCTAGAAACGACCTGGAAACCATCTGCAGTGACTTTGAAAACTTAGGTAAGAAAGTGAAAGAACTGGGAGCGCAGGTGGTCTTCTCTTCCATCCTCCCAGTGGATGGCCATGGAACAAGGAGGTGGAATAAGATTCTGCAGGTGAACAACTGGTTACGTCGATGGTGCCGTCAGCAAGGATTTGGATTTCTGGATCACGGAGTGAATTACCTATACGATGGACTACTTGCTAGAGATGGGGCGCACCTTACGAAGACTGGAAAACATGTATTTGGAAGTCACCTTGCTACACTCATCAGGAGAGCTTTAAACTAGAACAATGTGGGAAGGGAAGCAAAACGCCAGCAAAAGCCATACACTTGACAAATACTAGGAAGAACAAAGACAAAAAAATTTACATAATAAAAATATTGAAGGAAGAGAAACCAATCACAAACTAAAGTGTTTCTATACGAATGCACAAAGCATGGGCAACAAACAAGGAGAACTGGAGCTACTAATGCAGGAGAAGAAATATGATGTCATTGGAATCACTGAGACTTGGTGGGACGATACACATGATTGGAATACAAGGCTAGAAGGATACAACTTATTTGCAAGAAACAGACTTGATAAACGAGGAGGAGGTGTTGCATTGTATGTTAGAAAAGCGTATATTTGCACAGAGATTGATGCTTCAGAGACTGGTAGTTCTGTGGAAACTGTTTGGGTAAGAATACAAGGACAGAACAATGGAAAGGACACCATTGTAGGCATTTACTACAGGCCACCTATGCAAGCTGAAGATATGTATGAACTCTTTATGCATCAAATGGCCAAGTTCTCCAAAAAATATGACATAGTGGTCATGGGAGATTTCAACTATCCAGACATTTGTTGGGAATCTCTCTCAGGCAAAACTAACAGGTCCAGGAAATTCTTATCCTCTCTTGCTGACAACTTTATCTTCCAAAAGGTAATGGAGAAAACAAGGGGATCTGCTACCTTGGATCTAATCCTCATAAACAGGGAGGAAATGGTGGAGGAGGTAAGAGTGGCTGGGACTCTAGGAGGTAGTGACCATGCTATTTTAGAATTTTGGATAACAAGAGGAGGAAGACCTGTGAAGACTCAGACGTCAAGGTTAGATTTCAGAAAGGCAGATTTTAAGGAACTCAGAAAGAGAATTGGAGGGATCCAATGGCTGGATATCCTTAAGGACAAAAATGTCCAGGAAGGATGGAAAATCTTGAAAAATGAGATTCTCAAAGCACAATCGTTAACAATTCCGAAAAGAGGGAAGAATGGGAAGCATTTAAGGAAACCAGGATGGATGAACATAGAACTTAAACACATGCTAAAAAGGAAGAAAGAAATGTTTATCAAATGGAAAGAGGGAGGCATATCTAAAGAAGAATATAATGCCGTCTGCAGAACCTGCAGGGCACAAATCAGATTATCTAAAGCTGACAATGAATTAAGGCTTGCAAGTGACGTCAAAAGCAACAAAAAAGGATTTTGGGGATACGTCAAAAGTAAAAGAAAAGTCAAAGATGTATAGGATTTTACAGGATGAAATGTAAAATTGGTAAGTCAGGTGTTGAGAAGGCTGAATTTTAAAAATTCCTTTTTGCTCTGTTTTCTCTCAAAAAAGGAAATGTAACATCAACTGATTTCATGTCCATTAAAGGAATAGAAGAACCAGGATATCATAAACAAAGACGTGAGGGAAACACTTACACAAAAATGTTTTAAGCCCACCCAATAAATTTACCCCCCGGATGAAGGAGATAGCAAAAGAAAATTCTTAAAACCACTGTCATTAATCTTTGAAAATTCTTGGGAACAGGAGAAGTCCAGAAGAGGAGAAACAAATGTTGTTCATCTTAAAAAAAGGGGAAAAAGGTGCCCCGGGGAAAACACGGCCCGGTGAGTCTAATTTATACCGAAAAATCTTTGAACAAAATTTTAAAGACATGTATGCAAGTTTGGATAAGAAAGAAGTGATTAACAAGTCAGCATGGGTTTGTAAATAATAAATCATGTCAGCTAAATTTTTTCCTTCTATGACAGAATCACTGACGGGTGGATCAGGAAAAGCTGTAGATATATATATCTTACTTCGCAAAGCATTTGACAAAGTATCCACAAATCCTTTTTGAAAAAATGATAAATATGGAATGGACAAGGGGAATTTAGGTGGGGTTCATAACTGCTTGGATCGGGACCCAAAAGGGGGTTTAAATGGGGCACATCCAGTTGGAAGAAAGTCCAAAAGGGGTCCCCAAGGCTCTGTTTTTGGGCCCCTTTGAACACTTTATCAATGATTTTGATGAAGGATTGAGGGGTAAAAATGACAAAATTTTTGAGACACAAAGCTAGGGGGGTAGCTAATATAGAGAAAAAAAGAGGAGGATTCAAAAAGAATACATAAATGGGGGCAGTGGGGGCAAAAACGAATGGATTTTAACAGGGAAAAAAGCAAATACTACATTTGGGCAATAAAATGAAAAAAAACATTACAAAAAGGGAGGAATAGGGCTAAGTACAGCAAATGGAAAACCAATTGGGTATACTAATTGACCAGACTTAAAAAAGGGGCAACAGTGGAGCAGCGCAAAAAAGGCAAATGCAATCTAGGAGTTCAACAGAAACATACAGCTAGTCACGTGAGGTCATTTTTGCCTTCTCCTCTTTGGGTCAGA
>JARQOD010000006.1:276298590-276352354 GCA_033576555.1 Oophaga sylvatica
TGGGGCATATTTCTGCATGAAGGGGATCATGATGGGGCATATTTCTGCAAGAAGGGAATCATAAAGGGGCATTACTGCAAGAAAGGGATCATGATGGGGCATAATTACTACAAGAAGGGGATCGTGATGGGCATATTTTTGCACAAAGGGGATCATGATGGGGCATATTTCTTCATGAAGGGGATCATGATGGGGCATATTTCTGCATGAAGGGGATCATGATGGGGCATTTGGCACTTGGCACTTCGTCATAAATAATTGGGTTTTAGGTTGCAGTTTGGGCACTTGGTCTCAGAAAGGTTCACCATCACTGCACTAGGGCTACCAGTTTGTCTGCATTTCTGGGCAGATGTGGAAGATTCTGGCTTCAACCATTTTTGCAAAAGATGCAATAAGTCAAACATATGGGATCGAGGTGGTTTGTCCTCAAAATATGCCCGGTGGTGAACCCTTTGTGCTGTGACTGACATAGTCACTCTTGCACGTGCTGAAATTTAAGTTTTTGACATACTCCTGCACATCCTGTAATGCCAAATCACAATAGGCCTTCTGGGGCTCACTATTCAGTTATGGGTTCAGCACCTCCGCCCACTGCTCTGGTGGTAGCTTCTCACGCTCCGCCACCCACTCGAACATAGTCAAAAATGCCTCCACATCATCACCCGAGGTCATTTTTTGCATGACTCATCATACCGCCTTCCGGACATACGTGTCCTTACCTGGACTTGGAGGAGGGGCTACCTGCCTTCCATGAACCCTCTCTTCAAGCAAGTCAATCTGCTGCTGGTGCTGCCTGTGCTGTATAAGCAGCTTACTTGTCTCTTGTTGAGCCATCTGTTGCTGCTGTAATTGTTGCTGGTGCTGTTGATGCTGTGCTTGTAACAGATATTTAAGCAGGTCCTCCATCTTGCCTGATGTCGTATGCTGGCTTGTCGCCATCACACGTGTTTGCTGGGAACACTGCCGCATATCTAACACCACCTCTGGTAGAGCGGTTCACTTGGCTGGACTGTTATGTCCCATGAATGAGACATTTTCCAGACTGTCCTGTGTATTTTACATGCTGTATTGCAGTCTCTCATATTGTTTACTGTTGCTATGTGTCCCTGTGTTTGCATAGCTGAAATCCTTCCTTTCCATCAAGTTTGTCCCTTCTGTCTCTCTGTCTCCCTCTTCTGGGCATGATGTAATTTCCTTCTTCTCCTGTGTTTCATTCTTCATCTTGGTTTTATCAGAATCACATGTGTTTTCAGTCTGTCTGAAGAAAGTCTTTTTTACCTGCTGCTGTTTGTATGCATTCAACAAGAATTCTTAAAGAAATCAAAGTCTCTTCTGGATTCTTCATAACATGTGTGCCGGCAGCTGAGTTAAGCTATCTGTGACCGTCACCAATTGTAAGTAAGGTAAAAAGATCCAGCATCTCACAGAGCCATAGTTACAGCTGCAGGCCCCGGGGACAGAATAGTAAAAAAGACTTATCAGATTCATCTGTAAAACCCACAGCTTCTATAAAGCTACAGAACTTCCTGCAGAGCATCCGCTCTCAACATATAAGAGACTATCCAGCTCCCCTTCTCCCTGTACATCAGGATGGCTGAAGGAATGACTACACGGTCTCTGCCAGACCCATTGTCAGAGGAAGAGTGCATAGACCTTGATCCACCATTTAGTGAGAAGGCTAGATATCTCACAAAGCCAACATGGAAAATAAGGGAGAATCTAGAATCCAGTAAACATGATCTTCTCCGTGCTACAGCAGAGCTATGGCAAAAACTGTTGAGCTACATAGACAGGCTGTCTCAGCCTGCTTCTCTCCAACGACCACCAGAGGGAGCCCTTGCACAACTGTGTTCAGATTATCAATGTTATGCAAAAATAACAGATCAGTATATCGCAGTGTTAAAGAGCATTAACCCATTAGTTACCTGCAAAGAGCTGCAAGCCTTCCAAAAACTTAACTCTGAGAGAGAAAGCATGGTGCACGATATAAAAGCCAAAACAGAGGCAAGAATCACGCTAATAGCCGAGATGTCACCTTGCATTTCTGGCTCGGCCAGACAGTCAAAGCAAACATCTAAGTCACGCTCTTCAAAATCCTCAACCCTCAGCGAACAGCTCGTAAAAGCACGTGCTGAAGCTAAGGTCACTAAAATACAAGTTTCCTTCGCTCAAAAGGAAACTGAGATAAAAGCTGAGGCCACTAAAAAGGTAACTGAGATGAAAACTGAGGCCACTAAAATACAAGCTACCCTAGAGGCCCTAGAGAAGGAATGCGAACACGCCATAGCCATGGCAAAGTTAAAGGTCCTGGAACAAGCCATCAGTGGAGCCAAAGAGGCGGCATCAGTTTAAGTGAATTTGATACTGAAGACCCTCTTAAACGTACTAGAGACTATGTAGAAAGCCAACACAGCCCTATCCCTGCTCCTGCTATCCGTCTTGACAACACAGATGCTCCCCTGAGACAACAGGACACAGAGTGTTTATCCGCATCCTGCACCCAAGGTCAGTACAATACGCTGCCAACCTTGCATCCTGATCCTCCTTTGTGCACCGAAATGTACCGGAAACCTGCATCTCACCAAATCTTATACTCAGAAACCTACGTGCAGGCCAATATGCAGGCAAGTCACCACACTCCGGTCAATCACTCAATTCCAGTCCCATGTGTGGCAGAAACTAAGTTCATTAAGCCAGTTAATGGACTGAATGCCTACGCTGCCCCATATGTTCCTGCATTCCCAGGTCAAAGCACAGACTGTATGAACAATGCTATCCAGCCAGCATCGGTCCTTCCAAAATCGGAGAATGCTGATATGACTGGCCTTGCAAGGTACATGATTCGGCGTGATCTAACTAAGACTGGTCTTACAGAGTTTGACGATAAACCTGAGAACTACAGGGCTTGGAAGTGTACCTTTAAAACCACGATCAGTGACCTCGGCATCACCGCCGTTGAAGAGCTAGACCTGCTAATCAGGTGGCTTGGCCACAAACCACGGATCGGGTCAAGAGACTTAAATCTGTCCACATCAGTAATCCCATCGCGGGTCTCACCGCTGCATGGAAGAGCTAGAAAGAAGCTATGGCAGTCCTGAAGTCATAGAAAAGGCCCTGTTCAAACGACTAGAGGATTTTCCAAAGGTATCTAATAAGGACAGTACAAGGTTCCAAGAGCTCAGCGACCTCCTGTTAGAGCTTCAGCTGGCCAAAGCAGACCCGTACCTTCCTGGCCTCAGCTACCTGGACACTGCTCATGGGGTAACCCCAATAGTTTCCAAGCTGCTGCCCAATATCCAAAATAAGTGGGCCATGCTTGGATAAAAATACAAAAGGGAAAACCAAGTCTCCTTCCCTCCATTTTCCTACTTCTGTGAGTTCATCAAAAATATTGCAGAGTGTAAGACCGATCCAAGTTTTCCTATGGAGAACACAGTGACCCTGTTTTACCTATTAAACACGACAGTTCACGTCTTAACTAAAGGAACCACCAAGCTCCAATGTCCATCAAGAAGACTGATGTTCTTCCGGCACCTTCAGTATCACAAGATAATAGCGACAAAAGTGAGAAGGTTGAGAATCCTAATCGCCAGTGTCCAATTCACAAACTGCCACATCCCCTGAAGAAGTGCATCGGCTTCAGGAAGAAGCCCCTTCAAGAACGAAAGGAGCTTTTGAAGAAGTTTGGAGTATGCTTCAGGTGCTGCGCCTCTACCGAGCATCTTGCTAAGGACTGTGTCATCCCCATCAAGTGTCTAGAGTACGAGAGCGAATACCACGTACAGGCACTCCATCCATCACAGCCTGACTCTGCGTCTTCACCTTCTCCCACCACAAGCCATGGCGGGGAGAGTACAGACCAAGCGACAAGCCATGTTGCGGTATCTTCCTCACACACCGACGTCTGTGGAGAAGGTCTTCGAGACAAGTCCTGCGCGAAGATTTGCCTGTCATGGGGGTATCGCAAGGGGCATCCAGAGAAAGCAGTCAAGATGTATGTTAGCTTGGATGACCAGAGCAACAAATCATTAGCCAGGTCAGAACTCTTCGACTTGTTTGACTTAAAAGGAGACCTCTATCCTTACACCTTGGGCACCTGCAGCGGCATTTTACAAACCTCTGGAAGAAGGGCCAATGGCCTCATAATAACTTCTCTTGAGAAAGGCGCCACGGAGATACCACTACCCACGCTTGTAGAGTGTAACCAAATACCATTCAAGAGGGAAGAAATCCCAACACCAGAAGTCGCTCTTCAGCATCCTCATCTCAGAATGATAGCCAAAGAGATGCCACCCCTGCACGATAAGGCAGACATCCTATTTCTCCTCGGCAGAGACATTATACGACTGCACAAGATGCGTCAACAAATCCACGGACTACTCAATGAACCGTACGCCCAACGCCTCGAGCTAGGCTGGGTCATCATTGTCAATGTCTGTAGTGACCAAAGAATCATAATGACATCTCCTCTTACAAAACCGTTATCACGTCAGATGACAATGACTTGTCCTCACTGTCATACTCACGTCACCAATGGATGAAGGAGAAGTCAAACGACACTACGTGTCAACGGCAACCATCCGATAATTCAAGTACGCTTTATCCTCGAGATTACAACCTCAAGATAACAGCATTCGATCCTTCAACCAAGGACAACAACTCACTACCTACAGTGGGAGACAAGGTGATCATCAGGGTCATGAGCATCAAACCCACCGAAGACAACTATAACAGCTGGGTAGCTCCCTCACCTTCTCTTCCAGCAAAGACTAAGTTGCCAAGGGATCCGCAGCGAGTAACTGCTAAGTTCCCAACCTTTGATACCCATCTCCATCACAAGCCTGGTCAAACCGAAGCCGTGCTAGACTTCAGTGCTCAGAGTGAGAGCCCCTCTCTCAACAGCCTACCTCTGACCGATGGCGCCAGCGTTTTCCCCACGCAATTCAGCCTCAGCTCACTGGCGGATGTTGAACAAGACACGTTCACTTCCCAAGCATCACCCTGTAAGGAACTTGCTATCGAACGAGGAGCCTCGCCTGTTGAAAACAACATCCATGGTCCTCTCGGGTTTAAGACACCCATCGCAGTTCTAGGCAGGGTACCACTGAGACAGCTTGCTACTCAGGATATCAACGGGAACTGTTATGTTTCGGTAGCTGAGGAGTGCAGGCAAAAAAGGCAATACACCAGAGCAGTTGGAATCTACGAGATTGCAGTACCCTGACTAACCACAACAACTAGAGGCAGCCGTGGAGCGTTCCTACGTTGGTCCTAGACACCTCGTCACAGCCTGAGAAACTAACTACACCTAAAGATAGATATAGGAAAGCTATCTGCCCCGGAGCAGAACCCCAAAGATAATAGAAAGCCCCCAAACATGTAATGGCGGTTAGACAAGAAGAAATACTGACACAGACAGAAAATAGTATGAGCAAACGTTGGGGCCCAAACTAACTAAATAGAAAAGGATAGGAAGGGTACTTACTGCAATCCCAGAAAACCCTGAAAAGCACCAACTCTACTAATTTCAAAAACACCTGAGATCACACGACCTCTACCACCTAAATTAGTTCTCTGGTGTAACAAAATCAAAACAGCAGCCACTGAAAAAACTGGAAAAAGCAAAAGTACAAACATCAGTGGCTGAACTAAACTGAGAGGGCAAAAGCCCCCGGAGGGGACCCTGAAGGCCCCCACAGAAGTGCAGGACAAAATGCAAAAATAAAGCACAAAAACAAAAAGAAGAAAATGTCTTATCTGTTAGCAGGAGATGCAGACACGACACAGCAGGCTACAAGGGAAACAGGAATCAAGGATAGAGACCAGAACAATTGATCACCGGCAACCCTGATGGGAAGGTGACTCCCTTATATAAGACCAGTCAGTAACACCTGATTCCCAATCCTCACAATCTTCACAATCTTCACTGGACAGACCAGCACCGCTTGTAACCACCAGAGGGAGCCTCTGCTCAGAACTCATCCCAAGCCCACTCACAACAGTACCCCCCCTTGAGGAGGGGTCACCGAACCCTCATTTGAGCAACCAGGTCGGTCAGGATGAGTTCTATGGTACGCACGGATGAGTCTCCTAGCATGGATGTCCGAAGCAAACACCCAAGAATTGTCTTCCTGACCATAACCTCTCCACTTAACCAAATACTGGAGTTTCCGTCTAGAAAAACGAGAATCTAATATTTTCTCAACCACATACTCCAGATTGCCCTCAACCAAAACAGGGTCAGGAGGCACAGCAGCAGGAACCACTGGCTCAACAAACCTCTTCAACAAGGATTTGTGGAACACGTTATGGATCTTAAATGTCCCTGGAAGAAGCAAACGAAAAGAAACAGGATTAAGAATCTCCATGATCTTATAAGGTCCAATGAACCTAGGCTTAAATTTAGGAGATGCTACTCTCATAGGAATATTTTTTGAGGACAACCAGACCAAGTCCCCTACTTTAAACCGAGGACCATCAGTCCTATGCCGGTTAGGAAACCGCTGGGCCCTCTCCTGAGAGAGGGACAACCTCTCCACTACCTGGTCCCAAATCTGTTGCATACGCTCCACAACAGAGTCAACACCTGGACAGACAGAAGCCTCAGTCTGTCCTGAAGAAAATCGAGGGTGAAACCCAGAATTACAGAAAAACGGAGACATCAAAGTGGCAGAACTAGCCCTATTATTAAGAGCAAACTCAGCCAAAGGCAAAAAAGAGACCCAGTCATCCTGATCAGCAGACACAAAGCATCTTAGATAAGTCTCCAATGTCTGGTTTGTTCTCTCAGTTTGACCATTGGTCTGAGGATGAAATGCCGAGGAGAAAGACAATTGAACACCCAGTTTAGAACAAAAAGTCCTCCAAAATCTGGAAACAAACTGGACTCCTCTGTCAGACACTATGTTCTCAGGAATGCCGTGTAAACGAACCACGTGCTGAAGGAACAACGGCACCAATTCAGAGGAGGAAGGCAACTTAGGTAATGGCACAAGATGTATCATCTTGGAAAACCTATCACAAATCACCCAGATGGCGGTCATTCTCTGAGAAACAGGAAGGTCGGAAATGAAATCCATAGAGATATGGGTCCATGGTCTCTTGGGCACAGGCAATGGCATCAACAAACCACTAGAGCGAGAGCAAGGCTTGGAGCGAGAGCAAGTCCCGCAGGACTGCACAAATTCCCTGACATCACGAGACAAGGTAGGCCACCAAAAGGACCGACTAACCAAGTCTCTGGTACCAAAAATTCCGGGATGCCCAGCCAACGCGGAACAATGAATCTCAGACATCACACTCTTTTTCCACTGGTCCGGGACAAACAATTTTCCAACAGGGCAGCGCTCGGGCCTATCCTCCTGACACCCCTCCAGAGCAAGTCTCAAATTAGGTGAGATGGCGGAAAGAACTACACCCTCTTTCAAAATAACAGAAGGATCAGATAACTCAGGAGAGTCCGCAAGGAAGCTCCTCGAGAGGGCATCCGCCTTAACATTCTTAGTGCCAGGAAGAAAGGAAACCACAAAATTAAAACGTGTGAAAAACAAGGCCCACCTGGCCTGTCTAGGATTGAGTCGCTTGGCAGATTCCAGATAAACCAGATTCTTATGGTCAGTAAGGACCACCACCTGATGTTTGGCTCCCTCCAGCCAATGTCTCCACTCTTCAAAAGCCCACTTCATGGCCAATAACTCTCGATTACCCACGTCATAATTACGTTCAGTAGGAGAAATTTTCGAGAGAAAAAGGCACAAGGGTTACTTTTAGAGGTCTCTGGATCTTTTTGGGACAAGACGGCACCTGCCCCAATTTCAGAGGCATCAACCTCCACCTGAAATGGCAGAGAAACATCAGGCTGCCGTAGAACAGGAGCAGAAGTGAATCTCTGCTTAAGTTCCTGAAATGCAGAGACTGCCTCAGGAGGCCAATTCACCACATCAGAACCCTTTTTGGTCAAATCAGTTAATGGTTTAACAATAACCGAGAAATTACCAATAAATTTACGATAAAAATTGGCAAAACCCAAAAATCTTTGAAGAGCCTTTAATGAAGTAGGTTGGACCCAATCACAGATGGCCTGAACCTTGACCGGGTCCATTTCAATAACAGATGGGGACAAAATGAATCCCAGAAATGAGATCCTCTGTACGCCAAAAAGACACTTTGATCCCTTCACATGCAGAGCATTCTCTCTCAAAATCTGGAATACAGTTCGAACATGTTTCACATGAGAGTCCCAGTCATTAGAAAAAATCAAGATATCATCCAAATAAACAATCAGAAATTTCTCCACAAAATCCCTGAAAATGTCATTCATGAAGGACTGGAAGACAGAAGGAGCATTAGTGAGCCCAAAGGGCATCACAAGGTACTCAAAATGCCCCTCCGGGGTATTGAATGCCGTCTTCCATTCATCCCCGTGCTTAATGCGAATAAGGTTATATGCCCCCCTGAGGTCAAGCTTGGTAAACCAAGTAGCTTTTTTCACCCTGGAAAACAGGTCAGAAATCAAGGGTAACGGGTATTGATATTTCACAGTAATATTGTTCAAAAGACGATAATCAATACACGGCCTTAATGAACCATCCTTTTTGGCCACAAAGAAAAAACCGGCACCTAAGGGTGAAGAGGATGGTCTGATATGACCCTTCTCCAATGACTCCTTGATATAAGACCGCATAGCGTCATGTTCAGGTACAGACAAGTTAAAAAGGCGACCTTTAGGGAATTTACTACCAGGCACTAATTCAATAGCGCAGTCATAGCTCCTATGGGGAGGCAAGGATGCAGATTTACTTTCGCTAAATACATCAGAAAAATCAATCAAAAGTCAGGAACATCCTGAGCCTGGGGGAGGCAGAAAAAACAGGAGTGTTGGTATTAACACATTGGCAGCCCCAACTGGTTACAGACACAGATTTCCAATCCAAAACAGGATTATGAGACTGTAACCAAGGGAAACCCAGTACGATAATATCATGCAGATTATACAGAACCAAAAATTTGCAGCACTCTTGATGATCAGGTTCAACCCTCATTATCACCTGAGTAGAGAACTGAGGTTTATTCTCAGCCAAAGGGGTAGAATCGATCCCCAGTAGGGGAATAGACTTCTGTAGGGGTATCAAGGGAAACCCACAACGTTTAGCAAAATCATAATCCATCAGGTTAATAGCTGCTCCAGAGTCAACGAAAGCCTGAGCAGAAAATAAGGACAGAGAGCATATCAGAGTAACAGTTAATAAAAACTTAGTCTGAACACTACCCAAGACAACTGAGCGTGCAAAACGTCTTCCCCGCTTAGGGCAGACTGAAATAGCATGAGAGGCATCACCACAGTAGAAACATAACCCATTGCGCTTTCGAAACTCATGACGCTGTGCCCCAGACACCACTCTATCACACTGCATGGATTCAGAAGCAGGTTCACAAGGCAACACTATTCCACGCATACTTCTCCGCTCACGCAAACGTCTGTCAATTTGAATCGCTAATGACATAGAATCATTGAGACCAGAGGGGACAGGGAATCCCACCATAACATCCTTTACATTATCTGACAGACCCTTCCGAAAAAGGGCCGCCAAAGCGTCGTCATTCCACTTGGTCAGGACTGCCCACCTACGGAATCTCTGACAGTATAACTCAGCGTCATCAAGCCCCTGATTTAATGCCAACAAGGCTTTTTCAGCTTGATCAGTGACATTAGGCTCATCGTACAATAACCCCAAAGCCTGAAAAAACGCATCAACATCACTCAAAACAGGATCCCCAGGTGTCAGGGAAAAAGCCCAATCCTGAGGATCGCCGCGCAGGAGAGAGATGACAATTTGAACCTGCTGTGCTGCGTTCCCTGAGGACTTAGATTTTAAGGCAAAAAACAATTTACAATTATTTTTGAAATTCTGAAACTTAGCTCGATCCCCTAAAAACAAATCTGGCATGGGAATCCTAGGTTCCACAACAGGCAACCTAGCAAGATATGCAGCAATACTCCGAACCTCAGTGGCAAGCTGATTCACACGGCCAGACAACTGTGCAAACTCCATTGAGAGAAAAAATCCTCCCCAGCACCCAGAGATACAGAGGGAAAAAAAAAAAAATGCAACAAACAGAAAAATATCTCTGACAACTCTGACAACCGTTTTTTCTTTCACAAATTTTTTCCCTTCTGTGAGTACCATACAATTTTAAATTTTGGGCCGGTGATACTGTTATGTTTCGGTAGCTGAGGAGTGCAGGCAAAAAAGGCAATACACCAGAGCAGTTGGAATCTATGAGATTGCAGTACCCTGACTAACCACAACAACTAGAGGCAGCCGTGGAGCGTTCCTACGTTGGTCCTAGACGCCTCGTCACAGCCTGAGAAACTAACTACACCTAAAGATAGATATAGGAAAGCTATCTGCCCCGGAGCAGAACCCCAAAGATAATAGAAAGCCCCCAAACATGTAATGGCGGTTAGACAAGAAGAAATACTGACACAGACAGAAAATAGTATGAGCAAACGTTGGGGCCCAAACTAACTAAATAGAAAAGGATAGGAAGGGTACTTACTGCAATCCCAGAAAACCCTGAAAAGCACCAACTCTACTAATTTCAAAAACACCTGAGATCACACGACCTCTACCACCTAAATTAGTTCTCTGGTGTAACAAAATCAAAACAGCAGCCACTGAAAAAACTGGAAAAAGCAAAAGTACAAACATCAGTGGCTGAACTAAACTGAGAGGGCAAAAGCCCCCGGAGGGGACCCTGAAGGCCCCCACAGAAGTGCAGGACAAAATGCAAAAATAAAGCACAAAAACAAAAAGAAGAAAATGTCTTATCTGTTAGCAGGAGATGCAGACACGACACAGCAGGCTACAAGGGAAACAGGAATCAAGGATAGAGACCAGAACAATTGATCACCGGCAACCCTGATGGGAAGGTGACTCCCTTATATAAGACCAGTCAGTAACACCTGATTCCCAATCCTCACAATCTTCACAATCTTCACTGGACAGACCAGCACCGCTTGTAACCACCAGAGGGAGCCTCTGCTCAGAACTCATCCCAAGCCCACTCACAACAGGGAACACTATGTTACCATCTCAGAGACAGCAAAGATGGGAGACGGCGAAGAAGTCTCTAAAAGCCTTGCAACAAGTCCTGCCCCGTAGTTCTGTAAAGACCCTTTCAACCATCATCAAGAGACAAGTCTACCTTTCCTACGAGGACTACTGCTGCAGGAGCCTCTCCGAGCATTTCAGAAACCGGCAAAAAGGTACAGAAGCTGAGATCTCTTTACCCTGGACATCGTTTCAGCTGGTCAGCCATCGTATCTGCTGACATCCATTTCAGGTTAATCATCTGCTGGCTCCTTCGAGCAGGAGTCACATGATCTTAGCTTTGTCTCTGGACTCTGCCACTGCGGGGAGCATGTCTCTGCATACTACTGCCATGCTAGTATGCAGAACTATCAGCATCCAAGTGAACTTGAACTTTCATCTTTGGATTGTTTGGGTTGGTGCAGGTGTTTGCATGTTGCAGCTTCCCCAATCTGAAGATGGGTTCTCCCATAACTTGGTCTATCCAACCATTGAGGACTTCACGTCATCAACCAAGAATTGGACTTACAACTGTTACAGTTTATTTCCGCATGTTGTGTTTCTCTTTATGTCTTTCAGGTTTACAGTGACATCTCCAATGGACATCATAAAAATTATGAAATCTATAGATTTCAGACGGGGAGTGTTATGTGCCATGAATGAGACATTTTACAGACTGTCCTGTGTATTTTACATGCTGTATTGCAGTCTCTCATATTGTTTACTGTTGCTATGTGTCCCTGTATTTGCATAGCTGAAATCCTTCCTTTCCATCAAGTTTGTCCCTTCTGTCTCTCTGTCTCCCTCTTCTGGGCATGATGTCATTTCCTTCTCTTGTGTTTCATTCTCCATCTTGGTTTTATCAGAATCACACGTGTTTTCAGTCTGTCTGAAGAAAGTCTTTTTTACTTGCTGCTGTTTGTATGCATTCAACAAGAATTCTTAAAGAAATCAAAGTCTCTTCTGGATTCTTCATAACATGTGTGCCGGCAGCTGAGTTAAGCTATCTGCGATCGTCGCCAATTGTAAGTAAGGTGAAGAGATCCAGCATCTCACAGAGCCATATTTGCAGCTACAGGCCCCGGGGACAGAATATGGACAGAGGTAGAAATGGAACACTGTCTATTTTATAACACGCCTGGTTTATTAAAGGCAGCATAAACCAAGCTGAGAAAAAAATCTTAGTTACTTACCGGTAACGGGAATTTACAGAGCCCATGACAGCACCACCTGAGAGAGGGTATCCGCACATCAAGGACAGGAAGCCTATTGAATAAAAAAGCGGTACCTCTCCTCCGCATCAGTTTGGATTTCAGAGCATGAGAGGACCTCCAGACAGTAACATAACCATCACCAAATACATTTTTCTTAAACAGCCTTAAAAGTGCACACCACTAGTGACAAAGTGGGGGAAGGAATATAAGGGTGCTGACATGGGCTCTGTAAAATCCCGTTACTGGTAAGTAACTAAGATTTTTTCCCCTACTCCCATGACAGCACCACCTGAGAGATTTATATAGATCAAAGCACCCTAGGGTGGGATCACCGCTTGTAAAACCCTCCTCCCAAAGGATAGGTAAACAGAGGAAGACAGCTTAAGACAATAGTATTTATAGAATGTGGAAGGGGAAGACCATGTAGCTGTCTTACATATTCTATCGATCTACACCTCCTACTTCTCAGCCCAGGGAGGTCGCCATCGCCCTGGTGGAATGGGTCTTCAGGTTCTCAGGAACTGACATATTACTAGAGATGTATGCTAAGCTAATGGCATCCCTAATCCATATAGCTATAGTCCCCCTTGTAAAACCAAGACCATTCCTGATTCCCTGAAATGACACGAATAAGGACTCACTTTTCCTCCATTGTGCTGACATCTCTAAGTACTGTATCAAGGCCCTCCTAACATCTAATGTGTGAAGTCTGCATTCCTCTGCAGTTTTTGGTTTTCTACAGAAGGAGGGAAGAACTACCTCCTGACTTCTATGAAATTTTGAGGCTACCTTTGGAAGATAAGCTGGATCTGGCCTCAAAATTAATCTATCATTCGATATCTGCATGAATGGGTGATTAATGGATAGAGCCTGTAAATCACTGAATCTGTGGGCTGATGTCAGGGCCACTAATATCATCATCTTTAGCATCAGTATTTTAGCTGGCAATTCATCTAGGGGCTCAAAGGAAGATCTTGTCAATGCTTCAAGAACTAGATTTAAGTCTCAAGGAGGCATCTTTGGGGCTGGCATCGGTCTTGAACTATGACATGCTCTAATGAACCTAACTGTCCATTTATCTGCTGCCAGGTTATAGCTGTATAAGTCTGCCAAAGCAGATACCTGCACCTTAAGGGTGATGGTGGCTAGGCCCATCTCCATACCCCTTTGAAGAAATTCTAATATGGCTCTAATTGGGACCCTTCCCCCCCAGACTTCCCAAAAAAGCTAAGAACTTAGCCTATGTTCTGCCGTAAATCCTAGTCGTTACCAGCTTCCTACTCTGTAGCAGGGTATCGACTAAGGCCGGGGAGAATCCCTTCCATGTTAATAATGCCCTCTCAAAAACCATGCCGTTAAATGCAGGCCTGGCTACTGAGGATGTGACACTGGGCCCTGCCTGAGGAGACCTGGAATGTCTGGGAGAATCCAGGGATCTGATAAGGAATGGCTGACTTCTGCCTCTGACCAGACCATCTGGACTATGCGGTCCCTGAGATGTATGCCCCATCCTTCTGAGCTTGCCTCCATCACGATCATGTCCGATATCTGGTAGGACCATGGAATTCCCTGCTACAGATTCCCTGGATCCAGCCACCAAGTCATGGAGTCTATTGCTTCCCGGAAGAGCATAATCTTCTCCTCCAAGCGTCCTCCAAGCTTCCTTTCTCCCTCTAGGACATCCTGTTGTAAGGATCTGGAATGAATCTGGGCCCACTGGACTGCTGGAATACATAATGCCATTGTTCCTAGTAAGGACATAGCTTTCCTTAGAGAGATGACTGGATTGGTCAATGCTGCTGATATCAGGGCTACAATCCTGTGTTTCTTTTCCTCCGGTAGGAGACAAGCCAGTCTCTCCGAGTCCAAAATAAGTCCAAAGAAGGATTGAACCTTCAGGGACTGTAGTCTCGACTTCTCCATATTTATTATCCAACCTACCCGTGACATAGTGGTCTGGATGTGCCTCAGTTGAGAACTGCAGTCGTCCTCAGTCCTGCCGATTACTAAAAAATCGTCCAGTTATCGCACGCTCTGTTCTGGCAAATGTCCAGGCAACCTCCAGAATTATTTTAGTGAAAACTCTTGGGGCCATGGATAGACCAAAGGGCAGAGCCCTGTATTGGAGGTGTCTGAGTTGTCTGTCTATATACACTGCTACCCTCAGGTACTGCTGATCTCTCTGATGGATGGGGACATCGTAGTATACATCCTTCAAGTCTAAGACACTCATGTAGTAACCTGGGAACAAGATCTTTATTGTCGATTTTATTTACTTCATTTTGAACGATCTGTAGACCAGGAACTTGTTGAGACCCCTCAGGTTGATATTTGTTCTGAATGACTGGTTGGGCTTCCTTATCAGAAACAGGGGAGAATAGAACCCCCTCCCCTGCTGCTGAACAGGCACCTCCACCAGAGCCCTCTTTTGCAGTAAGGGTAACACCTCTGCCTCTAGGGCTTGCTGCTCCTTCCGAGACCTGGAGGACAAGATCTTGAAGCTGTGCCTGGGAGTGGATCTGAACTCCTGTTTCAGCCCTGATTTTATTATATTGAGTACCCAGGTATTGGCTGAGATTTCCTCCCAGGCAGGTTGGAAGTGGGACAACCTTCCTCCTACCCGGGAGAGTCGATCACTTAGAGGGTTTTCAGCTTCTTGCATAGGAACCCCCAAACATGAAACCTCTGTTTCTTGATTTTTTTTATCCTTCCAATCACCCTGTTCTTTAGGGGGTTTGTTTCTGTTATATTTTTGCCTACGAATGGAGCTCCTGTATTGGTGAAGGGACAAATTGGGACAGCCCTTTTTCTTATCCGCTGCTTTATCTAGGATATCGTCCAGAGCCTGACCGAAAAGATATTTACCTTCACATGGGACTGAACATAGTCTGGCCTAGGACTGGGCATCTCCCGGCCAGCTTTTAAGCCATAAAGCTCTGCGGGCCTCATTGGACAGATTCACAGATCTGGCTGCTAACCTGACAGAATCTGCTGAGGCATCAGCAAGGAAGGCAGCTGCTCCCTGTAATAGTGGAAGGTCCACCAAGATTTTCTCCCTAGGGGTGTTGTACCTGAGCTGGTCCTCATGCTGCCATAGCCACAGCAACAAAGACCTGGCCGTGCAGGTTGCTGTTATTGCCGGCTTTAATGACCCTGCCGACGATTGCCAAGTTTGTTTTAGGAAAACCTCTGCCTTCTTATCCAATGGGTCCTTGAGAGCCACTAGGTCCTCAAAGGGCAATGTTGAATTTTTCTAATCGACTTCTCAACCGCCACGTCGATTTTAGGAGTCTTCTCCCATATGCCCGCCTCCTCTTTGTCAAATGAATATCTCCTTTTGATGAAGATAGTAGTGGACTTTTCCTCTCCAGCCTCTTCCACTCTACTAATATGCATTTTGATCTTTTCGTTTACTGGAAAGGAACGCCTTTTCCTCTGCTCCAGGCCGCTGAACATAATATCCTAGACTGTTCTAATTCTAGTCTTGGGATCAGCTATGCCAATAGTCGACCTGATTGTTCTAACCAGCCTGTCTGTGTTCTCAGCTGGGAAGCAGGGTCTACCCCCGTGTCCTCATCAGAGGAGGAAGATGAGGAGGAATCAGGAATCTCTCTGATTTAGATGACTGTAGTTCTGTTTTTTCCTCCTCTCTATGAGCCATTAGGTGCTTTAATGACTCCTGGATCTCAGATCTAATAATAGCCTTCAGGTCCATAGCGAACCTGGGGGTTTCCTCCGAGACAGTCTGTAGTAAGCAATTGGGGCAGAGTCTCTTACTATAAATGCTGGGTAAACCCCCCTTGCATAGAGCACACTCCTTATTATTCTTTTTTGATCTACGTTTCAGGGGCCTTTCCTAGTAAAAAAAAATACACAGAGAAAGGTGGGGCCTGTTTTAATATTATGCACTTTCACATAGATCACTTACCATTCAGATGATCAATCTACGATACTGGAGACCGAGGCTGAGTCGGTTCAGTAGAACGTCTCTCACTTGGAGGTGGGTTCGTGACCTGCCTTGCTTTTCAGGCTGGTCTTGCGGATTGAATGTAGTACTTCCCTTAAATAATGGTGTACAATTAAATCCTAAACTCAAATCAACATTAGAAACCATACCCTTCTACTACTTAAAGTAAAAAAGTTCAAAGAGAGTTTTTTTAGAAAATTGAAAAATATTTTTATTATGAACAGATTAAAATTACACTAAATAATAGAGCAACTCAACTAAGCAGGCAAAATGTACAGGGGAAAATATTTCCTACAAGTAACTACTAGGGCATTTAATATTAACACATGTATAAAGCATTCATAAATCTAAATTTACAATAAATCGGCAATAAGGTTATTTTCATTATAAATTTTCCCATCAGGGATTAAACTACCAAACCAAATATGGACGATTAAATAATATTAAAGCCCTGCAATATACCTAAAAAGTGACATATATTATATTGCCCTCAAGCATTATATTTCGAATCTTATACAAGTAATCTCCCTCACTGATTGACCATATACTATTATAATCGGAGCCTCAACGGAGATCTCCATGCACAGGAATATATTCCATGAAATAATCACATTTGGTGGCTAATTACCACCATATATTTCAGGACCTGGCAATCCTATCATCACCACAATGTGGAAAAACGCAATCAGTAGGGTTAATAAAGATCACATTAGGCGGTTGGATGCCATCATAAATGTCAAATGGCCGCTGTTAAAACAACCAAACCGCCCCATTAATCACAGCATAATAGCTGCTAAGCTGAAGGAAATTTACAATGACACTTTAAAGGTCCGTACTTACATCTAAATCAAAGATTCCCCTGGGCCTGTCACCTCAACGCGCGTTTCACCGCTTCTTCGTCAGGAGGCGTCTTAGCAGCTATTATGCTGTGATTAATGGGGCGGTTTGGTTGTTTTTAACAGCGGCCATTTGACATTTATGATGGCATCCAACCGCCTAATGTGATCTTTATTAACCCTACTGATTGCGTTTTTCCACATTGTGGTGATGATAGGATTGCCAGGTCCTGAAATATATGGTGGTAATTAGCCACCAAATGTGATTATTTCATGGAATATATTCCTGTGCATGGAGATCTCCGTTGAGGCTCCGATTATAATAGTATATGGTCAATCAGTGAGGGAGATTACTTGTATAAGATTCGAAATATAATGCTTGAGGGCAATATAATATATGTCACTTTTTAGGTATATTGCAGGGCTTTAATATTATTTAATCGTCCATATTTGGTTTGGTAGTTTAATCCCTGATGGGAAAATTTATAATGAAAATAACCTTATTGCCGATTTATTGTAAATTTAGATTTATGAATGCTTTATACATGTGTTAATATTAAATGCCCTAGTAGTTACTTGTAGGAAATATTTTCCCCTGTACATTTTGCCTGCTTAGTTGAGTTGCTCTATTATTTAGTGTAATTTTAATCTGTTCATAATAAAAATATTTTTCAATTTTCTAAAAAAACTCTCTTTGAACTTTTTTACTTTAAGTAGTAGAAGGGTATGGTTTCTACTGGTCTTGCGGATTGTGTAACTTTCATTACTGTGTCCCTGCCAATGGTGCTGCTGGCAAAGCTGCAATGGCTCCTGCGCTGGCTGCTGTGGTAGCTGCTGCTGCTGTCCATCCATGATTAGGATTGATGAAAGAAATGCCACCATACTCCTGGGCACATCTCTCTTTTTTTATAGCTCCTCCATCTGTGCCAGTATTTCCGGTGTTTGAAACTGGCGCGCTGTGGGCAGGGATCCTCAGTAGCCCTGCGCATGCATAGTCCCGGATGGCTGCTGTAAATCCTGGTGCGCTACTTCATCGGGATGTACCGAATATCTGTCCTGTGTCCCACGTGTCCACAGACCCTGGCGGCCTCACTTTCTGGCGCACTTGTCGCTGGGGCACTCCGGCTTCATCCAGCATACCCCTCATGTGTGCACTTCGCCGGGACTCTCCTGCAAACCCCAGCGCGCACAGTCCCAGGACCTCATGTCGGCCAGAGACTTTCTTCCAAGAGGACTCTGCCTGCACAGTGCTGCACCAACCTCCTGGCCGGTGTTATTTCACCATCGGAAGGCATCCCCCGTCCTGGACACACTCCTGGTTAAGTGAAGTACCGCTTTCTGTGCAGGTTCCTACAAGGACAGAAAACCAAAACTGATGCAGAGGAGAGGTACCGCCTTTTTTTTGGGTAGGTTTCCTGTCGTTGATTGGCGGATACCCTCTCTCAGGTGGTGCTGTCATGGAAGACGGGAAAAAATATACACGGCCCTCTGGGCAAAACAGCAAAAAAAAAACAAAGTCCTTCTCCTAGCGGGGATCAGCCCACTCACGTTTAGCAACATCTAAGGTTAAGGTCCTTTAACAAACAACAAGGGCACAAACACTTTTTCCTGGAGTGCTTCCTCTCCAAGCACACTGAACACTGCTGCTTTTGGAAGCCAGCAACTTAAACCCCAGACCATGGGACTCCTCCATCATGTGACTGATCACATGACTGTGACATCACACAGGTCCTGTCAGGACATGGTGGTGCCGGCTCTGCAGGTGGAGATAAGGTGAACACCCTCCCACCCACACTATGGATGTCCACATAAAAGCCAGCCCATTATGCAACTTTGCATAATCCTCGCAACACTTAACGTGCTGGAGAAAAAAATCTGGGTTTTATGTCACTGACACCATTAAGTGTAGTGAAACATATATCTCCTCCACCACTTTACCAGTGACTTTGTTACAATATGCATAAAACTGGTGCGGTTGCATTAATATATGTCCTAATCTGTCCATAGAGGTCAGTGTGACCCAGTCCTTCCTGCCAGACACTACAGCCATGTTTAATTTATTCCTGCAGTATTAGTCTATATGGTACATGATAATGTCGAAGGGCATTTGTGTGCTAAAAGTGGATGGTCCCTTTGTTCTTCAAGAAATGTAAATAATAAGGGCAGACTTCTATGAAGGGAGCGGTTGTGCAAAGGGAGCAGTTGTGGTGGGCTCTTATCTGGTTTACGGTCGGTAAACGGAATTCTAGTCTGGGACTTATTTAGAGGTTCTGGTATTTATTAGTTTAAGAGGTTTGGGGGAACATTTAATTATCAATGGCTCTGAATTTGTTGGCAAGGTCGAATCTGAGGTCTCTATCTTTTAGAGGTTTTGTGTATATCTGTATACTTTTTGAGGTGTTTTAAAGTTTCTCTAACATTGGCAGGTATTATGTAAACTGTGTGCTTTGGTTGTCTTATCAGTAAGTCTTCTTAAATTTAAGTTTTAATAACTGTAATTATGTCATTATGCAAAAACGTAAAAATTTGCATAATATATTTTTCATATTTTAATATGCTAATATACAGTATGCGCAATTAAGGGTGTTGTTCAGCCAGAAAAAAGCACTTAAAATGTTATGCAATAATAAAAGAAAACAGCTCTTTAGCAGGGAACATTAGGACCAGGGTGGTAGAGGTTTAGTAAGGTAATGATGACTTCTTTTGTTTAGAATATTTTTAGTAGTTTTTTTTAATAATTTCTCCTGGCTGGACAACCACCTTAAGATAATAGTAAATACTTTACCTCTTTGGATTTTTCATTTCTTCTGTTACGTAATTGATACAGTCCCAGCCAGAAAAAGAATACAAAGCAGAGTAGAAGGCCATAGTTAATGACCCTATATTCATTTTGGAGCCTTCAAATGCTCTTTCTAGGTTATAAGTGTTACCTGAAATGACACCATAAAGTAAATTTCATTAAAATTTGTTTTAGCAGCTTTGTAAGAGTATATATTATCAAAGGAAAGATGGATATTCCTCACATTCATGTACATACATGAAAACCAAAATTGTCAAAAATAAAACAAATGCTTATGATAGATCAGAATTGGATAGGTGATCTGGTACTTTGGGCAATTGACAGATGGGCCTATCCCTGATGAGGGTCTCTAACTCTTGATATTTGTTATTTCCCTTTGATGTCATGACAAGACTGGAGAAGCTCCTTGGTCTGAACTTTTCTCATCCTGTGCTCTCCGTTCCACCAGTAGGAAAGTAAATAGGCAGTCAGAAAGACTTGTTGATTGAACAAAAAATGCAGCTATCTTTCTTGTGAGTGAGATAAATCAGATTGAAATATCATCAGAGGGCGGTGATAGAAGTAGGGTGAGTGATCTCAGTCATGCCCCACAGCTTCTGTCACCGCCTTGAAGTAAATCATCTTCAGGGGGTGGCGCTTCAGTCACTCTCCTCGCTTTGTCACAACCCCCTGATGATGTCTTTTTCCAGTAAATGAAGGCAGTGGGGAGAGAAGATGGGCCAGTGCAAAAGAAGATGAGGTGACTTCTCTATCACTCTTACTGAAACAGGACGTCACCTAGGGGCGATGCTGACAGAAGTTGTGGTAAGAGACCGCAGCGCTGCCCTCTGATGACGTTTTGTTTCCAGGTGGAGAAGAAAGCATTAGGAGTGACAGTAGCCTCTGCACCCTAATGGCGAACTGCTTGAGAACCCCCAATGCTGGGAGACTGAAATGAATTGTCATCAGAAGTAAGAAAATAAAAAACACAGACAAGAAATCAGAGAGGGAAGGGTAGAGAATTTTGAATTGAAGAACATTAGAAAAGTGGTAAAATTATTCAATTAAATAGTTAGACAGAATATGAAACTCACTTTGTTTCGGACAAACACTTAAAAAAATTACACAAGCTGATAGGTGCAGTGACTCTGACATACAGTGGTGTGAAAAGTGTTTGCTCCGTTCCTGATTTTCTATTTTTTTGCACGTTTGTCACACTTAAAAGTTTCAGATCACAAAACAAATTTAAATATTATACAAAGATAACACAAGTAAACACAAAATTCAGTTCTTAAATGAAGGTCTTTATTATTAAAGGGAAAGAGAAATCCAAACCTAAAAGGGCCCTGTGTGAAAAAGTGATTCCCCCAAAAACATAAATTAACTGTGGTTTATCACATCTTTGTTAAGCTGAGTTCAATTTCCCTAACCGGACATTTGTCTGATGTCACTCTGTGATGATCTTAGGTAGGGGAGGGGCTCCTCAAACTGTACCTGGAACAAGGGCCCTAACTATCCCTTTCACAGGGGTACTCTTGATGGTAGAGAGGCCCGGGTCTCTGACGTCACTATGTTCCTTTTAATCCATGGTCCGTCCCCTCCCCCATCCCATGGAGCCTGGGACAGAAATGTAATATGAACAAGTCACACAAAATAAAACAGGGATCACTCATTCTATCTTTCCCCTGATTTGTATTCAAGTCGCCCTTGACTTATTCTCCCATATATTGGGCTCTCTTCCTTATTTTTCTTTCTTCTCTGTTTTCTTCTTTTTCCTTGTTCTCCATTATGTTTAATTCATTTGGTTTTAATTTGTTTTTGCTTATACGTGATGTAACGTAATGTTTGTTTCTTTGTTTCCTTGCTTTATACTGTTGTACTCTCTTTGTGAAATAAACAGAGAATTTACAAAAAAAAAATAATAAAACAGGGATAACAGAAACCATCTATAACACAAAAGCACCAACCAACAATAAGAAAGAGGATAGGGACAGGGAGGAATAAACTAAATGGAAACAGGGACAAGGAAATAAACACACACGTACAACAGAACACCTCTGCAACTTCTATAGAAAACACTTAGCTTAAGCACACAGCACAGGAATACGAATCTCCAATAGCAACAACAAACTTCTATTCATCACAGCATCTACTAAGAGCAAGGAAGCAGAGCTTTCACCGGCAAGACAGAGAAGGTCTGGTCAGGTCTTAAAGGAAGCGTTAACGACCAAATCAGAAGCAGCTGAAATGGAGCTATATGTTTCTGACCAGCATAGAAAGGGTCTTTAACCTTTTCAGCACCAAAGGAAACCAAATTAATTTAATATGGGATACAAACATACAGACTGAATGTAAGATCTGCGATTCACAATACGCAGTGATCTTCTACCCACAGATCTCCCAGGTTGGCGTGACACACTCGTGACACCTGATTACTGTCACACCTGTTCTCAATCAAGAAATCTGTTAAACAGGACCTGTCTGACAAAGTGAAGTTGACCAAAAGATCTTCAAAAGCTAGACATCATGCTGCGATCTAAAGAAATTCAGGAATAAATGAGAAACAAAGTAATTGAGATCTAGTAGTCTGGAAATGGTTATAAAGCCATTTCTAAAGGTTTGGGACTGCTCCAAGTCACAGTGAGAGCCATTATCCAAAAATCGCAAAAACATTTTCCAAGAGTGGCCGGCCGATCAAAATGACCCCAAGAGTGTAGTGATGATTCATTCAAGAGTTCAAAAAGACCACACAATAACATCCAAAGAACTGCAGGTCTCACTTGCCTCAGTTAAGGTTCATGACTTCACCATAAGAAAGAGACTGGGCAAAAATGGCCTGCATGGCAGAGTTCCAAGACTAAAACCACTGGTAAACAATAAGAACATAAGGGCTCATCTCAATTTTTCAAGAAAGCATCTTGATAATCACCACTTTTGGGAGAATCCGTGGACTGACGAGAAAAAAGTTGAACTTTTGGGAGGTGTCAAAAGGATCATCAGTGGAGAGGTGCTTGACTGAGCTCTCTGCCGTGCTCTGTATCTAATGGCCTCTTTATATGCACTAATCAACGACCTAGTAGAGAACTTTTCACCATTTTTACATTCTAAACTGGCCATATCATGATAAAGGGAATGAAGATCTGAATAAAATGTATTTTTTTTTATTGTTTTTCATTTTTTATCTCCATTGCAGAGATAATTAACTTAGATCTCAATCCCCACACTTACAGTGATTTGACTATAAGTGGTGGGAGGAGAGCAGAGCTGTCATTACATATACTGCTCTGAATCTATCCATGCATTGGGGAATAATGCATGCTAAGAAATATGTTTTATTCAGATCTGCAGTCCCTTTATAGCACGCTGATACAGTTACAATAGCGTAGCTCCTGGTGGGCCCCCTCAGAGCGCAAAGCCCAGGGTGACCGCCCTCTATGCCCCACCCGGTAGCTACGCTACTGGTCCCTTTAAAAAGAGGCATCTTCATATTAATGAGCTGTAATTCTTAAACCCTTACTCCAATTAAGGTGTGAATACCCTCAAATTAAAGTTGAGAGTCTAAACTTCAACCCATATTGATTATACAACTATACATATATTGAACATGTTTTGGTAAACAGCAAAAATGCCAAAACTTGTGTCACTGTTCAAATATTTCTGGACTTAACTGTAGATAGTGTAGTTAGGAATGGAGAGGTAATTTATATTATAAGTATATTACAAAATAATTTAGATTTTGGCCAGGGACGTAATGATTGCAGAGTGCAACCACAACTAGGCCCGTGTGGGAGGGGGCCCGCCGACACGATGCCTATTTCAGTTGGATGTGCGTCCGAGGATGCACATTCAGCTGAATGGTATTGTAACACAGGGACCCACTGGCCACCTGCTATGCAACATATGCCAAAGGCCATTCATAGGTCGGCAGCTGACTTTGGTGTGCCAGTCATGAGCGGCAAATGGCAATGACATAATGCGCTGTCAAAGCTGGCACACTGAAGTCAGCTGCTGGCTACAGAAGAAGACATCACATGTTTTGTGATTGGAGGAAGGTAAGAAGAATTATTTTTTTTATGTTTTGGAAAATAGAACGGACATTATACCAGGAAGGGGTTCATGATGGAGGTCAATATACCAGAAAAGAGTCCAGGATGGGTGTCATTTTTCAAAGAAGGGGTCCAGGATGGGGGTCATACCAGAATGCGGACTAGGATGGGTGTCATTATACAAGGAAGGGCGATTGGAGTTGTTATACCATGATGGGGTCGCATATGGGGTTATTATACAAGGAAGGAACCCTGGATGGGGGTCATTATACCAGGAAGGGGCCTAGGAAGGTGGATATTATTATAGGATAGCGGACATTATACAAGGAAGGGGCCCATGATGGGGGACATTATACCAGGATGTGGGACATTGTTACAGGAAGAAACCTGGATGGGAGATATTATTACAGTAAGCGGCCCAGGACTGAGGACTTTATACAAGGAAGGTGGCCATGAGGGGAACAATATACCAGGAAAGGAGGCATTATACCTGGAAGGGGCCCAGGATTGGCCTTATACATTACATTATAACAGGAAGAGTAATGATGAGTTATTGAAGCAGTAAGAGGCCTATAATGAGAGACACCATTACAGGATAGGTGCCAGGACAGGCAGCATTATTAGATAGATAGGCCAGGACAGGGGACATTATTACAGGTGTTCTGATGGTGTAGCAACTCACTCAGGAAAATAGGTAACACACTAAAAACTGCAACTGACCCTGCGTGTTCCTATACAGACTAGAGATCCTGATCCCGCAGTCACTAGTGGTTTCTGCTTGAGCGGGGATAACCCTAACCACAGACTAGATGATGGCAAATTGGACATATGCTCCCCAAAGGCTGTCAAGTACTTCACGTTCCTTCTAAAGAACCGGAGTGCAGAGCAAAGTGCAAATTACCTACAGAAGGAAAAGTGTGCTGAAATAGAAAGAGATGCCAGAATGAGTAACGCAAGCCACGAAATACAAAATAAAGGAATACGTATGTACTGTTAACGAATATGCCACCTACTACCTAAAAAAACAAGCTAGGTGCAGGGTAAAGGACATAAACAGAAGAGAGAGAAACTCTAGTTGGTCTTTCACTGACTGGCTTAAACTACAGCATTATGGCTGGACACCCAAGTGAGACTATAAGCAGCAGGAAATACCACCAAGGAGAAAGTATTTAAAGCTGCAGACAAAAGGTGATAGGGCAGACAAATGAGTAAATGAAAACATCTGCTACCCTAAAAAGACTATAGCAAAGATAACAAAAGCTAAACACCCAGAGAAAAGCTGTATCTGTTGTGGCTCATTGGACAGAGAAGCCTATCACAAAGCACAGGCTCAAGGGTTTGAACCAAGACGCATGACACAGGAAGGTGATACGATGGGGACACTATTACACATATGTCTGTATAGTATCTACAAAGGCCTTTACATTTGACCAACATGAAGATGCACAAAATTCTGCACAGGAGTCCATGGAGCTCTAGTTATTCCACTGATTATGACACTAAATTGATAGGGATTTATGATGAAAATTACTTTACACTTCGGACCACCCTTTAAGCCAGTTGAAAATCATTGGCCTTGACGAATAATCATTTTGCTCATACATCAGGTAATTTCTGACTTGTTTACATGGGTCAATAGTCAGGAAGGTAAATGGACCGTAACTCAGTGACTGTTAGCTATGCAGGTCAGTAACACACAGTGAAACTGGTGTAGTTCCACTACTAGAAGAGCATAATTACAGAAGTTACAGGAAGTAGGCCTATGCGCTTTCAAATACTAGGGTTGAATTTTAGTCCAAGTTGGGCCCTGTGACAAACTATAATTTAATCTTTGCTAAAATTATATAGTCCCTCAACTGCTACCAGAGTACTATACTGGCTGGAAACAGCTTTTTAAAGATACAACTATCTGAAATAGTCCTTGTCATATAAGAGAAACTTAAAGTTAATAAAGTAGAGTGATCCATCACCTGTAAGGAGTCAGTAGAGTGGTACTAGTCTCCTCTGGAGTCATGCAGTCCTGGTGTGAGACACATTGCCCACATTCCCCTTTTAAGAAACAAGTTTAATGTTATGTTGTGTAATGTGAAATGTGATGCAGGGGCGGACATACCGCATGTGCAGCCTTTGTGACTGCACCAGGGACCAGAGGTGGAGGGGGGCCCCTGCAGGGCCGCTAACACTGAGGGCAATCTGGCCTGTATACCTGGCCCCGAGGCTTTGGGGGGCCCTTGGCCATATTGCCCTGATGTGCGGTGATCCCTGCAGCTCCACTGCCTACAGGAAAGAATGACAGCCAAGTGGATCTGCAGGGATTCGTCTTCCGCTTCCTGGCCATGTTTCCTGCCTGACACAGCAGCGCGGCTGGATGACGTCAACATTCAGCACGCGACTGTCAGAAAGCAGCCGGCGACGAAGATGCTGCTGCGGGGGAGTGTGCGGAGAGCTGAGTGGTGCTGTGTGTGTGTGTCTGCAGGGAATGTGCAGAGAGGTGAGTGGTGCTGTGTCTGTGTGGAGAGGGCAATGATAGAGGTGGTGGAAAGGCCATGATGGGGTGGTGGGGTAGAAGACAATGATGGAGGTGGTAGAAAGGGCAACGATGGGGTGGTGGGGGAGAAGATAATGATGGAGGTGGTGAAGAGGACAATGATGGGGGAGTGGGAGAACAATGATGGAGGTGGTGGAGAAGGTAATGATGAAGGTGGGGAGAGGGCAATGATGGAGGTGATGGGGAGGGCAATGATTGTGGTGGTGGAGAGGGCAGTGATTGGGGTGGTGGAGAGGGCAAAGATGGGGTGGTGGAGAGGGCAATTATGGGGATGGTGGAGAAGGCAATGATGGAGGTGCAGGAGAGAGAGGACAATGATAGGATGCAGGGGGAAGAGGACAATGAGGGATGTGGGGTATTGGGTTGGGAGGAAGAGGGACTTATAATGGACTTATGAACAGGGGGAGGTGGAGGGACACATAACATATGGATGAAACATGAATTGAGTGGTGGAGGAGGATGCTAAGCCCCTGATGGTGTCCCGCCCATCTCACAATCCATTGTGATGCTATCAAGGACTTAAAATTTATTGGGGAGTGGGAGAGGAGGCGATAAGTTGCATAGGACATTTTATAATGAACTGAAAGGTGGGAGAAGACGCTCTCAGGGACTTGTAATGAATTGGAAGGTAGCAGAGGATGATGGCCACCTGATGGGGTCTTCGCCCACCTTCAAATTCATTATGATGCTATCAAGTACTTATAATGAGCGATGGGGACACAGGACAGGGACTAAGGCTATGTGCACACGTTCAGGATTTGCAGGAGAAAATTCTGCTGCATATCCTAAAGTGTTGGCAGGAAGAGCTCTGCATAAAATACATTTATTTTTTGCAACGTTTTTGACATGCTTTTGTTATGTATTTTTCCCCATTAGTACGGGTAACATACGCTACAAGAATTGACATTATGGAGATTTTAATCACCTGCAAATCTGCAAGGAAAAATATACAACGTGTGTATAAGACTTCAGGGATCTCATTGACTTTTCCTGTACTGTAAAACCTTACATATTTTCCGTGTGCACATAGCCTTACAGTTAATTGGGGAGAATCACAGACACTGAATAGTTTATATTATTTGGTGGCAGAGATTATAGTTAATGGGGGGCACAGTGCTGCTTATCACTTTATATTTTTAATGGTGCGTCGCTAATAGTATCTTAATAGTGGGGTACATATCTGTATTCGGGGGGAGAGACATGTATGTATACAATATATGTGACCTTGTTATTTTCAGGGCTGTGAAGCTCATTGTGACAAGACGAGTTGTGGCTGGGAGATGTTGACGTGAAGGTCTGACCAGATGGAGAAGAAACAGGAGAAAGCGGCTCTAATCAGACGAGACGTCAGCGGTAAGTGCCAAGATGTAGATATTATTCTGTATCTGCACTGTGTGACGTGGAGTGATAATGTTTTTGTAAAATTCCTTATTCTACATTCTCACATTTGTGTGAAATTTCCGTGTGCTTCCAGGTTTTTTTTATCGGATGGCACATGGATTCATTGAGTTTTATAGGTCCATTCACACATACATGAAAATCACGGATCTGAGAGTGAGAATCATGAGGGTCAGAGAATGTTCTGTTCTGATCCGATTTTGTGAATCAGAATATGACATGCTCAATGCGTCTATAAAAGCGGGCAGCACACCGACACTGCACACAGATACAGGGATGTAGCCTTATTATGTATAGCACAGTCCCTTAGTATATAGTGTACTCACTTACTATGTATAACACTGTCCTTAGTTACATAGTTTCCTCTTTTATTATGTACAACACTGTCCCTTATTGCGCACTATCCTCTCTAGTCATATATGGTGCCGTCTCTTATTATATAGCTTCCTCTGCTGTGATGTACAGCACTGTCTCTTACATAATGTATTCTTGTTATTTTTGTTTTTCACAGCGCCATCTTTTATTACAGTCTCCTCTCTTGTTAGATATAAAATGACTGCTGATGGAGCAGCCGGTGACCAGACGACCAGTCCATCAGCTCCTCCATTAGAAAGGAAGTGTGTCGCCCTGAGGGTCCAGTCGCCACAGAGATGTTGCATCGCACCCAGCAGTGTGACACCTGACTCTCAGGTAAGGAGGAAGCACCCCATTGACTCCAACCACTGCATTCATCAGTACACTATGCCAGCTGAGTGTAGGCGGACCCAATGGGATGGTCTAGCTCAGGCTGGTTAGAACAGGGTGTAGCTAGTTGGATGGGAGGGGTTGAGGCAGCCTTATGCTGCGTGTGTTAGAATAGAGTTTCAGTCAGAGACAGGCAGGCAGTGTGTGGGTACTGGCCTGACCTGCAGCTCTTCTGAGTTCACCTCAGAGAGCCGTGCTGAAGAGAGCGAAAGGGTCCAGGGCTGAGACAGCAATTGAAGCTGTGCCCCCATCCTGAAGAAGGAAGGACCAGGCAAACATCGGGGAACGGTCCCTAGACTGGTGGGTCAGTTCAACGCCACTAGTAACACCGCGTCTAGTGGGACTCTTCAAGGGCCACTAGCTACCATATTCTCACCGGGAGGAAGCTAGGGATCAAGTACGTCCAGGACTTCCGTACTGAGTGGCCTAGGCAACCACCAGTCGAGACTGGTAACTGAAAGTATCCAATACTACCTCGTCCGAGGGCCCTGTGGTAGGGAGGTGCAGAGAAGGAGTAAGGAGTGTAGCACTAAGAAGCCGGAAAGGAACATAAAGGGAGTCTTTGGAAGTGTGACCGATATACCTGAGGGTTGCCGGATTACTCACTGGAAGGACACAGTGCCCGGCTGACGTCTGTATTACCGGTGACAGAACTGTGAGTAAACCTTTGAAACTGCACAAGAACTGCTTCCTGCATTATTTCTCCGTCGCACACTCCACTCTGCTACATCTCTCTTGCACCATTGCTTCCCCTTTCATCTACCTGCCCTGGGAGGACACAGTCTTACCTGTAGGAGACTTTACACCAAGCTGCACAACACCATCCCTCCCAGAGGACCTGCACAGCAGCGCTGGTCACCCTGACCAGGTACTACAGGTGGCGTCACAACAAACTACACGAACATTTACTCCCCTGTAAATATCCCCTTTACAGTGAGCCCCAGGGCCACGGACCGAGCTGTGCTACCCGTGACATTCCCCATAGACATCAACGGGCTCGGTGCCGAGTACCCCACGGCCCTGGCGGGCGGCTCAGAAGCTTTCCCATGCTCCATCAGCCATCATTGCATTATACATCTAACAAGACAGGACAATATGTAATAAAGACAGGGCTCCAAATGAAAGGGACGGTGCTGTACATAACAAGTGCAATAAGTGTGGATATATACAGTGCCTTTTCCCACATATCATGCTTCAAACATAAAGATACCAAATGTAAATTTTTGGTGAAGAATCAACAACAAGTGGGACACAATTGTGAAGTTGAACGAAATTTATTGGTTATTTTAAATTTTTGTGGAAATACAAAAGCAGAAAAGTGGGGTGTGCAATATTACTTGGCCCCTTTTTCAGTGCAGCAAACTCACTCCAGAAGTTCATTGTGGATCTCTGAATGATCCAATGTTGTCCTAAATGACTACTGATGATAAATATAATCCACCTGTGTGTAATCAAATCTCTGTTTAAATGCACCTGCTCTGTGATAGTCTCAGGGTTCTGTTTGAAGCATAGAGAGCATCATGAAGACCAAAGAACACAACAGGCAGGTCCGTGATACTGTTGTGGAGAAGTTTAAAGCCGGATTTGGAAACAAAATGATTTCCATAACTTTAAACATCCCAAGGAGCACTGTTCAAGCGATCATATTGAAGTGGAAGGAGTATCATACCACCGCAAATCTACCAAGACACGGCCGTCCCTCTAAACTTTCATCTCAAACAAGGAGAAGACTGATCAGAGATGCAGCCAAGAGGCCCATGATCACCATGGATGAACTGCAGAGATCTACAGCTGAGGTGGGACAGTCTGGCCTTTATGGAAGAGTGGCAAGAAGAAAGTCATTTCTTAAAGATATCCATAAAAAGTGTCATTTAAACTTTTCAACAAGCCACCTGGGAGACACACCAAACATGTGATTGAAGGTGCTCTGGTCAGATGAAACCAAAATCAAAGTTTTTGGCAACAATGCCAAACGATATGTTTGGCGTAAAGGCAACACAGCTCATCACCCTGAACACACCATCCCCACTGTAAAACATGGTGGCAGCATCATGGTTTGGGCCTGCTTTTCTTCAGCAGGGACATGGAAGATGGTTAAAATTGATGGGAAGATGGATGGAGCCAAATACAGGACCATTCTTGAAGATAACCTGTTGAAGTCTGCAAAAGACCTGAGACTGGGATAGAGATTTGTCTTCCAACAAGACAATGATCCCAAACATAAAGCAAAATCTACAAAGGAATGGTCCACAAATAAACATATCCAGGTGTTAGAATGGCCAAGTCAAAGTCAAGACCAGAATCCAATCGAGAATCTGTGGAAAGAGCTGAAAACTGCTGTTCACAAACGATCTCCATCCAACCTCACTGAGCTCGAGCTGTTTGCCAAGGAAGAACTGGGCAAGAATTTCAGTCTCTCGATGTACAAAACTGATAGAGACATACCCCAAGTGACTTGTAGTTGTAATCGCAGCAAAAAGTGGTGCAACAAAGTATTAAGTTAAAGGGGCCGAATAATATTGCACGCCCCACTTTTCAGTTTTTGTATTTCCACAAAAATTTAAAATAACCAACAAATTTTGTTCAACTTCACAATTGTGTCCCACTTGTTGATTCTTCACCAAAAATTTACTTTTGATACCTTTATGTTTGAAGCATGATATGTGGGAAAAGGTTGAAAAGTTCCAGGGGGCCGAATACTTTTGCAAGGCACTGTATATATATATATATATACTGTACAGCTTTGTCGCCATAAAGGGAGGGGGACCCAGACACATTTCTTGCACAGGGGCCCGAAGCTGTTAGTGTCCGCCCCTGATGTGGTGTATAATGTGAATTGTGCTGTGCGCTAAAGGTGTTAGCACTATTTATAGTGTGTGTAGGTTGACCAAAGGGACAGTTGGAGTTGATGCTTTGGAACTGGCCCAGAGTGACAGGGGCTGAGTTGAAGGAAAAGTGACAATTTCCTGTTGGGAAGTGAGATAGTGCCTAGAGTGCATAGTGAAAGGACCTGAGGTCCATTGTGAGCAGTGTCAAATTTTGGAATGTCCTTAAGTGAGAGGAGACTGAAAAAGGAAGAGATGGTGAGATCCGGAGCAGAGTAACTGAGTGACAGCGAGATGGTTCGGACACAGGTCCTTGGTTAAAAGATGCATAGCAGACAGGCCTAGAATTTACAGCTTGTAAGGTAATGGGTCTACATAGAACTGAGTATGAGTTACAGTGTGTCAGAAAGCTTAAGGCTAAGTCTAGTCAAGCTGGCAGTTTAACGGGAGAGAAGATGCGAAACTGCAGGACGTGTAAAGAACTCTTGCTAAGCTGGGTTGTAAGGTTGAGCTGGATTGTGGTGAAGTGGTGAGAAACAGTGAAGACAGAGGACAAGCAGCGAAAGTAAAGAGGAAACGCAAAGAGGACGGAATCTGTGTTTGGAAAATGCTTTGAGCTCTAAAAGAAACGTTCATAAGACTGTGTGCCCGCTATCTTTTGTATATATATTCTCTACCGAGTTTCCACTCAGTAAAAAGTTTATTTTAAAGTGTTGGTCTCCCTCATTGAACTGGAAAACATGTGGTCCTAGCCAACAACACCAGTTACATGCGGCCTGCACGAGTGTAGCGCCCTCACAGCACAAGTACACACACCCAGCCAGGACCCCACCTTCATGTAACGTGTCGGGGCGTAAGAGATGAGTACTTTGCCCACGGCTACTCCCTGTCCCATGTTACACTGGCATCTGGTGCCTGCTGAAGCAAGGTGTGCCAGACAGGCTTTTCTACAAACTCTGCATGCACGACAGAGGATACTAAAGCTATATTGCTTTGCCAGAAGCGCCAGACTGCTCTCTTGACTCTTGACAAGCAGTGCGCATCACTTCTACTTTCTGCAGCAAATGGGGTTGTCTAACTTTTAGACGGTGCAGACTTAGACTAGATAGTCTTACAATGGTTCAGATTTAACATAGTGTTTAGTGTAATTTGATACATTTTTCACATCTTTATACTGTTGAGTCTAAGATTCCACCATCTGTCAGATGGCTTAGTTTGTGCCAGAAATGTGTGCCAACATTTTGGCAATTTTTTTTGCGCCCAATAATGCATGTTAAACCACAAACTTTTTTGCTACACCGTATGATCATTCACCTAGGTCTCACCCCTTGTTAAAATAGTGTTTAAAACACATCATGAATATTGTGTAAATCATAAAAATAAAATGCTAATTCATGTTCATACCAGTCCATACTGTTATAGAGCAAACCATAATTTAGTTTGCTCATATTTAGCTATTTATGTGCATGTCATATTACTTACCCTGACATAATCTGACAGTTCCTGCAATGATGATAATGACCAGAGCTAAGACTTTGGCAAATGTTGCCAGCACTTGAAGGATGGCTCCCCATTTGACTTTTGCACAATTCACCACTGTTAAAAATGCTACAAATAGACAGTAATTAGATTACAAATAACATTTTTTTATTAGTAATGACACTACATTTTTCAGTGCACTAGCATTGCTACAATGTCACTGTCATTGTTCTGAGGGTACTGGGGCTGTTATGAATTAATGAATATAACATTTATTTTTTTATATAAATAATATAACATAAATTATAAAATAAACCAATCAGCTCTAATATGAAAACCACAGAAGGTGGAGTGAACAATACTGACTCTCTACAACATTTGAGAAAAACAGGCAGAATACAGGAAAAAAGACCATCTTTACTTACCATTGCCATGTTTCAGTTATACAAGCCTTTTTCAAGTATTAATAAAAGACTAGTACACCTGAAACATTCCATAGGTAAGTGAAGAGAATCTTTTTTTCATGATATCCTGCCTCCTTTACCCATATTTTGACCACAGCATGGGACCATTAGATTGGGCCCTTTGGGCTTGCATCTATATCTATATCTTTTTACCCAGTGCTGCTGATTTTAATTAATTTTATTATTATCTTAGTACAATGGCAACTGTCAAGGGGTGGGATATATTAGTCAGCAAGTGACGCTTCTTGAAGCAGGTTAATGTGCTCACTATTCAGATGTCTTGTCTGGTTAGAACTGCTTTGGAAACACAAGGGTCCTACACACTATTAGGGCCCGTGCACACAACTAATTTTCTTGTATGCATGCTATCCGTGGTTTTCATGGATAGCACTCGTACCTATGCTATTCTATAGGACTGTGCACATGTCTGATTTTTTGCTTGGACCAAGGGGTCTGCAGAAAAAAAAAATCTGAGAAATGTCTAGTTGTGATGCCAATATCGGATCAAAATTGGCAATGCAAGTCTATAGGTCCCTAAAAAATATTGGACTGCACTTGGATGACATCCGATTTTCACAGTTTGACAGAATGGAGAAGTTGGAGAAATTTTTTTTTCTCTCCACGTTCAAGAAAAACTGATGCCACTCAGATCAAACTAGTCAGAATAATTGTGCCGTTTTTCTCAGATGTGAAGACATCAGTTGTGTGAACCTACCCATAGGTTGGTGGTTTTAATGTTATGACCCAAATGACTATATAAATTGTAGTTCGGTTATTAATGTGAATTAAAAATGGAGAAAACATTTATGTATACTCACCTACACATACTACTGAGAGAAGGTAAACTGCAGACTGAGGTAAAGAACAGGTAGGGAAAAATGGCTCAAGCATGTACTGGGCACATGTCACTGCAAGTATGGCTTGACTGGCTGGATAGATTATTAACATGTTAGTCCAAAGGTTTAAGAAGGCCAAAAACCCACCAAATGACTCTTTTATATAAATGTAGCTTGCTCCTGATTTGGTGATTGTCGTTCCCATTTCAGCATAGCATAGAGCTCCAATCACAGAGAACATTCCTCCCAGAACCCATATGATCAAGGACAAACCATAAGAGCCACTGTATATTAGAACTCCTTTTGGTGAAACAAATATTCCTGCACCAATTGTATTTCCAATGACCAAACTAACTCCATGTAGAAGTGAAATTTCTTTCTTAAGTTTTATGGAGTTTTTGGAAACGTCTTGGGAACTGTCCTTCATTTTTGTTCAGTCACTTTTCAAATAGCGTGAAGATTTCAGATGCCAGGAGGATTATATTGGATATTATTCGGGTAAAACGTAGGTCTAAAATTAATGGCATAAATAATAATTATAGTTAGTGAATGAATAAGATCATTTCAATAGCTATTTTTCTATGTTACTGACATTTATATGTTACAAAATTGTAATTATAAACTTACAGAAGCAGGAGAACTGAAACAGATCCAGATGGAAATAGCAGCACTGCTGGTCCTTGCTGCTGACAGCAATTTTAGAAAGTTACAGAAATGTAGTACCAAAGCTCAATATGTGGGAAGTTAATGATCTGTGTCCATAACCAAGCTTGACCTTGTATTGGGGACCTTTGTTCTGTCCGTGTGCTAAATGTTGCAATTTACAGGTCTAATGAAATGCCAGTACATGCTCCCAATGTATGTTCTAAAATTTAGGTACAGGGTTACAGAAGAGATAAAAAAGTTTACATTATGTCTTTATCTGATCAGTTCAAGTACAAGGCATGTCAGCTGCAGTACGTATGGGGCCTGATGATCTATTTAGTAATCTTACATAACGAGGATAAAGGTGAAATAAAAAGTGTTATACACTGTCAGATTCTGGCTTGAAGTCTTCTTTTATTACCTGACCACCAACTGACCCATCATGATTTTCGTGTCCACGTCTCCATCAAAAAGGTCATTAATCTTGTTTTCAGATGTTCTTAGCTTATTTTTAGTTTTCTAGGTATGAATATCATGGCTATAACACTATTTATATTTTATTATAATACAGTTTCATTTTCTGTTAGAAGCATGGTCCATGGTGTCCCATCAAAGGCTTTCCGGTGGAGGTGGGTTGCAAGGTCTAGAAATGAAGGACTACCAGAAACCAGAGCTGCTAGTTGGCCATTATGACTGCTCCCAAAGATATCCTGCATTACTTGTAAAACTGAATAGTTGGTAATGACACTGCAGGTTTGATGGCAGGAAGGCAGAAGTCAGGGCTGTGCAACATCATAACTGCATCTTCATTGGAATTATAAATGACATGGTCTAGTGAACAACCTGTATATCTCTGGTGGATGTAGAGAAATCATAATTGGCAATGTTCTTGACATTGCCTAATGTGAAAACCTGTAGAAGTGGCTATATGACAACAGAGTGATCGTGGAAGGCAGATTACATCATAGAAAATGCCAAGATTAGTGATGAGCTAGCTCTAAAATGCTCAGATGCTAGTTATTCAAACTGAGCAATTCCTAATGCTCGGATGCTCTTTTCAATTACCGATTATAATGGGAATCAATGAGAAATCAGAGCATTTTTCTGGCAGACCCTACAAGGAGGTCTGGGGGGCAGTGAAAATGTTGAAATGGATGGAAAAAGTGCTGAATGAAAGGAGAACAGCATGTGGAAGACTCCCTGGAAGAATCTCTGACTCCCAGATCGCTGTTGAGAACAATGGTGTCACACTTTTTCTCCACTTTAAGGACTGACAATAAAACATTCAAAATCGAAGAGAAATTAGAGTTTACAGGAAAAATATGTTAAGAAATCTTCTTTTCTGGATAATGACTTGTAAATGAAGCAAAATTTAAAAAGGATTTAAAAAAATAATTTAAGTAAACCAAAATTTACATTTTTTAAAAATTGGAAATTTCAGTGTAATTTATGAAGGAATCAAGAACTTCCAAAAATTAGATGGAAGAGGAACTCCTATACACACTGGATTAGACATAGAGGAGGACCTCATACATATTCTGTTCAAATTGTCATGTAATGGCACTTCTAGACTCAAAAAGGCTATGCACATAGAGAAAATCTTGCCAAAAAATACAAGCAGGGTCATCTATACACACTTGAATTATCAACTTTAGTATCTCATTCAAATATTGTGACCAAAGTGTAGTTGTAATATCCCTACACTCATAAAAGCTCTGCGCACAGTGCAAAACCTGCCAATAGTTGCAAGCAGGGTCATCCACACACCCTTGAAGGCACCAACTGAAGTGCCTCATTGAAATATTAAGAAAGTGTATTTTTGCTGCTTCTACATTCATAAAGGCTTTGCACACAGTGCAAACCATAAAAACATTATACGCAGGGTCATCAATACATCACTGAAGGCACAAAGGGCCCCTTCTCACATAGCGACTCACCAGCGATCCCGACAATGATATGAACTTGTCAGGATCGCTGCTGAGTTGCTACATGATTGCTGCTGAGCTGCCAAACAGGCAGATCTCAGCAGCGATCAGGACAGCGAGTACGCCGGTAACAAGCGACACACGTCGCTTAGTTACCGGCATACCAGCATGCTGGTGCAGGGAGCTGGTAACAAAGGTACACATCGGGTTTCTAGGCGCGGGTCGGCGCCTAGAAACCCGATGTTTAACCTTGGTTACCAGCTCCCCTACACCAGCGCGCTGGTATCTAACGTAAACATCGGGTTTCTAGGTGCCGCAAGGCGCCTAGAAACCCGATGTTTACCTTGGTTACCAGCTCCAGCTCGCTGATCGCTGGTCTCCCGCCTGTCACACGCAGCGATGCGTGCTGGCCAGCGGGAGACCAGCGATCAAAGAAAAGTCCAGGACATTCAGCGACGATCAGCGATACCCAGCAGGGGGCTGATCGTTGCTGCATGTCAAACTTGGCGAGATCGCTTCTGAGATCGCTGTTGCGTCACAAAATTTGTAACTCCGCAGCGATCTCGCTAGCAATCTCGCTATGTGAGACGGGGCCCTAACTGGAGTGCCTCATTCAAATATTAAGAAAGTTTAGTTGTGGTACTTCTACACTCATAAAGGCTCTGCACACAGTGCAAAGCTAGAATAAATTTCCAGCAGGGTGATCCATAAACCCTTGAGGGCACCAACTGGAGTGCCTCATTCAAATATTAAGAAAGTTTAGTTTTGGTTCTTCTACACTCATAAAGTTTCTTCTGAACACAGTGCAAAGCCAGAACAAAATTATAAGGAAGGTCATCCATATACCCTTGAAGTCAACAATTGGAGGGCCTCAAATAAAAAATATTCAAATGTGCTTCTGTCATCTGGTGGTGTGGAAAAGTCGGGGCTAATCCATGCTTTGCTTATTTTTATCATAGTGACCCTGTTAGCAATTTTTGTTGACATGCAAAAGCACGTCTATTATGACCCACCTGGGTGGCACTAAAAACCTGCTCAGACAAGACGCTAACGGCAGGGTAGCAGAACACCTTCAAGGCATATAGGGGCAACTCATGCCAGGTATCCAGCTTTGAGACCCATTAGTTGAAGGTCGCAGAGGAATTAGGGAGTGCGCTAGTTTTATCGGCCAGGTATTGCTTGACTATCTTCAAAAACTTTTCCCTCCTTGTCAAAAATACCTGGTTATCAGGGTCTTGAAGATGGGAGGGTGTCATGAAATTGGCCCAGGCCTTTGATAGTTTACCCTACCTCTGCTGTACATGTGTGTCTCTCTTACCTCTCTTTCTTAGTTGGGTAAGGAAGCTTGCCCCTGCCGCTAGTGGTGTCTGATGGGAACTGTTTCAACATATTTTCCACAATAGCCTTCTGGTATAACACTATTTTAGATATCGCCACCTCAGGAAGAAGAGATGCAAGGTTCTCCTTGTAGCATGGGTCTAGTAGGGTTACCAACAGTACTCTTTTTTGGCCAACATGAATATAGCGTGAGGGACATGGGAAAGGCACATGTGCCAAGGTCCCAAAAGCCAACACTTCCCTGTCTCCACCAAGATGACGATTCTCCATCTCTTCCTCCTTGCTTGTGTGGGTACTAGCCTCTGTTGCACTAGTAACCAGCTCCTGTTCCTCCTTCTCCTCAGCCTCCACCTCCTCATTGTTACCCAATCCAGGCTGAGAAGATGAGAAGAGATGAGGCTGGGCTGGGTAGTATTTCCCTGTTTCATGTCTTTCTCTATCTCTGGTCTGCATGCAATGCATCAAGTTTAATTGTGAGCAGTGACTGTTTAAGTAGGCACAAAATAAATGCACTGAATATGGCGTCATCACCACTGACCATCTTTGTGGAGTCCTCAAAGTCTTGGAGAATCACACAAATCTCAGATGTCCACACCCACTCTTCAGTTGTTATGTGCATAAGCTGACCAGAATACCGATGTGTGTGTTGGAACTGGTATTCAACAACTGGCCTCTGCTGCTCACAGAGCCTTGCCAGAATGTGCAGTGTGGAGATTGAGTGTGTGATCACGTAGCTCTTGTGTTGTACCAGGGTAGGACTCTGCCCCAGCCTCCACTATGTTCATCCAGCAGTGTGCCATCAGGGAAATGTAGCTCCCTAGCTACAAGTGCTTGTCCATGTGTCAGTCATTGAGTGGACAGTCCCAGTAAGTGTGTTGATAAGGGCACGGGTGATGTTCCTGGACACATGCTTTTACATGATGGGGACGCCACACCGGGAGAAATAGTGGCGGATGTGGACCTATTTCCAAGGGACGGTGTTGTGAATGGGCTTGAGATGTGTTCTGAGCAGAGGCTCCCTCTGGTCGTTACAAGCGGTACTGGTCTGTCCAGTGAAGATTGTGAGGATTGGGAATCAGGTGTTACTGACTGGTCTTATATAAGGGAGTCGCCTTCCCATCAGGGTTGCTGGTGATCAATTGTTCTGGTCTCAATCCTTGTTTCCTGTTTCCCTTGTAGCCTGCTGTGTCGTGTCTGCATCTCCTGCTAACAGATAAGACATTTTCTTCTTTTTGTGCTTGATTTTTGCATTTTGTCCTGCACTTCTGTGGGGGCCTTCAGTGTCCCCTCTGGGGGCTTTTGCCCTCTCAGTTTAGTTCAGCCACTGATGTTTGTACTTTTGCTTTTCCAGTTTTTTCAGTGGCTGCTGTTTTGATTTTGTTACACCAGAGAACTAATTTAGGTGGTAGAGGTCGTGTGATCTCAGGTGTTTTTGAAATTAGTAGAGTTGGTGCTTTTCAGGGTTTTCTGGGATTGCAGTAAGTACCCTTCCTATCCTTTTCTATTTAGTTAGTTTGGGCCCCAACGTTTGCTCATACTATTTTCTGTCTGTGTCAGTATTTCTTCTTGTCTAACCGCCATTACATGTTTGGGGGCTTTCTATTATCTTTGGGGTTCTGCTCCGGGGCAGATAGCTTTCCTATTTCTATCTTTAGGTGTAGTTAGTTTCTCAGGCTGTGACGAGGCGTCTAGGACCAACATAGGAACGCTCCACGGCTGCCTCTAGTTGTGGTGGTTAGTCAGGGTACTGCAATCTCATAGATTCCAACTGCTCTGGTGTATTGCCTTTTTTACCTGCACTCCTCAGTTACCGAAACATAACAGTATCACCGGCCAAAATTTAAAATTGTATGGTACTCACAGAAGGGAAAAATATTGTGAAAGAAAAAACGGTTGTCAGAGTTGTCAGAGATATTTTTCTGTTTGTTGCATTTTTTTTTTCCCTCTGTATCTCTGGGTGCTGGGGAGGATTTTTTCTCTCAATGGAGTTTGCACAGTTGTCTGGCCGTGTGGATCAGCTTGCCACTGAGGTTCAGAGTATTGCTGCATATCTTGCTAGGTTGCCTGTTGTGGAACCTAGGATTCCCATGCCAGATTTGTTTTTAGGGGATCGAGCTAAGTTTCAGAATTTCAAAAATAATTGTAAATTGTTTTTTGCCTTAAAATCTAAGTCCTCAGGGAACGCAGCGCAGCAGGTTCAAATTGTCATCTCTCTCCTGCGCGGCGATCCTCAGGATTGGGCTTTTTCCCTGACACCTGGGGATCCTGTTTTAAGTGATGTTGATGCATTTTTTCAGGCTTTGGGGTTATTGTACGATGAGCCTAATGTCACTGATCAAGCTGAAAAAGCTTTGTTGGCATTAAATCAGGGGCTTGATGACGCTGAGTTATACTGTCAGAGATTCCGTAGGTGGGCAGTCCTGACCAAGTGGAATGACGACGCTTTGGCGGCCCTTTTTCGGAAGGGTCTGTCAGATAATGTAAAGGATGTTATGGTGGGATTCCCTGTCCCCTCTGGTCTCAATGATTCTATGTCATTAGCGATTCAAATTGACAGACGTTTACGTGAGCGGAGAAGTATGCGTGGAATAGTGTTGCCTTGTGAACCTGCTTCTGAATCCATGCAGTGTGATAGAGTGGTGTCTGGGGCACAGCGTCATGAGTTTCGAAAGCGCAATGGGTTATGTTTCTACTGTGGTGATGCCTCTCATGCTATTTCAGTCTGCCCTAAGCGGGGAAGACGTTTTGCACGCTCAGTTGTCTTGGGTAGTGTTCAGACTAAGTTTTTATTAACTGTCACTCTGATATGCTCTCTGTCCTCATTTTCTGCTCAGGCTTTCGTTGATTCTGGAGCAGCTATTAACCTGATGGATTATGATTTTGCTAAACGTTGTGGGTTTCCCTTGATACCCCTACAGAAGTCTATTCCCCTACTGGGATCGATTCTACCCCTTTGGCTGAGAATAAACCTCAGTTCTCTACTCAGGTGATAATGAGGGTAGAACCTGATCATCAGGAGTGCTGCAAATTTTTGGTTCTGTATAATCTGCATGATATTATCGTACTGGGTTTCCCTTGGTTACAGTCTCATAATCCTGTTTTGGATTGGAAATCTGTGTCTGTAACTAGTTGGGGCTGCCAATGTGTTAATACCAACACTCCTGTTTTTTCTGCCTCCCCCCAGGCTCAGGATGTTCCTGACTTTTTGATTGATTTTTCTGATGTGTTTAGCGAAAGTAAATCTGCATCCTTGCCTCCCCATAGGAGCTATGACTGCGCTATTGAATTAGTGCCTGGTAGTAAATTCCCTAAAGGTCGCCTTTTTAACCTGTCTGTACCTGAACATGACGCTATGCGGTCTTATATCAAGGAGTCTTTGGAGAAGGGTCATATCAGACCATCCTCTTCACCCTTAGGTGCCGGTTTTTTCTTTGTGGCCAAAAAGGATGGTTCATTAAGGCCGTGTATTGATTATCGTCTTTTGAACAATATTACTGTGAAATATCAATACCCGTTACCCTTGATTTCTGACCTGTTTTCCAGAGTGAAAAACGCTACTTGGTTTACCAAGCTTGACCTCAGGGGGGCGTATAACCTTTTTCGCATTAAGCACGGGGATGAATGGAAGACGGCATTCAATACCCCTGAGGGGCATTTTGAGTACCTTGTGATGCCCTTTGGGCTCACAAATGCTCCTTCTGTCTTCCAGTCCTTCATGAATGACATTTTCAGGGATTTTGTGGATAAATTTCTGATTGTTTATTTGGATGATATCTTGATTTTTTCTAATGACTGGGACTCTCATGTGAAACATGTTCGAACTGTATTCCAGATTTTGAGAGAGAATGCTCTGTATGTGAAGGGATAAAGTGTCTTTTTGGCGTACAGAGGATCTCATTTCTGGGATTCATTTTGTCCCCATCTGTTATTGAAATGGACCCGGTCAAGGTTCAGGCCATCTGTGATTGGGTCCAACCTACTTCATTAAAGGCTCTTCAAAGATTTTTGGATTTTGCCAATTTTTATCGTAAATTTATTGGTAATTTCTCGGTTATTGTTAAACCATTAACTGATTTGACCAAAAAGGGTTCTGATGTGGTGAATTGGCCTCCTGAGGCAGTCTCTGCATTTCAGGAATATAAGCAAAGATTCACTTCTGCTCCTGTTCTACGGCAGCCTGATGTTTCTCTGCCATTTCAGGTGGAGGTTGATGCCTCTGAAATTGGGGCAGGTGCCGTTTTGTCCCAAAAAGATCCAGAGACCTCTAAAAGTAACCCTTGTGCCTTTTTCTCTCGAAAATTTTCTCCTACTGAACGTAATTATGACGTGGGTAATCGGGAGTTATTGGCCATGAAGTGGGCTTTTGAAGAGTGGAGACATTGGCTGGAGGGAGCCAAACATCAGGTGGTGGTACTTACGGACCATAAGAATCTGGTTTATCTGGAATCTGCCAAGCGACTCAATCCTAGACAGGCCAGGTGGGCCTTGTTTTTCACACGTTTTAATTTTGTGGTTTCCTTTCTTCCTGGCACTAAGAATGTTAAGGCGGATGCCCTCTCGAGGAGTTTCCTTGCGGACTCTCCTGAGTTATCTGATCCTTCTGTTATTTTGAAAGAGGGTGTAGTTCTTTCCGCCATCTCACCCAATTTGAGACTTGCTCTGGAGGGGTGTCAGGAGGATAGGCCCGAGCGCTGCCCTGTTGGAAAATTGTTTGTCCCGGACCAGTGGAAAAAGAGTGTGATGTCTGAGATTTATTGTTCCGCGTTGGCTGGGCATCCCGGAATTTTTGGTACCAGAGACCTGGTTAGTCGGTCCTTTTGGTGGCCTACCTTGTCTCGTGATGTCAGGGAATTTGTGCAGTCCTGTGGGACTTGCTCTCGCTCCAAGCCTTGCTCTCGCTCTAGTGGTTTGTTGATGCCATTGCCTGTGCCCAAGAGACCATGGACCCATATCTCTATGGATTTCATTTCCGACCTTCCTGTTTCTCAGAGAATGACCGTCATCTGGGTGATTTGTGATAGGTTTTCCAAGATGATACATCTTGTGCCATTACCTAAGTTGCCTTCCTCCTCTGAATTGGTGCCGTTGTTCCTTCAGCACGTGGTTCGTTTACACGGCATTCCTGAGAACATTGTGTCTGACAGAGGAGTCCAGTTTGTTTCCAGATTTTGGAGGACCTTTTGTTCTAAACTGGGTGTTCAATTGTCTTTCTCCTCGGCATTCCATCCTCAGACCAATGGTCAAACTGAGAGAACAAACCAGACATTGGAGACTTATCTAAGATGCTTTGTGTCTGCTGATCAGGATGACTGGGTCTCTTTTTTGCCTTTGGCTGAGTTTGCTCTTAATAATAGGGCTAGCTCTGCCACTTTGATGTCTCCGTTTTTCTGTAATTCTGGGTTTCACCCTCGATTTTCTTCAGGACAGACGGAGGCTTCTGTCTGTCCAGGTGTTGACTCTGTTGTGGAGCGTATGCAACAGATTTGGGACCAGGTAGTGGAGAGGTTGTCCCTCTCTCAGGAGAGGGCCCAGCGGTTTGCTAACCGGCATAGGACTGATGGTCCTCGGTTTAAAGTAGGGGACTTGGTCTAGTTGTCCTCAAAAAATATTCCTATGAGAGTAGCATCTCCTAAATTTAAGCCTAGGTTCATTGGACCTTATAAGATCATGGAGATTCTTAATCCTGTTTCTTTTCGTTTGCTTCTTCCAGGGACATTTAAGATCCATAACGTGTTCCACAAGTCTTTGTTGAAGAGGTTTGTTGAGCCAGTGGTTCCTGCTGCTGTGCCTCCTGACCCTGTTTTGGTTGAGGGCAATCTGGAGTATGTGGTTGAGAAAATATTAGATTCTCGTTTTTCTAGACGGAAACTCCAGTATTTGGTTAAGTGGAGAGGTTATGGTCAGGAAGACAATTCTTGGGTGTTTGCTTCGGACATCCATGCTAGCAGACTCATCCGTGCGTATCATAGAACTCATCCTGACCGACCTGGTTGCTCAAATGAGGGTTCGGTGACCCCTCCTCAAGGGGGGGTATTGTTGTGAATGGGCTTGAGATGTGTTCTGAGCAGAGGCTCCCTCTGGTCGTTACAAGCGGTACTGGTCTGTCCAGTGAAGATTGTGAGGATTGGGAATCAGGTGTTACTGACTGGTCTTATATAAGGGAGTCGCCTTCCCATCAGGGTTGCCGGTGATCAATTGTTCTGGTCTCAATCCTTGTTTCCTGTTTCCCTTGTAGCCTGCTGTGTCGTGTCTGCATCTTCTGCTAACAGATAAGACATTTTCTTCTTTTTGTGCTTGATTTTTGCATTTTGTCCTGCACTTCTGTGGGGGCCTTCAGGGTCCCCTCCGGGGGCTTTTGCCCTCTCAGTTTAGTTCAGCCACTGATGTTTGTACTTTTGCTTTTCCAGTTTTTTCAGTGGCTGCTGTTTTGATTTTGTTACACCAGAGAACTAATTTAGGTGGTAGAGGTCGTGTGATCTCAGGTGTTTTTGAAATTAGTAGAGTTGGTGCTTTTCAGGGTTTTCTGGGATTGCAGTAAGTACCCTTCCTATCCTTTTCTATTTAGTTAGTTTGGGCCCCAACGTTTGCTCATACTATTTTCTGTCTGTGTCAGTATTTCTTCTTGTCTAACCGCCATTACATGTTTGGGGGCTTTCTATTATCTTTGGGGTTCTGCTCCGGGGCAGATAGCTTTCCTATTTCTATCTTTAGGTGTAGTTAGTTTCTCAGGCTGTGACGAGGCGTCTAGGACCAACGTAGGAACGCTCCACGGCTGCCTCTAGTTGTGGTGGTTAGTCAGGGTACTGCAATCTCATAGATTCCAACTGCTCTGGTGTATTGCCTTTTTTACCTGCACTCCTCAGTTACCGAAACATAACAGGACGGCTGCCGCCATGACTTGGCTGAATTGCTCCTTGCCTACAAGCCTAAACATTAACATTTCCACAGCAAGCAGCCTGGAAATGTGCCCATTTAGCATTTGGACCTGTGGGTGATTGGTTAATAACATTATTTTTCATTCCAAGGCTTGGGGTAGGGGCAGTTGAACATTGTACTGGGACAAGGATTTTCAAGTGTCTGATGATGGTACCTCAAAATGTGCAAAGGCAGGAGCAGGGTAGGAGACATCTGTGCCTGTGTAGTAGACAGGACATTGGCAAGTAACTAGCACAGTGGAAGAGGCAATGGTGTAACCTGCTGGCACCAATTATGGACTCAGGCATTCAACCCAAAGAGTTGGGTGCTTAGATGACATGTACCTGATCCTGCTGGTGGTGGTTAGGCTCTTAGTGGTCAGGCCCCTGCTGATCTTGGCATAGCAGAGGTTGCAAATGATCATTTTTTTTGTCTCAGAACTCTGTTTAAAAAAGTCCCAGACTGGGGAACATCTAACTTTTTGACAGAGAAATTCTTGGGTATTGGTGCTCTGCAGAACAGTTGCCCGCCTTCTTCTTCGGGTCACCGTACTGCCTATTCCTCCATGTTTCAGTGCTGCGGATCCCTCGCCTTCAGCGCTGCTGACCTTGCTCTACATTCCAGCTTCCCAGGTTGAGTCAGTGACTTCATCATCCACCACCTCGTCTTTTACTGCCGCACCCTGATCCTCCTGACTTGGTGACTTAACAGCAACCTGAGTTATCAGCAATTGTACCTCATCATCATCTACCTCCTTAGACAAAATTTGCCTTTCCCCACCATCATCTTTCTTGTGACTTTTTTAAGTTTTGAATGACAAAAAACTGACTGGCACATCCAGACTAGTGTGAATAGGTGCATACCAGGAGGCGCTACCTCCATATACAATATACAAAAAAGGTTGCACTCTATCATGCTAAAACATGTCAATGTGGAATATGTGAAATTTAAATAGAAATACGGCTTTGGAGTATTAGGAAAAAATATGAGACGCTTTGCATGAAATTTGGCCAAATTATATCTGCCCATCAACCATTGTCAAGGTGGTCTCAAAGTATGATGGGTCCCTGACCTGTGTGAATACCTCTCTAAGGCTGATGTCTGCATTCCTGGGTGAATGTGGACACCTCTGTCAGCAATGCCTGCATTTATGGGTAAGTAGGGACCTGCTGTAATTAAAATAACCACCTGGTGGAGGGCGAAGTGCTCGGTCAGTAAGCTAACATACAAAAGACAAAAAAACTGACTGGCACATCCAGACTAGTGTGAATAGGTGCATACCAGGAGGCACTACCCCCATATACAATATACAAAAAAGGTTGCACTCTATGATGCTAAAGCATGTCAATGTGGAATATGGGAAATTTGAATAGCAATACGGCTTTGGAGTATTAGGAAAAATTTGAGACGCCTAGCATAAAATTTGGCCAAATATTATCTGCCCACCAACCATCGTCAAGGTGGTCTCAGTCTGATGGGTCCCTGACCTGTGTGAATACCTCTCTAAGGCCGGAGTCACATTAGCAAGAAATACGGACGAGTGCAATGCGAGACAAAATCGCATTGCACTCGGACCTATGTTATTCTATGGGGCAGCTCCCAGCAGCCGATTTTTTTCTCGGCCGTATTATACGTGCGAGTGAAATCGCAGCATGCTACGATTTGCACCGTATATCAGCCGAGAATCACCAATGCAAGTCTATGGGGGGGCGACAAAAATACGGATTACACACGGACCACACGTGACTTGCAAGAAATATGCACCGGTGTCCTTTAGAAAAGCCGTCTTTAGCATAATAGCTGCTAATTCAGCCTCCCCGCCTGAGCGGAGATGAACTGATTAGCGTGGGAAACTTAATTGATTTTTTCCCACGCTGTCAGATCACCTCAGCGGTAGTCAGTGAGGCTGTGCAGTGTCCCCGGCTGACCTGAAGTGAACTCGATAGCGTGGGAAAAAATCAATTAAGTTTCCCACGCTAGTCAGTTCATCTCCTGTGAGCCGGGGAATCTCTGCAGAGATGAACTCATTCATTCTGCAGGGGTTTACAGCAGTGCTGGTAGCATTAGCACCGGTCCCTGCTGTAAACCTGTTAACCCCTTCAGATGGTTTGCAGGGGACACTGGCATGCAATGGCGGCTTGGTGTCTGTGCCAGTGCCGACGCCCGCAAGTGGACACTTGTGATACTTACCTCTCCAACACCACCGCTGCGGCATCTTCCATCTACTTACTGTGACGTTCAGGTCATATGGTGCGATGACATCACGTCTGCATGCCCTCTGCCTGAACAATCACAGTGCAGAAAGCCAGTGGAGCGAGGAGAGTCCGGAGCAGAGCATGGGCCAGAAACGAGAGGTGAGTATTCTTTTTTTTTTCAATGTTTGGAGCATTATATGGGGTTATTATATACTGGAGCATCATATATGGGACCCATTATACCATGGAGCATCATATTTGGGGCTCATTATACCTTGGATCATCATAAATGGGGCCCATTATGCACTGGAGCATTATATATGGGGCCCATTATACCCAGGAGCATCATATATGGGTCCCATCATACATTGGAGCATCATATATAGGGCCCATTATGCACTGAAGCATCATATATGAGGCCCATTATATACTGGAGCATCATATATGGGGCCCATTGTACACTAGAGCATCATATATGGGCCCATCATACACTAGCACATCATATATGGGCTCATCATACACTGGAGCTTCATATATAGGGCCCATCATACACTGGACAATCATATATGGGGCCATAATACACTGGAGAATCATATATGGGGCCCATCATACACTGGAGCATTATATGGGCTCATTATACTCTGGAACATCATATATGGGGCCTATTATATATTATATATGCAGCATTATATGGGCCCATCATACACTGGAGCATCATTTATGGGGCCCATTATATATGGAGCATTATATGGGCCCATCATACACTGGAGCATCATATATGGGGCCCACTATATATGGATCATTATATGGGCCCATCACACGCTAGATCAATATATGGGGCTCATTATACTGTATGGAGCAATATATGGGGACTCTTATATACTGTTTGGAGCAATATATGGGGCTCTGTTGTGAATGGGCTTGAGATGAGTTCTGAGCAGAGGCTCCCTCTGGTGGTTACAAGCGGTACTGGTCTGTCCAGTGAAGATTGTGAAGATTGTGAGGATTGGGAATCAGGTGTTACTGACTGACTACAGGCCGCCTGTGCAAGCTGAAGATATGGATGAACTCTTTATGCATCAAATGGCCAAGTTCTCCAAAAAATATGACCTAGTGGTCATGGGAGATTTCAACTATCCAGACATTTGTTGGGAATCTCTCTCAGGCAAAACTAACAGGTCCAGGAAATTCTTATCCTCTCTTGCTGACAACTTTATCTTCCAAAAGGTAATGGAGAAAACAAGGGGATCTGCTACCTTGGATCTAATCCTCATAAACAGGGAGGAAATGGTGGAGGAGGTAAGAGTGGCTGGGACTCTAGGAGGTAGTGACCATGCTATTTTAGAATTTTGGATAACAAGAGGAGGAAGACCTGTGAAGACTCAGACGTCAAGGTTAGATTTCAGAAAGGCAGATTTTAAGGAACTTAGAAAGAGAATTGGAGGGATCCAATGGCTGGATATCCTTAAGGACAAAAATGTCCAGGAAGGATGGAAAATCTTGAAAAATGAGATTCTCAAAGCACAATCGTTAACAATTCCGAAAAGAGGGAAGAATGGGAAGCATTTAAGGAAACCAGGATGGATGAACATAGAACTTAAACACATGCTAAAAAGGAAAAAAGAAATGTTTATCAAATGGAAAGAGGGAGGCATATCTAAAGAAGAATATAATGCCGTCTGCAGAACCTGCAGGGCACAAATCAGATTATCTAAAGCTGACAATGAATTAAGGCTTGCAAGTGACGTCAAAAGCAACAAAAAAGGATTTTGGGGATACGTCAAAAGTAAAAGAAAGACAAAGATGCTATAGGATTTTTACAGGATGAAAATGATGAAATGGTAAGTCAGGATGTTGAGAAGGCTGAACTTTTAAATTCCTATTTTGCATCTGTTTTCTCTCAGAAAGGAAATGTAACATCAACTGATCTTCACTGTCCTATTAAAGGAATAGAAGAATCCAGGATATCTATAAACAGAAAGACAGTGCGGAAACACTTAGCTAACATAAATGAATTCAAGTCTCCAGGTCCAGATGAATTACACCCCAGAGTACTGAAGGAGATAGCAGAAGAAATTCTTGAACCACTGTCCATAATCTTTGAAAATTCTTGGAGAACAGGAGAAGTCCCAGAAGACTGGAGAAGAGCAAATGTTGTTCCTAACTTCAAAAAGGGGAAGAAGGTGGACCCAGGGAACTACAGGCCGGTGAGTCTGACTTCTATACCAGGAAAGATCTTTGAACAAATTATTAAAGAACATGTATGCAAGTACCTGGATAAGAATGAAGTGATTAAACAGAGTCAGCATGGGTTTGTAACTAATAAGTCATGTCAGACTAACTTAATTTCCTTCTATGACAGAATCACTGACTGGGTGGATCAGGGAAATGCTGTAGATATAGTATATCTTGACTTCAGCAAAGCATTTGACAAAGTATCTCACACAATCCTTATTGAAAAAATGACTAAGTATGGAATGGACAAGGCAACTGTTAGGTGGATTCATAACTGGCTTAGTGATCGGACCCAAAGAGTGGTTGTAAATGGCTGCACATCCAGTTGGAAGAATGTCTCAAGTGGGGTACCACAAGGCTCTGTTTTGGGCCTTGTATTGTTCAACATCTTTATCAATGATTTAGATGAAGGAATTGAGGGTAAACTGATCAAATTTGCTGATGACACAAAGCTAGGAGGGGTAGCTAATACTAGAGAAGAGAGAGAGAGGATTCAAAAGATATACATAAACTGGAGAGGTGGGCAGCAACTAACAGAATGGATTTTAACAGGGAAAAATGCAAAGTACTACATGTGGGCAATAAAAATGAAAAAAGCATATACAAAATGGGAGGAATAGGGCTAAGTAACAGCACATGTGAAAAAGACTTGGGTATACTAATTGATCACAGACTTAACATGAGTCAACAGTGTGATGCAGCAGCAAAAAAGGCAAATGCAATTTTAGGATGTATCAACAGAAGCATACAGTCTAGATCACGTGAGGTCATTATTGCCCTCTACTCCTCTTTGGTCAGACCTCATCTGGAATACTGTGTCCAGTTTTGGGCACCACATTTTAAAAAAGACATCAACAAACTGGAGCAAGTTCAGAGAAGAGCCACCAGAATGGTGACCGGTCTGCAAACCATGTCCTATGAGGAACGGTTGCAGGATTTGGGAATGTTTAGCTTGCAAAAAAGAAGACTGAGAGGAGACTTAATAGCTGTCTACAAATATCTCAAGGGCTGTCACATTGTAGAAGGATCATCTTTATTCTCATTTGCACAAGGAAAGACTAGAAGCAATGGGATGAAACTGAATGGGAGGAGACACAGATTAGATATTAGAAAAAACTTTTTGACAGTTAGGGTGATCAATGAGTGGAACAGGCTGCCACAAGAGGTGGTGAGTTCTCCTTCAATGGAAGTCTTCAAACAGAGGCTGGATAGACATCTGTCTGGGATGATTTAGAGAATCCTGCTTTGAGCAGGGGGTTGGACCAGAAGGCCCAGGAGGTCCCTTCCAACTCTACCATTCTATGATTCTATGACTGGTCTTATATAAGGGAGTCACCTTCCCATCAGGGTTGCCGGTGATCAATTGTTCTGGTCTCTATCCTTGATTCCTGTTTCCCTTGTAGCCTGCTGTGTCGTGTCTGCATCTCCTGCTAACAGATAAGACATTTTCTTCCTTTTGTTTTTGTGCTTGATTTTTTCATTTTGTCCTGCACTTCTGTGGTGGCCTTCAGGGTCCCCTCCGGGGGCTTTTGCCCTCTCAGTTTAGTTCAGCCACTGATGTTTGTACTTTTGCTTTTTCCAGTTTTTTCAGTGGCTGCTGTTTTGATTTTGTTACACCAGAGAACTAATTTAGGTGGTAGAGGTCGTGTGATCTCAGGTGTTTTTGAAATTAGTAGAGTTGGTGCTTTTCAGGGTTTTCTGGAATTGCAGTAAGTACCCTTCCTATCCTTTTCTATTTAGTTAGTTTGGGCCCCAACGTTTGCTCATACTATTTTCTGTCTGTGTCAGTATTTCTTCTTGTCTAACCGCCATTACATGTTTGGGGGCTTTCTATTATCTTTGGGGTTCTGCTCCGGGGCAGATAGCTTTCCTATATCTATCTTTAGGTGTAGTTAGTTTTCTCAGGCTGTGACGAGGCGTCTAGGACCAACGTAGGAACGCTCCACGGCTGCCTCTAGTTGTTGTGGTTAGTCAGGGTACTGCAATCTCATAGATTCCAACTGCTCTGGTGTATTGCCTTTTTTGCCTGCACTCCTCAGCTACCGAAACATAACAGGGCTCATTATTCTGTATGGAGCAATATATGTTGCTCATTATACTGTATGTATCATTATATGGGGTTCATTATTCTGTATGGAGCAATATATGGGGCTCATTATTCTGTATGGAGCATTATATGTAGCCCATTATTCTGTATTGAGCAATATATGGTTCCTATAATACGGTATGGAGCATTATATGTGGCTCATTATACTGTATGGAGCATTATATGTGGCTCATTATACTGTATGGAGCATTATATGGGGTCCATTATTCTGTCTGGAGCAATATATAGGGCTCATTATTCTGTATGGAGCACTATGTGGTATCCATAATACTGTATGGAGCACTATGTGGTGCCCATAATACTGTATGGAGGACTATACTGTCCGGTTTCTGAGCTATTGTAGATTTTACAATAGATATCACTCATGTAATTTAAGAAGTAAGTGAAATCTTTGGCATTGTACTATATCTATATTTCTAATATCTGTACATCATGAATTGTGGTATGTGTTAAAAGGGCCCACTGAGACTCTTTCACCCGGGGCCCACGAAAACCTGGAGCCGGCCCTGTCTCCTGTGCCTGAGTATTTTGCTGCTGCCTTGCTCCTGCACATCTGCTTGTGGACTCCCTGCTTCGGCTGCTGCTCGTTTCTCGGTGCCTTGCCTCACTACGTTCTGCTGCCTACAGCCCTTCGTTGCTTAACTACTGTCTGGGACTTCTGGTGTGGAGCTAATCACTCTTGGAACTGCTGTACGGAATCCCGACTTTACCATCTCCTTTAGGTCAGTGTCTGTTTGGGCTGCATTGCTGGACTTGTGCGGGACTTTCAGCCCTATAGGTGGGTACCATTAGAGACCTTCCCCGTCTACGCTTCTTCTGTGTACTAGGGGTCTCCCACAAACAAGTGCCGTACCACGTGTGATCAAGTTATTGTTGGACTTCCTTGTTTAAGTACTGTGTGCATTTCCATTACCCCCTTGCTAGATAACCACGTTTAAGTATGGCATGCATACCCACTGATACCTTGAATGGACTTCATCGTTTAAGTTCTGGCGTACACCTGCGTCATATCCTTGCTGGACTGGTTCATGTTAGCGGTCGCGTCCTGCTATTCAGTTAACTGTGATTTACTATATTGTGCTGAGCACCTCATTACCATTGCAGGAATATCTGTGCTAGTTCTGTTTGCTTTTCAGTTTACTATATTATGCTGAGCACCTCGTTGCAATTGCAGGAATATCTGTGTTAGTTCTGTTTGCATTTCTGTTTTGTTTAAATACATCTTTTGCTGCAACTTTGTTCTCAGACTGGTTTTATCCCACGCTATCAGATTCCTTAGTACATACATAATTGTTACAGGCACATCCACAGACTAGTGTGAATAGGTGCATACCAGAAGGCACTACCTCCATATACAATATTCAAAAAAAGGTTGCACTCTATCATAGTAAAGCATGTCAATATGGAATATGTGAAATTTGAATAGCAATACGCCTTTGGAGCATTAGGAAAAAATATGAGACGCTTAGCATAATATTTGGCCAAATTATATCTGCCCATTGTTAGGCGCTGGGATTATCCTTCTGAACAGGGTAGATCCCAAGCCTCATGTTCTTCTGTGGTCTCCCATTCAGTCTCGACTGCAGTAGATGCTGCTCAGCAAAGACGTTGGTCCCAACGTCTTGCTCAGACTCGTGCTGTGCGCTTTATTACCACTGCTTCTCTAGGTTCAGCTATAGTAACTAGTAATAGTGGCGAGCAGTCATTCCTGAGACTTACATATCAAAAAACTGACCGGCACATCCAAACTTAGATTCAGTGTGAACAGGTGCTAAACCTAGAGTCACCAACTCCTATACATACAAGAAGAAAAGGTAGCACACTGTAGCGCTATAGCTTGCAAACACGAAATATGAAAAATATGAAAAATGAATTACATCATTACCTTAGAAATATGAAAAATTGAGAAGTCTTAGCGCATAAGATGGCCAAATTATGTGAGCCTGATAGCCACGTCAAGGCTCTTCTCGTATATCAGGTCCCTAACTAATGCCTATCCTCGCTTTAGAAAAGTCTGTCTGTATGGGAACCTATGAATCCTCTTTTCAGACTAAAATCTACATCTCTGTGGAGGGGTGATGAACCTGCTGTAATTAAAAGGCCTGTGACCACCAGGTGGAGTGCTCAGGCAGAAGGTAAATGAATACATATCAAAAAACTGACCGGCACACCAAA
>JARQOD010000006.1:276352454-276397088 GCA_033576555.1 Oophaga sylvatica
ATATATGTTTCTCCCTGCTGGTAAAACTGATTATAGTTGGAGAATTAGTCCCCTCTATAATGTAAAGTGCTGCGGAATATGTTGGCTCTATAGAAATAAAATTATTATTATTATTATTATTAGAATTGATACAGGTCTGCCCACCCAATTAGACCCCTGCTGTGTGATATAATCTCAATAGAGGTGAGGAGAATGCTAGATCTTGGCGTGATAGAGGAGTTAAAAACCAGATGGTCGAGTCCCATCATCCTCGTGCCAAAGCCGGAAGGTGAGTGGTGGTTTTATAACGACTACAGCAGGCTGAATGAAATATCCAAATTTGACGCATATCCAATGTCCCACATCGATTAACTCATTGAGAGGCTTGGTCCCATAAGGTACATTATCATTCTCAACCTGACAAAGGGCTGCTGGCAGATCCCCATGTCCCAGAGAGTCAAGTAGCTTTCCTGACACCTGATGGTTATTTTCAATATGCAGGAATGTCTTTCGGACTGCAGGGTGCCCCAGCCACCTTCTAGTGGGCCATGGATCAGATCAGATCTCAGATGATTAGAGATGAGCGAATATTTCAATGTTTAGTTCTCTGAATTTGCAATATTTGCCGATTAATCCGTTGAATATTCGCCGAACGCCATTCATCTCAATGGAAGGAAAAAACAAATGCATGCATAACACCTCATAATGGTCCCAAATGCTGCCAAAACACATCAAATGAGGAAAGACACCAGAAAGTGGCCTAAATTCACCTACAGTACAGCTTTTAGCATGGCACTGCAGCAATTAGTCAGGCATGAGGTATCGGGTCTGGGACCGCATTTACAGTTTTCAATTGTTCTTCACAGTAAGACGAGGTGGGTGAGAGATCGGTGTGGGTTCCCTTTGCTGGGAGCTTTGATACCACATGCAACACCTCTACCTGCTTTCATGCTGAGCCACACTCAGGTGGCACAAGTATCAACTTTGTAGACTACCATTGTCATACAATTTTAAGGATAGTAACACGGGTAATTGAGTCCAAGGAAGTGGAGGCCTGACGGTGTCCTACTGCTACAGGCAACATGCATGAAGGAGACCCAACCAGGAGTGTTCAAATTCCCCAAAATTATTGGCAGACACCATCAAAGTGGCATCAATTTCACCACAGTAGAAATAGTATAATAGGGATCGACAGTTCTTCCACTACACCAAATACAGCAGATGGACACCCAACCAGGAGTGTTCACATTTAAAGAAATGAGGGCCTTACACCACAGAACTGACATCAATTTCACCACAGTAGAAACAGTATAATAGGGACCGATAGGTCTTTCACTACACCCAATCCAGCAGATGGACATCCAAACAGGAGTGTTCACATGTCCAAAAATTATTGGCAGACACCACCAATATGGCATCAATTTCACCACAGTAGAAATAGTATAATAGTGAGCCATCCACTAGGCTGTGGGGTACTCGGACCCGAGCCCGTTGATCTCTATGGGGGATGTCACGATGGCCACGGCTCGGTCCGTGGCCCTGGGCGCTCACCCTCAAAAAGGGGATATTTACAGGGGATAATGTCAGTGATTCGTGACGCCACCTGTGGTGTCTGGTGAGGATCACCAGCGCTGCAGCAGTCCACTGAGGCCGGTGTTGTGCAGCTTAGATGGTATCGCTCCCCACAGGTGGAGCGGGCCTTCAGGGCAACGTAAATGTAGGGATGCAGGACGGAGGGAACCCAGCCGGGTAAGAACAAGAATGGGAGCACACACACAAGTCACTTCTGTACCTTTACTGGAGTTAGTGCAGGAACATCCCAGAGCACTGTAGGGTGAAGGGTACACGTCCGGATTCTCCCCAGTGAGCAGGTGCAGGGCCTCCTGTTTCTTGCCTCTCTGTAGTCAGTTTCTGACCTGCCTGTAGCTAGGCCTAACTTTGTCCCTGTCCTGCACCGGCTGACTTTGTGGTAGGTGTTATGTTTCGGTAGCTGAGGAGTGCAGGTAAAAAAGGCAATACACCAGAGAAGTTGGAATCTATGAGATTGCAGTACCCTGACTAACCACCACAACTAGAGGCAGCCGTGGAGCGTTCCTACGTTGGTCCTAGACGCCTCGTCACAGCCTGAGAAACTAACTACACCTAAAGATAGAAAGAGGAAAGCTATCTGCCCCGGAGCAGATCCCCAAAGAACATAGAAAGCCCCCAAACATGTAATGGCGGTTAGACAAGAAGAAATACTGACACAGACAGAAAATAGTATGAGCAAACGTTGGGGCCCAAACTACCTAAATAGAAAAGGATAGGAAGGGCACCCACTGCAATCCCAAAAAACCCTGAAAAGCACCAACTCTACTAATTTCAAAAACACCTGAGATCACACGACCTCTACCACCTAAATTAGTTCTCTGGTGTAACAAAATCAAAACAGCAGCCACTGAAAAAACTGGAAAAAGCAAATGTACAAACATCAGTGGCTGAACTAAACTGAGAGGGCAAAAGCCCCCGGAGGGGACCCTGAAGGCCCCCACAGAAGTGCAGGACAAAATGCAAAAATCAAGCACAAAAACAAAAAGAAGAAAATGTCTTATCTGTTAGCAGGAGATGCAGACACGACACAGCAGGCTACAAAGGAAACAGGAATCAAGGACTGAGACCAGAACAATTGATCACCGGCAACCCTGATGGGAAGGCGACTCCCTTATATAAGACCAGTCAGTAACACCTGATTCCCAATCCTCACAATCTTCACTGGACAGTCCAGTACCGCTTGTAACCACCAGAGGGAGCCTCTGCTCAGAACTCATTTCAAGTCCATTCACAACAGTACCCCCCCCTTGAGGAGGGGTCACCGAACCCTCACTTGAGCAACCAGGTCGGTCAGGATGAGTTCTATGATACGCACGGATGAGTCTCCTAGCATGGATGTCCGAAGCAAACACCCAAGAATTGTCTTCCTGACCATAACCTCTCCACTTAACCAAATACTGGAGTTTCCGTCTAGAAAAACGAGAATTCAATATTTTCTCAACCACAAACTCCATATTGCCCTCAACCAGAACAGGGTCAGGAGGCAAAGCAGTAGGAACCACTGGCTCAACAAACCTCTTCAACAAGGACTTGTGGAACACGTTATGGATCTTAAATGTCCCTGGAAGAAGCAAACGAAAAGAAACAGGATTAAGAATCTCCATGATCTTATAAGGTCCAATGAACCTAGGCTTAAATTTAGGAGATGCCACTCTCATAGGAATATTTTTTGAGGACAACCAGACCAAGTCCCCCACTTTAAACCTAGGACCATCAGTCCTATGCCGGTTAGCAAACCGCTGGGCCCTCTCCTGAGAGAGGGACAACCTCTCCACTACCTGGTCCCAAATCTGTTGCATACGCTCCACAACAGAGTCAACACCTGGACAGACAGAAGCCTCCGTCTGTCCTGAAGAAAATCGAGGATGAAACCCAGAATTACAGAAAAATGGAGACATCAAAGTGGCAGAGCTAGCCCTATTATTAAGAGCAAACTCAGCCAAAGGCAAAAAAGAGACCCAGTCATCCTGATCAGCAGACACAAAGCATCTTAGATAAGTCTCCAATGTCTGGTTTGTTCTCTCAGTTTGACCATTGGTCTGAGGATGAAACGCCGAGGAGAAAGACAATTGAACACCAAGTTTAGAACAAAAGGTCCTCCAAAATCTGGAAACAAACTGGACTCCTCTGTCAGACACAATGTTTTCAGGAATGCCGTGTAAACGAACCACGTGCTGAAGGAACAAAGGCACCAATTCAGAGGAGGAAGGCAACTTAGGTAATGGCACAAGATGTATCATCTTGGAAAACCTATCACAAATCACCCAGATGACGGTCATTCTCTGAGAAACAGGGAGGTCGGAAATGAAATCCATAGAGATATGGGTCCATGGTCTCTTGGGCACAGGCAATGGCATCAACAAACCACTAGAGCGAGAGCAAGGCTTGGAGCGAGAGCAAGTCCCGCAGGACTGCACAAATTCCCTGACATCACGAGACAAGGTAGGCCACCAAAAGGACCGACTAACCACGTCTCTAGTACCAAAAATTCCGGAATGACCGGCCAACGCGGAACAATGAATCTCAGACATCACACTCTTTTTCCACTGGTCCGGGACAAACAATTTCCCAACAGGACAGCGCTCGGGCCTATCCTCCTGACACCCCTACAGAGCCAGTCTCAAATTGGGCGAGATGGCGGAAAGAACTACACCTTCTTTCAAAATAACAGAAGGATCAGATAACTCAGGAGAGTCCGCAAGGAAACTCCTCGAGAGGGCATCCGCCTTAACATTCTTAGTGACAGGAAGAAAGGAAACCACAAAATTAAAACGTGTGAAAAACAAGGCCCACCTGGCCTGTCTAGGATTAAGTCGCTTGGCAGATTCCAGATAAACCAGATTCTTATGGTCCGTAAGGACCACCACCTGATGTTTGGCTCCCTCCAGCCAATGTCTCCACTCTTCAAAAGCCCACTTCATGGCCAATAACTCCCGATTACCCACGTCATAATTACGTTCAGTAGGAGAAAATTTTCGAGAGAAAAAGGCACAAGGGTTACTTTTAGAGGTCTCTGGATCTCTTTGGGACAAAACGGCACCTGCCCCAATTTCAGGGGCATCAACCTCCACCTGAAATGGCAGAGAAACATCAGGCTGCCGTAGAACAGGAGCAGAAGTGAATCTCTGCTTAAGTTCCTGAAATGCAGAGACTGCCTCAGGAGGCCAATTCACCACATCAGAACCCTTTTTGGTCAGATCAGTTAATGGTTTAACAATAACCGAGAAATTACCAATAAATTTACGATAAAAATTGGCAAAACCCAAAAATCTTTGAAGAGCCTTTAATGAAGTAGGTTGGACCCAATCACAGATGGCCTGAACCTTGACCGGGTCCATTTCAATAACAGATGGGGACAAAATGAATCCCAAAAATGAGATCCTCTGTACGCCAAAAAGACAATTTGATCCCTTCACATACAGAGCATTCTCTCTCAAAATCTGGAATACAGTTCGAACATGTTTCACATGAGAGTCCCAGTCATTGGAAAAAATCAAGATATCATCCAAATAAACAATCAAAAATTTATCCACAAAATCCCTGAAAATGTCATTCATGAAGGACTGGAAGACAGAAGGAGCATTAGTGAGCCCAAAGGGCATCACAAGGTACTCAAAATGTCCCTCAGGGGTATTAAATGCCGTCTTCCATTCATCCCCGTGCTTAATGCGAATAAGGTTATATGCCCCCCTGAGGTCAAGCTTGGTAAACCAAGTAGCGTTTTTCACCCTGGAAAACAGGTCAGAAATCAAGGGTAAGGGATATTGATATTTCACAGTAATATTGTTCAAAAGACGATAATCAATACACGGCCTTAATGAACCATCCTTTTTGGCCACAAAGAAAAAAACGGCACCTAAGGGTGAAGAGGATGGTCTGATATGACCCTTCTCCAATGACTCCTTGATATAAGACCGCATAGCGTCATGTTCAGGTACAGACTTAAAAAGGTGACCTTTAGGGAATTTACTACCAGGCACTAATTCAATAGCGCAGTCATAGCTCCTATGGGGAGGCAAGGATGCAGATTTACTTTTGCTAAACACATCAGAAAAATCAATCAAAAAGTCAGGAACATCCTGAGCCTGGGGGGGCAGAAAAAACAGGAGTGTTGGTATTAACACATTGGCAGCCCCAACTGGTTACAGACACAGATTTCCAATCCAAAACAGGATTATGAGACTGTAACCAAGGGAAACCCAGTACGATAATGTCATGCAGATTATACAGAACCAAAAATTTGCAGCTCTCCTGATGATCAACCCTCATTATCACCTGAGTAGAGAACTGAGGTTTATTCTCAGCCAAAGGGGTAGAATCGGTCCCCAGTAGGGGAATAAACTTCCGTAGGGGTATCAAGGGAAACCCACAACGTTTAGCAAAATCAAAATCCATCAGGTTAATAGCTGCTCCCGAATCAATGAAAGCCTGAGCAGAAAATGAGGACAGAGAGCATATCAGAGTAACAGTTAATAAAAACCTAGTCTGAACACTACCCAAGACAACTGAGCGTGCAAAACGTCTTCCCCGCTTAGGGCAGACTGAAACAGAATGAGAGGCATCACCACAGTAGAAACATAACCCATTGCGCTTTCGAAACTCATGACGCTGTGCCCCAGAAACCACTCTATCACACTGCATGGATTCAGAAGCAGGTTCACAAGGCAACACTATTCCACGCATACTTCTCCGCTCACGCAAACGTCTGTCAATTTGAATCGCTAATGACATAGAATCATTGAGACCAGAGGGGACAGGGAATCCCACCATAACATCCTTTACATTATCTGACAGACCCTTCCGAAAAAGGGCTGCCAAAGCATCGTCATTCCATTTGGTCAGGACTGCCCACCTACGGAATCTCTGACAGTATAACTCAGCGTCATCAAGCCCCTGACTTAATGCCAACAAGGCTTTTTCAGCTTGATCAGTGACATTAGGCTCATCGTACAATAACCCCAAGGCCTGAAAAAATGCATCAACATCACTCAAAACAGGATCCCCAGGTGTCAGGGAAAAAGCCCAATCCTGAGGATCGCCGCGCAGGAGAGAGATGACAATTTGAACCTGCTGCGCTGCGTTCCCTGAGGACTTAGATTTTAAGGCAAAAAACAATTTACAATTATTTTTGAAATTCAGAAACTTGGCTCGATCCCCCAAAAACAAATCTGGCATGGGAATCCTAGGTTCCACAACAGGCAACCTAGCAAGATAGGTAGCAATATCCTGCACCTCAGTGGCAAGCTGATCCACACGGCCAGACAACTGTGCAAACTCCATTGAGAGAAAAAATCCTCCCCAGCACCCAGAGATACAGGGGGAAAAAAAAAAAATGCAACAAACCGAAAAATATCTCTGACAACCTTTTTTCTTTCACAATATTTTTTCCCTTTTGTGAGTAACATACAATTTTCAATTTTTAGGCCGGTGATACTGTTATGTTTCGGTAGCTGAGGAGTGCAGGTAAAAAAGGCAATACACCAGAGAAGTTGGAATCTATGAGATTGCAGTACCCTGACTAACCACCACAACTAGAGGCAGCCGTGGAGCGTTCCTACGTTGGTCCTAGACGCCTCGTCACAGCCTGAGAAACTAACTACACCTAAAGATAGAAAGAGGAAAGCTATCTGCCCCGGAGCAGATCCCCAAAGAACATAGAAAGCCCCCAAACATGTAATGGCGGTTAGACAAGAAGAAATACTGACACAGACAGAAAATAGTATGAGCAAACGTTGGGGCCCAAACTACCTAAATAGAAAAGGATAGGAAGGGCACCCACTGCAATCCCAAAAAACCCTGAAAAGCACCAACTCTACTAATTTCAAAAACACCTGAGATCACACGACCTCTACCACCTAAATTAGTTCTCTGGTGTAACAAAATCAAAACAGCAGCCACTGAAAAAACTGGAAAAAGCAAATGTACAAACATCAGTGGCTGAACTAAACTGAGAGGGCAAAAGCCCCCGGAGGGGACCCTGAAGGCCCCCACAGAAGTGCAGGACAAAATGCAAAAATCAAGCACAAAAACAAAAAGAAGAAAATGTCTTATCTGTTAGCAGGAGATGCAGACACGACACAGCAGGCTACAAAGGAAACAGCGTCTTTTAGCGTGTGACAGCTGCCAATCATAAAAACCCGATATAAATAGTAAATCAAACCCCCCTTTATCACCCCCTTAGTTAGGGAAAATAATCAAAATTAAAAAAATGTATTTCCATTTTCCCGTTAGGGTTAGGGTTGGGGATAAAGTTAGGGTTAGGGTTGGGGCTAAAGTTAAAAAGTTATAGCTTGCAGAATAAAGCGATGCAAAAATAACTGTTTGTTATATAAAATTGTTTTTATTGTATAAAAGCGCCAAAACATAAAAAAATGATAAAAATGAGGCATCACCGTAATCGTACTAACCCGAAGAATAAATCTGCTTTATCAATTTTGCCACATGCAGAACGGTATAAACGCCCCCCCCAATAGAAATTCATGAGTTGCTGACTTTTGTTCATTCTAATCTCCCAAAAATTGTAATAAAAAGCGATCAAAAAAGTCACGTGCCCAAAAATGGTACCAATAAAAATGTCAACTCGTCCCGCAAAAAATAAGACCTCACATGACTCTGTGGGCCAAAATATGCAAAAATTATAGCTCTCAAAATGTGGTGATGCAAAAACTATTTTTTGCAATAAAAGCGTCTTTTAGCGTGTGACAGCTGCCAATCATAAAAACCCGATATAAATAGTAAATCAAACCCCCCTTTATCACCCCCTTAGTTAGGGAAAATAATAAAATTAAAAAAATGTATTTCCATTTTCCCGTTAGGGTTAGGGTTGGGGATAAAGTTAGGGTTAGGGTTGGGGCTAAAGTTAGAATTAGGGTTAGGGTTGGGATTAGGGTTAGGGGTGTTTAGGGTTCGTTTTGTGGTTAGGGTTATGATTAGGGTTGGGATTAGGTTTAGGGTGTGTTGGGGTTAGGGTTGGAGTTAGAATTGAGGGGTTTCGACTGTTTAGGCACATAAGGGGCTCTCCAAATGTGATATGGCGTCTGATCTCAATTCCAGCCATTTCTGTGTTGAAAAAAGTCAAGCCGTGCTCCTTCCCTTCTGAGCTCTGCCATGAGCCCAAACAGTAGTTTACCCCCACATATGTGGTATCAGGTTCTCAGGACAAATTGCTAACTAATTTCTAATTTCTTCTGTTACCCTTGGGAAAATAAAAAATTGAGGGCAAAAATATCATTTTTGTGGAAAAAAATTATGATTTTTTTATTTTTATGGAACTACGTTATAAACTTCTGTGAAGCACTTGGGGGTTCAAAGTTCTCCCCACACATGTAGATAAGTTCCTTGGGGGGTCTATTTTCCAAAATGTGGGGGATTTCCACTGTTTAGGCATATCAGGGGCTCTCCAAATGCGACATGTCCCATCAAAGTCTGCAATCCAAAATGTTATGTTACGGTAGCTGAGGAGTGCAGGCAAAAAAGGAAATACACCAGAGCAGTTGGAATCTATGAGATTGCAGTACCCTGACTAACCACCACAACTAGAGGCAGCCGTGGAGCGTTCCTACGTTGGTCCTAGACGCCTCGTCACAGCCTGAGAAACTAACTACACCTAAAGATAGAAATAGGAAAGCTATCTGCCCCGGAGCAGAACCCCAAAGATAATAGAAAGCCCCCAAACATGTAATGGCGGTTAGACAAGAGGAAATACTGACACAGAAAGAAAATAGTATGAGCAAACGCTGGGGCCAAAACTATCTAAATAGAAAAGGACAGGAAGGGCACTTACTGCAATCCCAGAAAACCCTGAAAAACACCAACTCTACTAATTTCAAAATCACCTGAGATCACACGACCTCAACCACCTAAATTAGCTCTCTGGTGTAACAAAAACAGCAGCCACTGAAAAAACTGGAAAAAGCAAAAGTACAAAACACAGTGGCTGGACTAAACTGAGAGGGCAAAAGCCCCCGGAGGGGACCCTGAAGGCCCCCACAGAAGTACAGGACAAAATGCAAAAATATAGAAAAAACACAAAATAAGAAATTGTCTTATCTGATAGCAGGAGATGCAGACACGACACAGCAGGCTACAAGGGAAACTGGAAAGAAGGATACAGACCAGAACAATTGATCACCGGCAACCCTGATGGGAAAATGATTCCCTTAAATAAGACCAATCAGTAACACCTGATTCCCAATCCTCACTAGTACCGCTTGTAACCACCAGAGGGAGCCTCTGCTCAGAACTCATCTCAAACCCATTCACAACAGTACCCCCCCCTTGAGGAGGGGTCACCGAACCCTCATTTGAGCAACCAGGTCGGTCAGGATGAGTTCTATGATACGCACGGATAAGTCTCCTAGCATGGATGTCCGAAGCAAACACCCAAGAATTATCTTCCTGACCATAACCTCTCCATTTAACCAAATACTGGAGTCTTCGTCTAGAAAAACGAGAATCCAATATTTTCTCAACCACATACTCCAGATTGCCCTCAACCAAAACAGGGTCAGGAGGCACAGCAGCAGGAACCACTGGCTCAACAAACCTCTTCAACAAGGACTTGTGGAACACGTTATGGATCTTAAATGTCCCTGGAAGAAGCAAACGAAAAGAAACAGGATTAATAATCTCCATGATCTTATAAGGTCCAATGAACCTAGGCTTAAATTTAGGAGATGCTACTCTCATAGGAATATTCTTTGAGGACAACCAGACCAAGTCCCCCACTTTAAACCGAGGACCATCAGACCTATGCCGGTTAGCAAACCGCTGGGCCTTCTCCTGAGAGAGGGACAACCTCTCCACTACCTGGTCCCAAATCTGCTGCATACGCTCAACAACAGAGTCAACACCTGGACAGACAGAAGCCTCCGTCTGTCCTGAAGAAAATCGAGGGTGAAACCCAGAATTACAGAAAAACGGAGACATCAAAGTGGCAGAGCTAGCCCTATTATTAAGAGCAAACTCAGCCAAAGGCAAAAAAGAGACCCAGTCATCCTGATCAGCAGACACAAAGCATCTTAGATAAGTCTCCAATGTCTGGTTTGTTCTCTCAGTTTGACCATTGGTCTGAGGATGAAATGCCGAGGAGAAAGACAATTGAACACCCAGTTTAGAACAAAAAGTCCTCCAAAATCTGGAAACAAACTGGACTCCTCTGTCAGACACAATGTTCTCAGGAATGCCGTGTAAACGAACCACGTGCTGAAGGAACAACGGCACCAATTCAGAAGAGGAAGGCAACTTAGGTAATGGCACAAGATGTATCATTTTGGAAAACCTATCACAAATTACCCAGATGGTGGTCATTCTCTGAGAAACAGGAAGATCGGAAATGAAATCCATAGAGATATGGGTCCATGGTCTCTTGGGCACAGGCAATGGCCTCAACAAACCACTAGAGCGAGAGCAAGGCTTGGAGCGAGAGCAAGTCCCGCAGGACTGCACAAATTCCCTGACATCGCGAGACAAGGTAGGCCACCAAAAGGACCGACTAACCAAGTCTCTGGTACCAAAAATTCCGGGATGCCCAGCCAATGCGGAACAATGAATCTCAGACATCACACTCTTTTTCCATTGGTCCGGGACAAACAATTTTCCAACAGGGCAGCGCTCGGGCCTATCCTCCTGACACCCCTCCAGAGCAAGTCTCAAATTGGGTGAGATGGCGGAAAGAACTACACCCTCCTTCAAAATAACAGAGGGATCAGGTAGCTCAGGAGAGTCCGCAAGGAAACTCCTCGAGAGGGCATCCGCCTTAACATTCTTAGTGCCAGGAAGAAAGGAAACCACAAAATTAAAACGTGTGAAAAACAAGGCCCACCTGGCCTGTCTAGGATTGAGTCGCTTGGCAGATTCCAGATAGACCAGATTCTTATGGTCCGTAAGGACCACCACCTGATGTTTGGCTCCCTCCAGCCAATGTCTCCACTCTTCAAAAGCCCACTTCATGGCCAATAACTCCCGATTACCCACATCATAATTACGTTCAGTAGGAGAAAATTTTCGAGAGAAAAAGGCACAAGGGTTACTTTTAGAGGTCTCTGGATCTTTTTGGACAAAACGGCACCTGCCCCAATTTCAGAGGCATCAACCTCCACCTGAAATGGCAGAGAAACATCAGGCTGCCGTAGAACAGGAGCAGAAGTGAATCTCTGCTTAAGTTCCTGAAACGCAGAGACTGCCTCAGGAGGCCAATTCACCACATCAGAACCCTTTCTGGTCAAATCAGTTAATGGTTTAACAATAACAGAGAAATTACCAATAAATTTACGATAAAAATTGGCAAAACCCAAAAATCTCTGAAGAGCCTTTAATGAAGTAGGTTGGACCCAATCACAGATGGCCTGAACCTTGACCGGGTCCATTTCAATAACAGATGGGGACAAAATGAATCCCAGAAATGAGATCTTCTGTACGCCAAAAAGACACTTTGATCCCTTCACATACAGAGCATTCTCTCTCAAAATCTGGAATACAGTTCGAACATGTTTCACATGAGAGTCCCAGTCATTAGAAAAAATCAAGATATCATCCAAATAAACAATCAGAAACTTGTCCACAAAATCCCTGAAAATGTCATTCATGAAGGACTGGAAGACGGAAGGAGCATTAGTGAGCCCAAAGGGCATCACAAGGTACTCAAAATGCCCTTCAGGGGTGTTAAATGCCGTCTTCCATTCATCCCCGTGCTTAATGCGAATAAGGTTATACGCCCCCCTGAGGTCAAGCTTGGAAAACCAAGTAGCGTTTTTCACCCTGGAAAACAGGTCAGAAATCAAGGGTAACGGGTATTGATATTTCACAGTAATATTGTTCAAGAGACGATAATCAATACACGGCCTTAATGAACCATCTTTTTTGGCCACAAAGAAAAAACCGGCACCTAAGGGTGAAGAGGATGGTCTGATATGACCCTTCTCCAATGATTCCTTGATATAAGACCGCATAGCGTCATGTTCAGGTACAGACAAGTTAAAAAGGCGACCCTTAGGGAATTTACTACCTGGCACTAATTCAATAGCGCAGTCATAGCTCCTATGGGGAGGTAAGGATGCAGATTTACTTTCGCTAAACACATCAGAAAAATCAAACAAAAAGTCAGGAACATCCTCAGCCTGGGGGAGGCAGAAAAAACAGGAGTGTTGGTATTAACACATTGGCAGCCCCAACTGGTTACAGACACAGATTTCCAATCCAAAACAGGATTATGAGACTGTAACCAAGGAAACCCAGCACGATAATGTCATGCAGATTATATAGAACCAAAAATTTGCAGCACTCCTGGTGATCAGGTTCAACCCTCATTATCACCTGAGTAGAAAACTGGGGTTTATTCTCAGCCAAAGGGGTAGAATCGATCCCCAGTAGGGGAATAGACTTCTGTAGGGTATCAAGGGAAATCCACAACGTTTAGCAAAATCATAATCCATCAGGTTAATAGCTGCTCCAGAATCAACGAAAGCCTGAGCAGAAAATGAGGACAGAGAGCATATCAGAGTGACAGTTAATAAAAACTTAGTCTGAACACTACCCAAGACAACTGAGCGTGCAAAATGTCTTCCCCGCTTAGGGCAGACTGAAATAGCATGAGAGGCATCACCACAGTAGAAACATAACCCATTGCGCTTTCGAAACTCATGACGCTGTGCCCCAGACACCACTCCATCACACTGCATGGGCTCAGCAGCTGGCTCACAAGGCAACACCACTCCACGCATACTTCTCCGCTCACGCAAACGTCTGTCAATTTGAATCGCTAATGACATAGAATCATTGAGACCAGAGGGGACAGGGAATCCCACCATAACATCCTTTACATTATCCGACAGACCCTTCCGGAAAAGGGCCGCCAAAGCGTCGTCATTCCATTTGGTCAGGACTGCCCACCTACGGAATCTCTGACAGTATAACTCAGCGTCATCAAGCCCCTGATTTAATGCCAACAAGGCTTTTTCAGCTTGATCAGTGACATTAGGCTCATCGTACAATAACCCCAAAGCCTGAAAAAATGCATCAACATCACTCAAAACAGGATCCCCAGGTATCAGGGAAAAAGCCCAATCCTGAGGATCGCCGCGCAGGAGAGAGATGACAATTTGAACCTGCTGCGCTGCGTTTCCTGAGGACTTAGATTTTAAGGCAAGAAACAATTTACAATTATTTTTGAAATTCTGAAACTTAGCTCGATCCCCTGAAAACAAATCTGGCATGGGGATCCTAGGTTCCACAACAGGCAACCTAGCAAGATATGCAGCAATACTCCGAACCTCAGTGGCAAGCTGATCCACACGGCCAGACAACTGTGCAAACTCCATTGGGAGAAAAGATCCTCCCCAGCACCCAGAGATACAGAGGAAAAAAAAAATGCAACAAACAGAAAAATATCTCTGACAACTTTTCTTCCTTCAAAATATTTTTTCCCTTCTGTGAGTACCATACAATTTTTATGGCCGGTGATACTGTTATGTTACGGTAGCTGAGGAGTGCAGGCAAAAAAGGAAATACACCAGAGCAGTTGGAATCTATGAGATTGCAGTACCCTGACTAACCACCACAACTAGAGGCAGCCGTGGAGCGTTCCTACGTTGGTCCTAGACGCCTCGTCACAGCCTGAGAAACTAACTACACCTAAAGATAGAAATAGGAATGCTATCTGCCCCGGAGCAGAACCCCAAAGATAATAGAAAGCCCCCAAACATGTAATGGCGGTTAGACAAGAGGAAATACTGACACAGAAAGAAAATAGTATGAGCAAACGCTGGGGCCAAAACTATCTAAATAGAAAAGGACAGGAAGGGCACTTACTGCAATCCCAGAAAACCCTGAAAAACACCAACTCTACTAATTTCAAAATCACCTGAGATCACACGACCTCAACCACCTAAATTAGCTCTCTGGTGTAACAAAAACAGCAGCCACTGAAAAAACTGGAAAAAGCAAAAGTACAAAACACAGTGGCTGGACTAAACTGAGAGGGCAAAAGCCCCCGGAGGGGACCCTGAAGGCCCCCACAGAAGTACAGGACAAAATGCAAAAATATAGAAAAAACACAAAATAAGAAATTGTCTTATCTGATAGCAGGAGATGCAGACACGACACAGCAGGCTACAAGGGAAACTGGAAAGAAGGATACAGACCAGAACAATTGATCACCGGCAACCCTGATGGGAAAATGATTCCCTTAAATAAGACCAATCAGTAACACCTGATTCCCAATCCTCACTAGTACCGCTTGTAACCACCAGAGGGAGCCTCTGCTCAGAACTCATTTTAAACCCATTCACAACACCAAAATGTCACTACTTCCCTTCCGAGCCCCGACGTGTGCCCATACAGTAGTTTTCTCCCACATATAGGGTATCAGCGTACTCGGGACAAAATGGACAACAACTTTTGGGGTCCAATTTCTCTTGTTACCCTTGGGGAAAATAAAAAGTTGGAGACTAAAAGATCATGTTTGTGGAAAAAATATATTTTTTTTATTTTCATGTTCGGGCGTTATAAACTTTAGTGAAACACTTGGGGTTCAAAGTTCTCACCACACATCTAGATAAGTTCCTTGAGGGGTTTAGTTTCCAAAATGGTGTCATTTGTGGGGGGTTTCCACTGTTTAGGCACATCAGAGGCTCTCCAAACACGACATGGCGTCCAGCCAACTCTGCTTTGAAACAGTCAAACGGCGCTCCTTCCCTTCCTAGCTCTGCCATGCACCCAAACAGTGGTTTATACCCACATATGGGGTATCAGCGTACTCAGGACAAATTGCACAATAACTTTTGTGGCCTTGTTACCCTTGGGAAAATAAAAATTGGAAAAAATGATTTTTTAATTTTACGGCTCTACGTACGTTACACGGCAAGTGCTCACCACAGGTCTAGATAAGTTCCTTAGGGGTCTAGTTTCCAAAATGGGGTTACTTGTGAGGGGTTTCCACTGTTTAGGCACATCAGGGACTATCCAAATGCAACATGGCGTCCAATCTCAGTTCCAGGCAATTTTGGTTGGAAAAAGTCAAATGGCGCACCTTTCATTCCGAGCTTTGCCGTGCACCCAAACAGTGGTTCTCCCTTACTTAAGGGTATCAGCGTACTCAGAACAAATTGGACAACAACTTTTGTGATCCAATTTCTTTTGTTACCCTTGGGAAAATAAAAAATTGGTGACTAAAATATAATTTTTGTGGGAAAAAAATAGGATTTTTTATTTTAATGCCCGGGCATTATAAACTTGTGTGAAGCACTTGGGGGTTCAAAGTGCTCACCACAGATCTAGATAAGTTCATTAGGGGGTCTAGTTTCCAAAATGGGGTCACTTGTGGGGGGTTTCCAATGTTTAGGCACATCTGGGGTACTGCAAACGGTACATGACACCCATCAAAGTCTGCATTCCAAAACGTTATTACTTCCTTTCCAAGCCCTGCCATGCGCCCAAACAGCTTCCCCCCCACATATGGGGTATCAGCGTAGTCAGGACAAATTGGACAACAACTTTTGGGGTCCAATTTTCTTGGGAAAAATCAAAAATTGGGGACTAAAAAATAATTTTTGTGGAAAATTGTTTTGTTTTTTTTCACACCCAGGCATTATAAACTTTTGTGAAACATTTTGGGGTTCAAAGTGCTCACAACAGATCTAGATAAGTTCCATAGGGGGTCTAGTTTCCAAAATGGTATCACTTGTGGGGTTTACACTGTTTAAGCGCATCAGGGGCTCTCCCAACGCGACATGGCGTCCAATCTCAATTCCAGCCAATTTTGGTTTGAAAAAGTCAAATGGCGCTCCTTCCCTTATGAGCTCTGCAACAACTTTATCTGTCCATTTTCTCCTTTTACCCTTGTGAAAATAAAAAAAATGTTTGTAAAAGATCATTTTTGTGACTAAAAAGTTAAATGTTCATTTTTTCCTTCCACGTTGCTTCAGCTCCTGTGAAGCACCTAAAGGGTTAATAAACTTCTTGAATGTGGTTTTGAGTAGCTTGAGGGGTGCAGTTTTAAGAATGGTGTCACTTTTGGGTATTTTCTGCCATATAGACCCCTCAAAGTGACTTCAAATGTGAGTTGGTCCATAAAAAAATGGCTTTGTAAATTTTGTTGTAAAAATGAGAAATTGCTGTTCAACTTTTAACCCTTATAACTTCCTAACAAAAAAAAATTTTGGTTCCAAAATTGTGCTGATGTAAATTAGACATGTGGGAAATGTTATTTATTAACTATTTTGTGTGACATATTTCTCTGTTTAAAGGTAATAAAAATTCAAAGTTTGAAAATTGCAAAATTTTCAAAATTTTCACCATATTTGCGTTTTTTCAAAAATAAACAAGTTATATCGAAGAAATTTTACCTCTAACATGAAGTACAGTATGTCACGAGAAAAATATCTCAGAATCGCGAAGATCTGTTGAAGCGTTCCAGAGTTATAACCTCATAAAGGGACAGTGGTCAGAATTGTAAAAATTGGCCCGTCATTAACGTGCAAACCATCCTTGGGGGTTAAGGGGTTAATACTGCCTGATTGCGGTGAGCCCCTGCTGCGCAGTATGTAGATGGTGGGGGTTTGTTCTGCACTGTTGCAATGCACGTCTCGTTAAGGCAGAGGTTGAGGGTGCAGGTGGAGACCCTAGAGAAGATGGAGTAGGCAGAAAGAGTGGAGAAAGTGTTAAATGTAGAGGTTTGTCCTGCAAGCCTTGGGAATTCCAAGACTTGTTGAGCAACGCCTGTCCCCACAGCTACCAGAGTCACCCAGTGCCCAGTCAGCGAGATGTAACACCCTTGGCCATGCTTAGGGCCCCTTCTCACATAGCGAGATAGCTAGCGAGATCGCTGCTGAGTCACAAGTTTTGTGACGCAACAGCGATCTCAGCAGCGATCTCGCTATGTCTGACACGTACCAGCGATCAGGCCCCTGCTGTGAATCGCTGGTCGTGTCAGAAATGCCTGTACTTTTTTTTGATCGCTGGTCTCCCCGCTGGCCAGCACGCATCGCTGCATGTGGCAGGCAGGAGACCAGCGATCAGCTGGTAACCAAGGTACACATCGGGTTTCCAGGCGCGGGGCTGTGCCTGGAAACCCGATGTGTACGTTGGATACCAGCGCGCTGCTGCAGGGGAGCTGGTAACCAAAGTACACATTGGGTTTCCAGGCACATGCTCTTTCTGGACATCATCGACAAGGCGTAACGCTGTGCATCTGCCAAAGAAAGGTAGTGGTGTAGCCTGTCCAGTCACAAAAGTAGTCAGTTGTCTTTGCATAGGACGTGACATTGCTTCACTAGTGCTTTGACAAGATTTGCCACCTACCCCACGTACACCTTTAACTCCAAGCCTAATTCCCCTTCCACCACGACCTCGCTTTTTCCCAGTCATATTGCTCAGATAGTGTGGTAGGAGTACAGTATTATCAACACAAATTAGATTTTAAACTTTGCACCACCTCTGCAAACAGCTGAATTTCAGAAACAGTAAATTCAAAGTTGAAATATGGCGGGCTGTATCGTGTTAGTCACAGAAAAAAGAATTAATTGAGTGTGGATGAGGCCTGTATGACGAAGTTATGCTACAAACAATTTTAAAGTCAGGTCCCTTACTGTATGATGTTAAGAACAGAAGAATTTTTTTGTGGCCTATGGATAAGGCCTCCATAATACACTAAATGCTACAAAATATTTTAAAGTCAGGTCTCTTACTGTATAACACTAGAACAGAATAATTTTTTGTGGCCTATGGATCAGGTCTCTATAGCACACTAGATGCTACAAACTATTTTAAAGTAAGGTCCCTTACTGTATGACGTTAATAACAGAAGATTTTTTTGTGGCCTATGGATCAGGCCTCTAGAACACACTAGATGCTGCAAACTATTTTAACCCCTTTACCCCTGAGGGTGGTTTGCACGTTAAGAACCAGACCAATTTTTACAATTCTGACCACTGTCCCTTTATGAGGTTATAACTCTGGAATGCTTCACTGGATCTTGGCGATTATGAGAATGTTTTTTGATGACATATTGTACTTCACGTTAGTGGTAAAATTTCTTTGATATAACTTGCGTTTACATGTGAAAAAAACGGAAGATTGGCGGAAATTTTGAAAATTTAGCAATTTTCAAACTTTTAATTTTTATGCCCTTAATTAGAGAGATATAGCTCATAAAATAGTTAATAAATAACATTTTCCACATGTCTACTTTACATCAGCACAATTTTGGAACAAAAATTTTTTTTTGTTAGGAAGTTATAAGGGTTAAAATTTGACCAGCAATTTCTCATTTTTACAACCTTTTTTTTTAAGGACCACATCACATTGAAGTCACTTTGAGGGGATCTATATGATAGAAAATACCCAAAAATGACACCATTCTAAAAACTGCACCTCTGAAGGTTCTCAAAACCACATTCAAGAAGTTTATTAACCCTTCAGGTGCTTTACAGGAATTTTTGGAATGTTTAAAAAAAAAATCAACATTTAACTTTTTTTCACAAAATATTTATTTTAGATCCAATTTGTTTTATTTTACCAAGGATAACAGGAGAATTTGGACCCCAAAAGTTGTTGTTCAATTTGTCCTGAGTACGCTGATACCTCATGTGAGGGGGAACCACTGTTTGGGCGCATGGCAGTGCTCGGAAGGGAAGGAGCGCTGTTTGACTTTTCAATGCAAACTTGGTGTAAGGTTCTTTGTACATGTTTCTTGAAACTCAGTTTTTCGTCAGCCATTTTGCTTTCTGTCTTGCTGCAGCTATCTTGCCCTCAGTCAATATGGAGTTTCCAGCTTTCATGTTCCCGCCCTGATTCTCTCCCTCTTGCTTCTTAAGCAGCCTCAGCTGAGCAATCAGTGCTTCAGAATCAAGCCTGCAGTGAGCCTGTGACCTGACTCCTGGAAACCTTGGACTTTGTACTCCAGCTATTTCCTACTGAGGAACTTTGGAACACTTGTGGACTCTGGAAACCTGCTATTTGATAAATCCACGTTTGCATGGAATTACGGTAACAGAGAAGAGATCCTGAACCTGTTGTGGAGAGTTATTGCTGAACTTAAAGTTACTCTGGCCTGCTGTGTCTCCTGCTTCTGTACCTGCAAACTGTGTGACCCTTTTTGCCACTTGTATGAAGTAATACAAGTCCTTCTATATCAAACCTGTGTCTCATGTGTTTTCCTCGCACCCAAGCACAAGACGCTATATGAACTGTACACCATACATTACAAGATTCTGAAGCCAAACGTTAGTGTCTGCTGGGTCTGGGAAGGCTGTGTCTGCTGTGACTGTGGATATCAGATGTCCGGTTATACTTTCTGTGATGACAGTGGTTGTGACTTCTCACAACCATTCCAGGTGAGCACATTCCCTTAATTTTACTCTGCAGTGTTACCACAGGTAAACACTATTGTGTTTTTTTTTTTTTCTCCTTCCAGTACTCCTGTCTTAAAAGATCTGGAAGATGGAGGCTCGCATAAAGGAGCTTTGCGGAGTGACTGATACAATCCTTGCAGATATACAGACTATAAAGACCCGTTTTGCAAACCTACAGGACCTCACTAATCACAATTTGCAGGTGTTTGGACAAACTACCCAGGATTTACGAGCCAGGATTGAGGCTCTAGAGGAACGAGTCCAGGCTCCTGCCATAACCCCGAGTTCTGGGATTCCCAAGTTACCCCCTTTTCATTTTGGCGGTGAACGTGAGAAATTCAGGGGATTTATTAACCAATGCAATCTTTTTTTTTCTGCACATGCTTCACAATTTCCCACTGAACGATCTAAAGTGCTTACTATAATCATGTTGCTTACCAACAAGGCTTTGATGTGGGCAAACCCTCTGATTGAGACTGAGGATGAATGTTTGGATCATCTTGATGCTTTCATTTCAGCCATGGGGCAGGTGTTTGATGACCCCAATCGAGGTGCAACAGCTGAAGCAGCCATGTTAACTTTGCGCCAAGGTAAGTGCTCAGTAGCCGAATATGCCTTGGATTTCAGGAGATGGGCCCTCGATACCACTTGGGACAGTTCCGCCAAAAAATCTATTTTTCGAAAAGGGTTGTCTCCAGTGATTAAGGATGAACTTGCTCGTGCCGACCCTCCCACTGCGTTAGGTGACTTTATTAACTACTGCATCCGTATTGATGCTCGTCTGACTGAACGCAGGCAAGAGAGATGGTTCGAAAGTAATCGCACTAACCTTTTCCTACCTTCCTCCCCAGCTAAGGAACCTTTGAGTAGGATCACACGGGAACCTGAACCTGAACCCATGCAGGTGGACTCTTTACAAAGACGGGTTAGTGATGCACGCAAAGAACATCGTTTAAAGGAAAATCTATGTTTCTACTGTGGTAAGTCAGGGCACTTCATTATAAACTGCCCCAGCCGTTCTCGTAAGACTACTGCAGCAGTCATTCACTGTGAGTGTTGCGAGAGGAGATCTGTCAGGTCTGAGCCTCAGGCTCCAGAGAGATCTGCAGCAACAGATATTGATTTCTCGGACCTTAAACTCCGTCACTTCTGAGGACGATGACTGTTAAACGCTGCAATTTTTCAAGTTTCCTCAGCTGTGTCCCAGCTGAGTTGTAAGAAAAACAATTCTCATTGCTTCCTTTCCATCAAACTCTGGGTTGACTCAGTCTGGGTGTCTAGCTCTGCTATCATCGACTCAGGGGCAAGTGGAAATTTTATGGATATCTCCTTTGCTCTGAAACAGGGGATACGTTCAGTGAAGAAGGCTACTCCAGTACAGATGGAGACTGTGGATGGCTCCCTGCTGACCTCTGGACCAGTGGATCAGGAAACGGAGCCTTTGAGGGTCCTTATGGGTAAAGATCATCAAGAGAAACTGTCCTTTATGCTTATCTCTTCTCCCCACTTTCCCATTATTCTAGGGCTACCATGACTGCAGGCTCAGAACCCTACCATTAACTGGGAGACCAAGGAATTACACTTTCCAGAGAAACAGATGAGTCCAGAAGTTTCAGCTTGCTCTGTTCCTAAAGGAACCATGTCAGTCCCTGAACTACCAGCTGTATACCAGGACTATGTGGATTTATGTGACAAGAAGAACGCTGACCAGCTTCCCCTCACCGTCCATATGATTGTCCAATTGAATTATTGCCTGGAGCAGAGATACCTTTTGGTAAGATCTACCCCCTGGCGGGGCCCGAGCTAAAGGCTTTAAAGGATTACATAGACGAAAATCTAGCCAAGGGCTTCATACGCCCCTCTTCATCTCCTGCAGGTGCATCCATCTTCTTTGTGAAGAAGAAAGATGGATCTCTGAGACCCTGCGTAGACTATAGGGAACTCAATAAGGTTACTATTAGAAACCGTTATCCATTGCCTTTAATCCCTGAGTTATTGGAGAGAGTGCGGCATGCCAAAATTTTCTCTAAACTGGATCTCCGTGGGGCCTATAACTTGGTCCGTATTAGACCTGGGGATGAATGGAAGACTGCATTCAGGTCACGCTATGGACACTTTGACTATCTAGTTATGCCTTTTGGTCTGAGTACTGCCCCAGCCACTTTCCAACACTTGGTGAATGACATCTTCAGGGATCTCTTAGATACATTCGTGGTGATTTATCTGGATGATATTCTAATTTTTTCTAACTCCACAGAGGAACATCATGGACATGTGAAAATGGTCTTAGAACGTCTAAGACAAAACCATCTTTACATCAAACTTGAAAAGTGTGAATTCCATAGGACCGAAATTCAATTTCTGGGGTATGTACTGTCTACGCAAGGGATTAGTATGGATGGAAGCAAGACCCAAGCCATCAAGGATTGGCCAATTCCTAGAAATGTGAAGGAGGTGCAGCGCTTCATCGGGTTTGCCAACTTCTATAGACGTTTCATTAGGAATTTCTCTGAGGTAGTGTCACCTATCACCCAACTTACCCGAAAAGAGTCTAGGTTCTCCTGGACACCCCAAGCCCAGGAAGCATTTTCCCTTCTAAAGGATAAATTTACCACCGCACCTATCTTAGTACATCCCAACCCCGAACTTGCCTTCATAATAGAGGTGGATGCTTCAGACTGTGCCGTTGGAGCTATACTCTCTCAGAGAACAGGTGAGAAGAATGTCTTGCATCCCTGTGCCTTCTTTTCCCAGCAGTTGTCTTCGGCTGAGAGGAACTACGATGTGGGCAATAGAGAGTTGTTGGCCATTATTGCCGCCTTCAAAGAATGGAGACACCTTCTTCAGGGAGCTGCACAGCAAATAGTCGTCCTGACAGACCATCATAACCTTGAATTTATCAGGTCGGCTAAGTGCCTGACTCCTCGCCAGGCTCGCTGGAATCTTTTCCTAAACCAATTTAATTTTGTAATTTCTTATAGGCCAGGATCGCGCAATGGAAAGGCTGATGCACTCTCTAGGATTCATTCAGCAGAGACACACCCACTTACTCCTCCTAAGACTATTCTTCCTGACTCTAGATTCCTGGGAGTGATTCATAATCAAGACCTACTTAAGGACATCAAGGAAGCATACCATGCGGATTCCTTGTTGGCACAACCCCCAAGGGACGTAAATCTTGTCTTTAAGAATAGTGTGTGGATTCAGGGACAACGTCTGTATATACAGTGCCTACAAGTAGTATTCAACCCCCTGCAGATTTAGCTGGTTGACACATGCGGAATTAACTTGGCATTGTGACATTTGTACTGTAGAAAGCCTGGAAGTGGGAAATGCACTGCAGCAAAAATTTTTGTTGTAATTTTTTTTTTTTTTTAAAAAAACGTTAAAAGTAAATTCAGAGTGTCATTTATTATTCAACCCCTCAAACCACAAGAATTCTGTTTGGTCCCCCTAAAGTATTAAGAAGTAGTTCAGGCACCAAGAATAATGAGCTTCACATGTGTGGATTAATGATCTCTTTTGCCAGCCTTTTCTGACTATTTAAGACCCTCCCCAAACTTGTGAACAGCACTCATACATGGTCAACATGGGAAAGACAAAGGAGCATTCCAAGGCCATCAGAGACAAGATCGTGGAGGGTCACAAGGCTGGCAAGGGGTACAAAACCCTTTCCAAGGAGTTGGCCCTACCTGTCTCCACTGTTGGGAGCATCATCCGTAAGTGGAAGGCTTATGGAACTACTGTTAGCCTTCCACGGCCTGGACAGCCTTTGAAAGTTTCCTCCCGTGCCGAGGCCAGGCTTGTCCGAAGAGTCAAGGCTAACCCAAGGACAACAAGGAAGGAGCTCCGGGAAGATCTCATGGCAGTGGGGACATTGGTTTCAGTCAATACCATAAGTAACGTACTCCACCGCAATGGTCTCCGTTCCAGACGAGCCCGTAAGGTACCTTTACTTTCAAAGCGTCATGTCAAGGCTCGTCTACAGTTTGCTCATGATCACTTGGAGGACTCTGAGACAGACTGGTTCAAGGTTCTATGGTCTGATGAGACCAAGATCGAGATCTTTGGTGCCAACCACACACGTGACGTTTGGAGACTGGATGGCACTGCATACGACCCCAAGAATACCATCCCTACAGTCAAGCATGGTGGTGGCAGCATCATGCTGTGGGGCTGTTTCTCAGTCAAGGGGCCTGGCCATCTGGTCCGCATCCATGGGAGGATGGATAGCACGGCCTACCTGGAGATTTTGGCCAAGAACCTCCGCTCCTCCATCAAGGATCTTAAGATGGGTCGTAATTTCATCTTCCAACAAGACAACGACCCAAAGCACACAGCCAAGAAAACCAAGGCCTGGTTCAAGAGGGAAAAAGTCAAGGTGTTGGAGTGGCCTAGTCAGTCTCCTGACCTTAACCCAATTGAAAACTTGTGGAAGGAGCTCAAGATTAAAGTCCACATGAGACACCCAAAGAACCTAGATAACTTGGAGAAGATCTGCATGGAGGAGTGGGCCAAGATAACTCCACAGACCTGTGCCGGCCTGATCAGGTCTTATAAAAGACGATTATTAGCTGTAATTGCAAACAAGGGTTATTCCACGAAATATTAAACATAGGGGCTGTATAATAATTGACCCACACTTTTATGTTTAAAATTTATTAAAATTCAACTGAGCAACATAACTTTTTGTTTTGTAAGATTTATGCTTCTGTTAATAAATCCTACTCTCGTTTGCAGTTTGAAGGCTCTAACTTATTTGCATCTTATCAAACCAGCTAAATCTGCAGGGGGTTGAATACTACTTGTAGGCACTGTACCTGAAACAGTCAGATTGAGAGTATTGCAACTCATCCACGATTCCAAGATAGCTGGGCATAGAGGAATTCTAAAGACACAGGAATTTCTTTCTCGTTTCTTTTGGTGGCCCACTTACAGGAAAGATGTTTTAAACTATGTCACTTCATGTGAAGTCTGTGCAAGATGCAAAACACCTCGCTCCTCACCAACTGGTCTGTTGCAACCCCTTCCCACCCCGTCCCGCCCGTGGGGATCCATTTCTATGGACTTCATTGTGGAGTTACCAACCTCTCAAGGGAAGAACACCATTCTAGTGGTGGTTGATCGTTTAACAAAGGCAGCTCATTTTATCCCTTGTGTCGGCTTACCCACTGCAAAACAGACATCAGATTTGATGATTAAGAATGTGTTTCGCTTACATGGAGTACCGGATGAGGTCATTTCGGATCGAGGGGTGCAATTCACTTCAAGGTTTTGGCAAAATTTCTGTGCTGCATTGGACATTAAAGTAAACCTTTCTTCTGCTTTTCATCCCCAGACCAATGGACAAACAGAACAAACCAATCAGACCCTGGAGCAGTATCTCCGCTGCTTTATCTGCCACCTACAGGATGATTGGGTGGATCTACTTCCACTGGCTGAGTTCTCTTATAACAACTCTCAGAGCGCCTCCACTAAGCAGTCTCCTTTTTACTCCAATTTAGGTTATCATCCTAACATTCTTCCTCGATTTCCCATAGAAACGCCCTTGCCAGCAGTGGCTGAAAGAGTCACGTCTTTACAAAAGAATATGGATCTTCTAAAGGAAAATCTGGAATTGGCTCAGGAAAGGTACAAGAAAGCAGCAGATAAATTTCGTAAACCTGCACCAGCTTTCAAGGTAGGAGACTTGGTCTGGCTGTCAACCAGAAATCTTAAGTTAAGGATTCCATCGTCTAAATTGGGACATAAGTACATTGGACCCTATAAAATCAGTAAAATTATAAGTGCCGTTGCTTGTCGTCTTCAACTGCCCAGAACTATGAGAATCCACCCTGTCTTTCATGTATCCATACTAAAGGCTGCAACACCCAATACGTTTCCTGGACGTTCTTCTCCTTGCCCTGACCCAGTGCTAGTCGATGGTCAGGAAGAATTTGTGGTGGAAAGGATTCTAGATTCCAGGTTGTACAGAAATCAGTTACAATATTTGATTAAATGGCAGGGCTACCCAGTGGAGGACAACTCATGGGAACCAGTCAATAACGTTAATGCTCCTCGCTTGCTCCGCCAGTTTCATCAGAGGTACCCAGACAAGCCTGGTCTGAGGTCATCCGGAGGTTGTCCCTAAGGGGGGAGTAATGTAAGGTTCTTTGTACATGTTTCTTGAAACTCAGTTTTTTCCGTCGGCCATTTTGCTTTCTGTCTTGCTGCAGCTATCTTGCCCTCAGTCAATATGGAGTTTCCAGCTTTCATGTTCCCGCCCTGATTCTCTCCCTCTTGCTTCTTAAGCAGCCTCAGCTGAGCAATCAGTGCTTCAGAATCAAGCCTGCAGTGAGCCTGTGACCTGACTCCTGGAAACCTTGGACTTTGTACTCCAGCTATTTCCTACTGAGGAACTTTGGAACACTTGTGGACTCTGGAAACCTGCTATTTGATAAATCCACGTTTGCATGGAATTACGGTAACAGAGAAGAGATCCTGAACCTGTTGTGGAGAGTTATTGCTGAACTTAAAGTTACTCTGGCCTGCTGTGTCTCCTGCTTCTGTACCTGCAAGCTGTGTGACCCTTTTTGCCACTTGTATGAAGTAATACAAGTCCTTCTATATCAAACCTGTGTCTCATGTGTTTTCCTCGCACCCAAGCACAAGACGCTATATGAACTGTACACCATACATTACACTTGGCTGGAATTGAGATCGGATGCCATGTCGCATTTGGAGAGCCCCTAATGTACCTAAACAGTGGAAACCCTCCACAAGTAACACCATTTTTGAAGGTAGACCCCCTAAGGAACTTATCTAGATGTGTGGTGAGCTCTTTGATCCCCCAAATGCTTCACAGAAGTTTATAACGTAGAGCCGTAAAAATAAAAAATCGTATTTTTTCCACAAAAATGATGATCTTTTCGCCCCCAATTTTTTATTTTCCCAAGGGTAACAGGAATATTTGGACCCCAAAAGTTGTTGTGCAATTTGTCCTGAGTATGCTGATATGCCATATGTTGGGGTAAACCACTGTTTTGGCGCATGGCAGAGCTCAGAAGGGAAGGAGCACCATTTGACTTTTTCAACGCAGAATTGGCTGGAATTGAGATCAGACGCAATGTCGCGTTTGGAGAGCCCCTGATGTGCCAAAACAGTGGAAACCCCCCAATTCTAACTCCAACCCTAACCCCAACACTCCCCTAACCCTAATCGCAACCCTAACCATAACCCTAACCACAAAACTAACCCTAACACATCCCTAACCCCAACCCTAACCCTAATCCCAACCGTAACCGTAATCCTAACCCCAACTCTAGCCCCAACCCTAATCGTAACTTTAGCCCCAACCCTAACACTAGCCCCAGCCCTAACCCTAACTCTAACTTTAGCCCCAACCCTAATCCTAAGGGGAAAATGGAAATAAATAAAAAAAAAATATTTTATTATTTTTCCCTACGGGGTGATAAAGGGGGTTTGATTTACTATTTATAGTGGGTTTTTATAGTGGGTTTTTATGTTTGGCAGCTGTCACACACTAAAAGACGCTTTTTATTGCAAAAATAGTTTTTGCATCACCACATTTTGAGAGCTATAATTTTTCCATATTTTGGCTCACATTGTCATGTGAGGTCTTGTTTTCTGCGGGACGAGTTGACGTTTTTATTGGTACTATTTTCAGGCACATTACTTTTTTTCTCACTTTCTATTCTGATTTTTGGGAGACAGAATGAGCAAAAACCAGCAATTCATGAATTTCTTTTGGGGAGGCGTTTACACCGTTCCGCGTGTGGTAAAATTGATAAGGCAGTTTTATTCTTTGGGTCAGTACGATTACAACGATACATCATTTATATAATTTTTTTATGTTTTAGTGCTTTATATAATAAAAAATATTTTATAGAAAAATACAATACCAAATGCGTACTTTTATTGTTTAGATTTTTTTAATTCAAATATTTATTTAGTGATATAATAAATATTGATTTTGATTTTTTTTATATTTTTACAATTATTTAAAAAAAATGCTTTTATTTAATTCCTACTTTTACACTTTGTCCCACTATGGGCCGCGGGGGGTCTCCGATCCAAAGGCAGAGGGGCTGTCAGCCACTGTGTCGGCTCTGGAATGCTGTGATCCTGTTTGATTGCAGTGTTCCAGGGTTAAAGTGACCGCTCCAGGCACTTAGTACCGAATGTCAGCTGTGAGAATAGGCTGACACCCGGCCGCGCTCTCCCCGTGAGCATGGCTGATCGCACTTGACGTACTATTCATGGGCAGATAGGCCCAGGGCACATGGACGGGATAGTACGTCAGATGTCAGAAAGGGGTTAAAGTCAGGTCTCTTACTGTATAATGTTAATAACAGAATTTTTTTTTGTGGCTTATGGATCAGGCCACTATAACACACTGGATAATACAAACTATTTTAAAGTCAGGTCTCTTACTGTATGACGTTGATAACAGAAGATTTTTTGTGGCCTATGGATCAGGCCTCTATAACACACTAGATGCTACAAACTATTTTAACCCCTTAATGTCCAATGACGTGCACAGTCCGTCATGGCAAGGTGTCAGTTCCGGCACCAGGACGGACTGTGCACGTCATCCCTTTGATCTACAAGAAAAAAAAGGTAGCACACTGTAGCGCTATAGCTTGCAAACACGGAATATGGAAAATGAATTGCATCACTGCCTTAGAAATATGAAAAATTGAGAAGTCTTAGCGCATAAGATGGCCAAATTATGTGTGCCTGATAGCCACGTCAAGGCTCTTCTCGTATATCAGGTCCTAACTAATGCCAATCCTCGCTTAGAAAAGTCTGTCTGCATGGGAACATATGAATCCTCTCTTCAGACTAAAATCTACATCTCTGTGGAGGGGTAATGAACCTGGTGTAATTAAAAAGCCTGTGACCAACAGGTGGAGTGCTCAGGTAGAAGGTAAATGAATACATATCAAAAAACTGACCGGCACATCCAAACATAGATCCAGTGTGAACAGGTGCCAAACCCAGAGTCACCAACTCATGCATATACAAGAAAAAAATGTAGCACACTGTAGCGCTATAGCTTGCAAACACGAAATATGGAAAATGAATTTCATCACTGCCTTAGAAATATGAAAAATTGAGAAGTCTTAGCGCATAAGATGGCCAAATTATGTGTGCCTGATAGCCACGTCAAGGCTCTTCTCGTATATCAGGTCCTAACTAATGCCAATCCTCGCTTAGAAAAGTCTGTCTGCATGGGAACATATGAATCCTCTCTTCAGACTAAAATCTACATCTCTGTGGAGGGGTAATGAACCTGGTGTAATTAAAAAGCCTGTGACCAACAGGTGGAGTGCTCAGGTAGAAGGTAAATGAATACATATCAAAAAACTGACCGGCACATCCAAACATAGATCCAGTGTGAACAGGTGCCAAACCCAGAGTCACCAACTCATGCATATACAAGAAAAAAATGTAGCACACTGTAGCGCTATAGCTTGCAAACACGAAATATGGAAAATGAATTGCATCACTGCCTTAGAAATATGAAAAATTGAGAAGTCTTAGCGCATGAGATGGCCAAATTATGTGTGCCTGGTAGCCACGTCAAGGCTCTTCTCATATATCAGGTCCTAACTAATGCCAATCCTCGCTTAGAAAAGACTGTCTGCATTGGAACATATGAATCCTCTCTTCAGACTAAAATCTACATCTCTGTGGAGGGCTAATGAACCTGGTGTAATTAAAAAGCCTGTGACCAACAGGTGGAGTGCTCAGGTAGAAGGTAAATGAATACATATCAAAAAACTGACCGGCACATCCAAACATAGATCCAGTGTGAACAGGTGCCAAACCCAGAGTCAGCAACTCATGCATATACAAGAAAAAAAGGTAGCACACTGTAGCGCTATAGCTTGCAAACACAAAATATGGAAAATGAATTGCTACAGTGTGATACCTTTTTTTCTTGTATATGCATGAGTTGGTGACTCTGGTTTGGCACCTGTTCACACTGGATCTATGTTTGGATGTGCCGGTCAGTTTTTTGATATGTATTCATTTACCTTCTACCTGAGCACTCCACCTGTTGGTCACAGGCTTTTTAATTACACCAGGTTCATTACCCCTCACAGAGATGTAGATTTTAGTCTGAAGAGAGGATTCATATGTTCCCATGCAGACAGACTTTTCTAAGCGAGGATTGGCATTAGTTAGGACCTGATATACGAGAAGAGCCTTGACGTGGCTATCAGGCACACATAATTTGGCCATCTTATGCGCTAAGACTTCTCAATTTTTCATATTTCTAAGGCAGTGATGCAATTCATTTTCCATATTTCGTGTTTGCAAGCTATAGCGCTACAGTGTGCTACCTTTTTTTCTTGTATATGCATGAGTTGGTGACTCTGGGTTTGGCACCTGTTCACACTGGATCTATGTTTGGATGTGCCGGTCAGTTTTTTGATATGTATTCATTTACCTTCTACCTGAGCACTCCACCTGTTGGTCACAGGCTTTTTAATTACACCAGGTTCATTACCCCTCCACAGAGATGTAGATTTTAGTCTGAAGAGAGGATTCATATGTTCCCATGCAGACAGACTTTTCTAAGCGAGGATTGGCATTAGTTAGGACCTGATATACGAGAAGAGCCTTGACGTGGCTATCAGGCACACATAATTTGGCCATCTTATGCGCTAAGACTTCTCAATTTTTCATATTTCTAAGGCAGTGATGCAATTTATTTTCCATATTTCGTGTTTGCAAGCTATAGAGCTACAGTGTGCTACCTTTTTTTCTTGTATATGCATGAGTTTGTGACTCTGGGTTTGGCACCTGTTCACACTGGATCTATGTTTGGATGTGCCGGTCAGTTTTTTGATATGTATTCATTTACCTCTACCTGAGCACTCCACCTGTTGGTCACAGGCTTTTTAATTACACCAGGTTCATTACCCCTCCACAGAGATATAGATTTTAGTCTGAAGAGAGGATTCATATGTTCCCATGCAGACAGACTTTTCTAAGCGAGGATTGGCATTAGTTAGGACCTGATATACGAGAAGAGCCTTGACGTGGCTATCAGGCACACATAATTTGGCCATCTTATGCGCTAAGGCTACTTTCACACTTGCGCTTTTTAGCGCTCCGCATCGTGCGCTATCGGTCGCATGCGCAATGTTCCCCTATCATTAACATGGCGGGCGCAGGGTCTTGCGCTTGCACGCGCTCATTAGCGTTGGCGTGCGCTGCGCATTTTCCAGGTGTGCGCCCAGACGCGCTAGACGCTACATGTTGCATTTTTTTTTTCAGCACACCAATTTAAAAAGGCGCGTGCGCATAAAAATATCATTGCCGTCTATGTGGGCGCTGGCGTGCGCGTGGCTGTGCGCTTGTCAGCGCTTGTGCGTGCACGCGATTTTTTAGTAAACAATGTCTAGACACTTGTCCAATTACCCCCTAGACAAGATACATTGTTTGTGAGGACTGTAGATAAAGGAGTGTAGATAAAGGAAGGTGTCAGTGCCACACAGACCCCTACTCAGACTGCCTGGAGACTGCATGCTGATAAAGAGACCTGAAGATACAGCCTGGATCCCTATAAAAGGCCTGCAAACAGCGTGCACCATACTACACTGCCTGGATACTGCCTGGAGACACATCGCCTGGACCCCAAGTACAGCGTGGACCATAACTGACTGGAGACAGTGCGCCTGGACTCAAGACCGATCCAAAGTACAAGAATGTGAGTATTCTTTAACCAAATGACTGCCTGTCCTTTCCAATGTAATGTGTGCTCATGTAATTTTTTTTTTTTTTTGCAGCATGTCTTTTGAATCCGAATATTCCCCATCCCGGCAAGAACTGGCCGAAGCAGAGCATGATGTGAGTATCTTCCTGCCTTTGGGTAAGTATAGCTGCTGAATCTACAAATGGCTAAAATTTGTGTTCCTTTTTCAGACATCATCGTCTGACACGGCCATTGAGGAGTCTCAGCAGGAGCAGTCGCAGCCGAGTCAAGTCCCGTTGGCGAGACGGAATGTAAGTATATAGCCTTTGAATGTCTATTTCTTTTGTACTCCTATCATTATTTTCTTTCTAAAAAATATACAAGATTGTAATTTTTTTTTTTGTTTCTTCTAGGTTCCACAACGGGACGATGACCTGCATGTGGACAACGAGGCCCTCATCTGCCAGGTCCATAAGCGTGTCCCATTGTGGGACAGCCGTGATCCGCAGTACAAGGACAATGTGGTGACCCGGCGGCTATGGAACGAGGTGGCCGCAGCGTTGATGGATGGCTGGGACAGCGCCTCTCCAAACCTCAAAAAGGCGTTTAATAAGTATTTTCATTCTCTGTAATGCCGCAGTCACTCTTGTTCCTGATGGCACTGATGGGTTTGCTGGCAGATATATTCTACCAGCAAACCCAACAGTGCCATCTGGTTCAACAGTGACTGCCCTGTGTATGCTATTGCTATGTGTTGTGCATTCTATTGAGTTTTTTATGCTGCACTCACTCTTGTTCCTGATGGCACTGATGGGTTTGCTGGCAGATATATTCTACCAGCAAACCCAACAGTGCCATCTGGTTCAACAGTGACTGCCCTGTGTATGCTATTGCTATGTGTTGTGCATTCTATTGAGTTTTTTATGCTGCACTCACTCTTGTTCCTGATGGCACTGATGGGTTTGCTGGCAGATATATTCTACCAGCAAACCCAACAGTGCCATCTGGTTCAACAGTGACTGCCCTGTGTATGCTATTGCTATGTGTTGTGCATTGTATTGAGTTTTTTATTGCCGCAGTCACTCTTGTTCCTCATGGTAATGTTTTTTTGCTGCCAGATATATTCTACCAGCAAAAACAACAGTGTCATGTGGTTCAACAATGACTGCCCTGTGGATTCTTGAGCTATGTGTTGTGCATTGTATTGAGTTTTTTATTGCCGCAGTGACTCTTGTTCCTCAAGGATAATGTTTCTTTTGCTGCCAGATATATTCTACCAGCAAAAACAACAGTGTCATGTGGTTCAACAATGACTGCCCTGTGGATTCTTGAGCTATGTGTTGTGCATTGTATTGAGTTTTTTATTGCCGCAGTCACTCTTGTTCCTCATGGTAATGTTTTTTTTGCTACCAGATATATTCTACCAGCAAAAACAACAGTGTCATGTGGTTCAACAGTGACTGCCCTGTGGATTCTTGAGCTATGTGTTGTGCATTGTATTGAGTTTTTTATTGTCGCAGTCACTCTTGTTCCTCATGGTAATGTTTTTTTTGCTGCCAGATATATTCTACCAGCAAAAACAACAGTGTCATGTGGTTCAACAGTGACTATCCTGTGCATTGTATAGCTTTTTATAATGCTGCATTGACAGTTTGACATTTTCATTCAGGTATGTGTGTTGAGACTGATTTTGCCCTGACTGCATTGTATAATTTTTTTCTTTTTTTCTCAACAGTGAACAAAGTCCGCACACGATGGCGCTCGATGAAGGACCGCTTCAACACTGATGTTCGAACAGAGGGACAGGTTCGCAGTGGTTCAGCTGCAAGGCCCAGAAGGAAATATCGCTACTATCGCGAGTTGGCGTTCCTGAGACCGGTCCTTGCCAGCAGAGCGTAAGTTTTTTTGATTTTTTTTTTTTTTTTCTACAGCTGATGCTTCTTGTTAACGCATTATAGTAATGTTTCGGTTTTCTTTCCACAGCACCTGGAGCAGCATCATGCAGCCTGTCCCTGAAGCGGTCCTTCCTCGGACGACCTTGGACCCCCTCCCAGCCATCCGGCAGCCTGGAAGCAACTTGCAGGTCAGCAACACGGACAGCTAGTGACCAGGAAGCTGGTCCATCAGGTCTTCCCCTCTCCCAGGTCTCTGCCACTGGTTATGCGGGCACTTACCGCCAGCGGCAGAGGGCCATGGAGTGGAATGTCTTGCCCGAGTTTGTTCACTTGAGCGAGGCCTTTCATGGCAATATCAAGTCACTGGCAGGCACAGTTGGAAGCAGTTTTTCACTGATGGAACGGGTTTTACCCACATGGATCACCGCTTCAACAGTGTCGAACAGCGTCTTGATCGCCTGGAGGCCGACCTCAACAGACCAGCGCACCATTTTTTCAGTAAAATTGAACGGGGCATGGCAGAACACCTTAGTCCTGAGCAACAGCTGAGTGTGATGCAGGCCTGCAACACTGATTACTTGCAGGCTATGCAGCAGAATCGGTACGTGCAGCAGTCAGTGGTTGCATATCCAACAGTGCCACCACTGACACGACACACATCCCTACCGACTTCTGCTGCATACCACTGCACGGCCACCAGCATTCCGAGTCACCACTACACCACCACAAGTCCAAGTACTGTTGGACACTCCACCGTCGCCACCACCATGGCAAGCGCTGCTCCTGTGTGGAGCAACACCACCACAGACACTGGTCCACAGTCATGGACTCAAGCCACCGCAGTACCTGCTTGGGCCACCGCACCCACTTCTCCTTCTAGGAGTACTGCCAGCAGTCAGCAACAATTTATGGCCACCGCACCCACTTCTCCTTCTAGGAGTACTGCCAGCAGTCTGCAACAATTTATGGCCACCGCACCCACTTCTCCTTCTAGGAGTACCGCCACCAGTCGGCAACAATTTCCGGCCACAGCACCCACTGATCCTATGAGTACCGCCACCAGTCAGCAACAATCTATTTCAACGGCACCCACTTTTCCTTCTAGGAATACCGCCACCATTCAGCAGCAATTTAGGAGCACAGCTCCCATTTCTCCTCCTTGGAACAGTGCCAACACTTCCACCGCCACTGCCACCACCGAGCATGAGAGGGGTGACCCACATTCACTCTTTTTTGGGTCAAGGCCACTGTCAACCAGCTCAAGGCGGACACAGAGAAGTCGGTCCATGCATGGTACTCCTGTCCCCAAGAAGGAAAAAAGGAAAACTTTGTTGGTCCATCCACCCTCTCCTCCTAATGTGTCTCAAACTGCCTCTACTTCGATGTCTGATCTTCCTTCACCCACTACTTTTGTTGCCCCTTCCCCTCGAACCCCTTCATCGCTTTCCAGCCGCTCTTCATATCTGCACACCCCCAGAGTATCCAAATCTCCACCAAAACGTCACTCGCAATAAAAAAAAATGTTTTTATCTGTACAAATAACATTTCTCTACAACTTCTGGGCAGTGACAATACCAATGGCATGTTGTACACATATTGTACTAATCTTATTTTTCTATAACTTCTGGGGCAGTGACAATACCAATGGCATGTTGTACACATATTGTACTAATCTGATTTTTCTATAACTTCTGGGGCAGTGACAATACCAATGGCATGTTGTACACATATTGTACTAATCTGATTTTTCTATAACTTCTGGGGCAGTGACAATACGATGGTCATGTTGGACACAAATTGTACTAATCTGATTTTTCTATAACTTCTGGGGCAGTGACAATACGATGGTGATGTTGGACACAAATTGTACTAATCTGATTTTTCTATAACTTCTGGGCAGTGACAATACAATGGTCATGTTGGACACAAATTGTACTAATCTGATTTTTCTATAGCTTCTGGGGCAGTGACAATACGATGGTCATGTTGGACACAAATTGTACTAATCTGATTTTTCTATAACTTCTGGGCAGTGACAATACGATGGTGATGTTGGACACAAATTGTACTAATCTGATTTTTCTATAACTTCTGGGCAGTGACAATACGATGGTCATGTTGGACACAAATTGTACTAATCTGATTTTTCTATAACTTCTGGGCAGTGACAATATGATGGTCATGTTGGACACAAATTGTACTAATCTGATTTTTCTATAACTTCTGGGGCAGTGACAATACGATGGTCATGTTGGACACAAATTGTACTAATCTGATTTTTCTATGACTTCTGGGGCAGTGACAATACGATGGTCATGTTGTACACATATTGTACTAATCTGATTTTTCTATAACTTCTGGGGCAGTGACAATACGATGGTCATGTGTAGCATCGGCGTCCCTGCCTTCTGCCAGGCAGGGACGCTGTTCCCCTGCGACAGCGTCCTCTGCCAGGCAGGGACGTCGCCCCCCTTACCCGCGCTCAGCGTCCTCCTTCCGCCCTGCTGGGGCCGCGCGCTCCTTCCCTGCTTCTGGTCTTAGGGCGCGCGCCCGTGCGCTCCCCCACTCTCAAAGGGGCCGCGCGCATTTTTCAAAAAAGGTCCCCGACCAATGCCGGAGGACTCCTCCCTATATAAAGTACTTCCTCCTTAATGGAGGTGCCCGAGCAATGTTGTTGTTGCACTGTTTACTCTGCTTCAGCCCTCAGGGTCCGTTTCCAGTTACCTGCCTGTTTCCTGCCAGTTTGCTGCCTGCTACCTGCCCGCAAGCCTGCCTGGAGGTTCGGCCGTCACATGCGGTGACCATCGGCAATTCCAGAGACTCTCGCCTGCTCACTTGGGGGCGCTCATCTGTCATCTGCCTGCTAGCCTACCGGGAGGCTCCACCGTCTCAGGTCGTATATACCTGTCCAGTCAAAGACTGCCCCGGCCCCTGGCCTGCCTGTTTATCCAGAGACTGCCCCGGTCACTTGCCGTGACTACCTGCCTGTCTAACCAGAGACTGCCCCGGTCACTTGCCGTGACTACCTGCCTGTCTACCCAGAGACTGCCTCGGTCACTTGCCGTGACTACCTGCCTGTCTACCCAGAGACTGCCCCGGTCACTTGCCGTGACTACCTGCCTGTCTACCCAGAGACTGCCCCGGTCACTTGCCGTGACTACCTGCCTGTCTACCCAGAGACTGCCTCGGTCACTTGCCGTGACTACCTGCCTGTCTACCCAGAGACTGCCCCGGTCACTTGCCGTGACTACCCGTCTGTCTATCCAGAGACTGCCCCGGTCACTTGCCGTGACCTCCCACCTGTCTGTCCAGAGACTGCCCCCGTCACTTGCAGTGACTTCCTATCCGTCTCCCCGGGCGCCACCCGCTCCTTTACAAGGAAAGCCTCCTTGTATAATAAAGCTCAGAGGTTCCGCCTCCCAGACCCGTTACAGTTTTCTCGGGCCATGGAACCCGGTGGCACCCAAACCCCTTCGCTCTCTGACCTGTGTCATGAACTGTCTCGTCAGAGGTCTCAACAGGAGTCCATCCTGGGTCATCTGCGGAATGTTAATTCCCGCCTGGACACCCTGACTACTTCACCAGCAACCACCGCGGGCGCCATGACTCGCAATCCGGCAGTTCCGCTGCTTACCAATTCCGTGGTTTCTGTTCCTGGACCTCGACTTTCAGCTCCTCCTTGGTTTGGAGGCGACCCTGCTCTGGCTCGGGGTTTCATTAACCAGTGCACCCTGCATTTTGAACTCCTGGCACACCAGTTTAACTCCGACCGGGCCAAAATTGCCTTCATCATGTCCCATCTCACCGGAGAGGCCCTGGCCTGGCTAAATCCTCTTTGGGAGAGAGAGGATCCTCTGGTGTCTGACCTGTCTGCTTTTCTCTCAGCCTTCCAGAAGGTATTCGACGAACCCGGACGGAAGACCTCCTCTGCATCTTCTCTGCTGCGTCTCCGTCAGGGAAGTCTCACCGTGGGTCAATATGCCATACGGTTCCGTACCCTTGCCTCGGAGCTAGCTTGGGATAATGACGCTCTGATCTCTGTCTTCTGGGAGGGTCTGTCCGGCCGCATTAAAGATGAACTTGCTGGTCGGGACATTCCAACCTCTCTCGATGACCTAATAAATCTCGCCAATCGAATTGATCTGCGGTTCCAGGAGCGCGCTAAAGAGGTCACCCGTGAGAGAAGGTTTCCTCGTCTTGCTCCTTCTTTTCAGAGACCTGTAACTCCTTCCGTTTCTCCTCAGGTACACTCTTCTGAGCCTATGCAAGTCGACCAGACCAAGATGGTCAAAGCCCGTCAGGACTCACGCCGTACCGAGAGGAGTTGCTTCTACTGTGGCAGTAAGGAGCACTGGATCCGTACCTGCCCAGAGAGGTCGGGAAACGCCTGTGTCTAGGTTCGCTCGGAGAGGTCCACCTAGACAAAAATAAATCCTCTTCATCTCTGCTGTTGTCAGTCTCAATTCTCCTCGGTGAGAACCGCTATTTCGAACTTGCCCAACTTGATTCTGGAGCAGCCGGGAATCTTGTTTCACAGGCTCTAGTAGAGAAATATCGCATTCCTACCAAACCTCTGGATGAACTAGTATCTGTTGCTGCTGTGGATGGGGGTCTCCTACCACGTCCCATCCAACTTATCACTGAAGCCATAACCCTGCAGCTAGGAATGCTGCATTCTGAGAGCATCTCGTTTCATGTTCTGCCTGGACTCTCACACGCTTTCTTACTAGGTCTGCCTTGGCTCCAAAAGCATGCACCCGTGCTCGACTGGCAGACTGGAGAGATCCTTCGCTGGGGACAGGACTGTCATAAAACTTGTTTGGTTCCTGTTCATCCCGTCCGTCCTTCTCCTACACCAACTAATCTACCAGGGCTCCCGATTCCATATTGGTCTTTCGCTGATGTCTTTAATAAAAAGGAAGCAGAGACATTACCCCCGCACAGACCGTATGATTGCCCTATCGACCTGCTACCCGGTACTACGCCTCCCCGTGGGCGTATTTACCCATTGTCCGCTGCTGAGACCAGGTCGATGTCCGAATATATCGAGGAGAATTTGGCTAGGGGATTCATCCGGAAATCCACCTCCCCAGCGGGAGCAGGTTTCTTCTTCGTAAAAAAGAAAGACGGCTCTCTCCGTCCCTGTATTGATTACAGAGGTCTAAATTTGATCACGGTGAAGAATAAGTACCCTCTTCCGCTCATTCCAGAATTGTTTGATCGTCTGAGGGGGCTAGAATCTTCACCAAACTGGATCTCCGTGGGGCATATAACCTGGTCCGTATCCGTCGGGGAGATGAATGGAAGACGGCATTCAATACCCGGGACGGCCACTACGAGTATTTGGTTATGCCCTTTGGTCTCTGTAATGCTCCAGCAGTCTTTCAGGAGTTGGTCAATGACATCTTCCGGGACCTTCTCTACTCCTGCGTTGTGGTGTACCTAGACGACATCTTGGTCTTCTCTCCGGATCTCCAGTCTCACCGGAGGGATGTTCGTCAGGTTCTGCTCAGGCTCAGGCAGAATCACCTCTTCGCCAAATATGAGAAGTGCCTCTTTGAGCAGACCTCGCTTCCGTTTTTGGGCTACATCATTTCTCAGACAGGCCTACGAATGGATCCGGAGAAACTGTCTGCCATCGAGAAATGGCCCCGACCGGAGGGGTTGAAGGCCATTCAGCGGTTCCTGGGATTCGCCAATTATTACCGTCTTTTCATACCGCACTTCTCTTCCCGGACTGCTCCAATCTCCGCGCTCACCCGCAAGGATGCTAATCCCAAACAGTGGACGCCCAAAGCTGAGGAGGCCTTTCTTTCTTTAAAACAGGCCTTCTCTTCCGCTCCAGTGCTGCATCGCCCGGACGGCAACAAGCAGTTCTTCCTGGAGGTGGACGCTTCCTCTTCTGGAGCTGGAGCGGTACTTACTCAAAAATCTTCATCTGGGAGGATGGTATCTTGCGGCTTCTTCTCCAAACTCTTCTCCTCTTCTGAGCGCAATTACTCCATAGGAGACCGAGAGTTATTGGCCATCAAGCTGGCATTGGAGGAGTGGCGTTACCTACTCGAGGGGGCTCTTCATCCGGTAATCATTTACACTGACCACAAGAATCTGGCTTACCTCCAGCATGCCCAGAGACTTAACCCTCGCCAGGCCCGGTGGTCCTTGTTTTTTGCCCGCTTTGATTTTCTTTTACATTTTCGCCCGGCCGACAAGAACATCAAGGCAGACGCCTTGTCCCGGTCCTTCCTGGTGTCGGATCTCGAGGAGGAACCTAAACATATCATCGATCCCGCCAGAGTGATGCGGGTGGCTCCCGTGAGTCTAAATCGTCTCCCTCCTGGCAAGACGTTCGTATCGGTAACCGATCGGAAGAGAATCCTACACTGGGGTCATTCGTCTAAGCTAGCTGGCCACGCTGGTCAGAAAAAGACCCTCCAGCTCATTACTCGGCATTACTGGTGGCCTACCCTGCACAAAGATGTAATAGACTTTGTTTCTGCCTGTGTCTCCTGTGCCCGCAACAAAGTTCCGAGACACCTGCCTGCCGGCCGTCTTCTTCCGCTTCCTGTACCCGCTGCTCCCTGGCAGCATATAGCCATGGACTTCATAACAGATCTGCCCGTCTCTGCCGGTTGTACGGTCATTTGGGTGGTCGTTGACCGATTCTCCAAGATGGCTCACTTCATTCCCCTGCCAGGGCTTCCGTCTGCACCCGAGTTGGCTAAAGACTTTATCCGCCACATTTTCCGTCTTCATGGTCTGCCTCGTCACATTGTGTCGGATCGTGGGGTTCAGTTCACCTCACGTTTCTGGAGAGCCACTTGTAAGTTGCTAGACGTCACCTTGGATTTCTCCTCTGCTTACCACCCACAGTCCAATGGACAAGTCGAGCGAATCAATCAGAATCTGACCAGTTATCTCCGCACTTCGTTAATGCCCACCATTCTGACTGGGTGGATCTCCTGCCTTGGGCCGAATTCTCTTATAACAATCACGAGAGCGAATCTTCCTCCAAATCTCCGTTTTTTGTAGTCTTCGGTCAACACCCCCGGATCCCTGTTCCTGTCTCCATCTCTGTGGACAATCCAGCTGCGGAATCTCTGGTTAACGAATTTTCCTCCATATGGGAGAGTACCCGGTCCGCACTCATTCTGTCATCCGAGCGCATGAAGAAACATGCTGACAAAAGACGTTTGGATCCTCCTCAATTCCGTCCTGGAGATAAGGTCTGGCTTTCGTCCAAGTATGTCCGGCTCAAGATTCCTTCCTACAAGTTGGGTCCTCGTTCATCGGTCCTTTTGAGATCATCAGTCAGATCAACCCGGTGTCCTATAAATTGAAACTCCCGGCCAATTTGCGGATTCCTAACTCCTTCCATGTATCTCTCCTCAAACCGGTGGTACTTAACTCTTTTGTCAAGTCTACAGGTACACCTCCTGCTCCAGTGTCTGCTGAAGACGAATTTGAGGTAGAGAACATTCTGGCCACAAAAAAAGTAGGAAGAAAGACCTATTTTCTGGTGGATTGGAAGGGGTTTGGTCCTGAGGAGAGAACGTGGGAGCCTCGGGAGAACATCCATGCCCCTCTCATCCTAGCTAAATTTCTTTCTGGCCTAAAGAGGGGGGGCCTAAGGGGGGGTACTGTAGCATCGGCGTCCCTGCCTTCTGCCAGGCAGGGACGCTGTTCCCCTGCGACAGCGTCCTCTGCCAGGCAGGGACGTCGCCCCCCCTTACCCGCGCTCAGCGTCTTCCTTCCGCCCTGCTGGGGCCGCGCGCTCCTTCCCTGCTTCTGGTCTTAGGGCGCGCGCCCGTGCGCTCCCCCGCTCTTAAAGGGGCCGCGCGCATTTTTCAAAAAAAGGTCCCCGGCCAATGCCGGAGGACTCCTCCCTATATAAAGTACTTCCTCCTTAATGGAGGTGACCGAGCAATGTTGTTGTTGCACTGTTTACTCTGCTTCAGCCCTCAGGGTCCGTTTCCAGTTACCTGCCTGTTTCCTGCCAGTTTGCTGTCTGCTACCTGCCCGCAAGCCTGCCTGGAGGTTCGGCCGTCACATGCGTGACCATCGGCAATTCCAGAGACTCTCGCCTGCTCACTTGGGGGCGCTCATCTGCCATCTGCCTGCAAGCCTACCTGGAGGTTCGGCCATCACCTGCGGTGTTCATCGGCTATTCCAGAGACTCTCGCCTGCTCACTTGGGGGCGCTCATCTGTCATCTGCCTGCTAGCCTACCGGAGGCTCCACCGTCTCAGGTCGTATATACCTGTCCAGTCAAAGACTGCCCCGGCCCCTGGCCTGCCTGTTTATCCAGAGACTGCCCCGGTCACTTGCCGTGACTAACTGCCTGTCTAACCAGAGACTGCCCCGGTCACTTGCCGTGACTACCTGCCTGTCTACCCAGAGACTGCCTCGGTCACTTGCCGTGACTACCTGCCTGTCTACCCAGAGACTGCCCTGGTCACTTGCCGTGACTACCTGCCTGTCTACCCAGAGACTGCCCCGGTCACTTGCCGTGACTACCTGCCTGTCTACCCAGAGACTGCCTCGGTCACTTGCCATGACTACCTGCCTGTCTACCCAGAGACTGCCCCGGTCACTTGCCGTGACTACCCGTCTGTCTATCCAGAGACTGCCCCGGTCACTTGCCGTGACCTCCCACCTGTCTGTCCAGAGACTGCCCCCGTCACTTGCAGTGACTTCCTATCTGTCTCCCCGGGCGCCACCCGCTCCTTTACAAGGAAAGCCTCCTTGTATAATAAAGCTCAGAGGTTCCGCCTCCCAGACCCGTTACAGTCATGTTGGACACAAATTGTACTAATCTGATTTTTCTATGACTTCTGGGCAGTGACAATCCAGTGGTCATGTTATACACAATAAATGTACTAATCTGATCTATCCAAAACCTTTGTGTGAATATAAATATTTTCTTTTTGTACTCAAAAAATGTACTAATGTGATCTATAAAAATGTCATCAAAAACCTCATTGCCAATTAAAATGTGGTTTTCCTGTTGTACAAAACAAATGTGCCAATCTTCTTTTAGTAATTTTGGTTTGCTTTGTGTTTATTTCGCCGCCTACACACTGCGACGTACACACACTGCGCCATACACTTTGCGTTTTTGACTACACATAACTCCAGGAATGACACATGTTTGTGTACTTCATGGAGATATGTTTACTCAAAAACACAAATATATGACTTGTATTTTCACCACCAGTCTGTCTGTCTGCTAATATTGCACAGACTGAATAGAGGATGGTGTTGAGTGCAAGGCATATCTTGCCAGATATACTAAAAAGTGAAATGAGTCTGGTGTGTTTTTGACATTATTTCACTTTGTGATACAAGGCCATGTATTCTAGATATAGCTTGTAATTGAGCACATCCTCTATTCAGTGTGTGTTGAAGAAACTGAGGAGATGATGGTGAAAATTCACTGTATGTACAATACCCTGGCCTTGTATCATTACTATCAAACCTGGCCAGGTGAATAGACATGAGTTTTAACCAGCTGCGTTGCTTCAGTCTGCTTTTATTTGAAGCATACTGTAGCGATGCTGCTGTTTAGAACTCATGTGTACTCACCTGCCCAGGCCTGATACATTCTGAAGTGACGATGCGTTATTTGGGGCATCACCACTTCAGCATGACACCAGGCATTGGTATTGAACAAGATGTATAATCTTTATTATCTCTGCGTTCAAATCAAGTCACAGTGATGAAAATACAAATTATATTTATAGTCACATGGTCAGGAATAAAAATTGGTCTCTCATTTGGCTGACTTCAACAGAAGACCTGAGAGGGTGCTGAGTGAACTCAGGCAATGGGTTAGGAGCTGCATCATCAAGTTCAAAGTTTGGGTGCTCTTTCACCATGACAAAGTTATGAAGCACCACACAGGCCTTCACAACTTCATCCACTGTTTGCACTTTCAGATGAATGGCTGTGCCCAGAATGCGCCATCTGGAAACCAGTATACCGAAGGCGCACTCTACAGTTCTTCTTGCCCTGGTCAGCCTGTAATTGAAAATTTTTTTTCGTTGTTTGGCCAAGTCCCGGCTGGAGTAGGGTTTAAGCAGGTGTTGGCTCATCTGGAATGCCTCATCCCCAACCATTACAAATGGCATTGGTGGACCTTCGGTGTGGGGAAGAGGCCGTGGCATGGGGAAATTAAACTGGTTTCCATACAACCTCCGTCCCATGTCCGAGTTCTTAAACGCCTGTGAGTCATTCCCACGGCCAAATGCCCCAATGTCCACCGCAACAAACATACAGTCTGCATCCGCAATGGCCATGAGAACTGTTGAAAAGTACTTCTTGTAATTGTAATACTCCAGCCTGTTCTTTTAGGTTTGATGATGCGGATGTGTTTCCCATCAACTGCTCCCAAACAGTTGGGGAATTTGCAGGTTGTCCAGAATTTGTCGGCTATTTCTAGCCACTTTTCGGTGGTGGGCAGGGGCATAAATTCCGGACAGAGAACAGTCCACAATGCCCGGCAGGTGTCAACAACAATTCCTGACAACGTGGAGATACCAATCCGGTACTGGAAGTGGAGTGAAGACAGGCTCTCTCCAGTAGCAAGGAATCTAGAGAAAGAAAAAAAAACTATTATTGTATATGTTTTTGTAAAACATTAATAAAAAAAAAAAATGGCATAAAAATAATTCTGCAGGTCTTTGTTTACTAGATGGCAGAACAATAATTCTGTCATCTTTGGAATAGTACATGGCATAAGTAATACAATGATGCAGGCATTGGTTTCTCAATAATACATACCGTAATGTCACCATATGCTGTCTCAGCCAGTATTAATGTGACATTTCATAGTTACTGTGTACTTTGCTGCCACCTAGTGGTTATTGTTTAGTGCTGTCTCGGGTTCTATTTCCCATAATGCTTTGCTCTCTCTCACTCCTCTCAACTGTTTTCCCTTTCCGGCATCCATCTTGTGCTTCGTCATTCTGTGTGCCTCATCATTCATGCTAGGAGCTTCAACACAGCATTCCTTTTAGACCTCTATATTCTTTCTTCTGAAGCCACCTTGATACCTCTTGCCTGAAGGAAATTGTATGTTTTTATCTGCACAAGGTATTGTAATGCCAATAAAC
>JARQOD010000006.1:276397188-276545141 GCA_033576555.1 Oophaga sylvatica
GGCCACGTGGGGGTTAAGCCAACCCCCCTGTGGTGATGCAGTAAGGGTCCTGTTACTGCGGGTCGGGTGACCTTTCAGTGACCCCGGACCCCCGACCCGCAGTAACATGATTTATAGCATGACGCCTACGTCGGCGTCATGGGTCGGGATGGCACAGGTTTTCATGACGCCGACGTCGGCGTCATGGGTCGGGAAGGGGTTAACATAGGGCAGACTGCAATACGATTTTTCATCGTATTACAGTCGTCCGATTCTGTCGCCAGTGTGACGCCGGCCTTAAGGGTATGCCACACTAAACAATATCGCTAACGGGATCGCTAAAAAACGTCACTATTTAGCGATCCCGTTAGCGATATTGTTCAGTGCGGCATCTGCCAGCGACGAGCTTCCTGCTGTGATCTCGCTCGTCGCTGGAATCGTTCCGGACCCTATTTCATCGCTGGCGCTCCCGCTGGGTAAGTATCTAATCGCTGTGTGGCACCTTTTCTTAGCGATTTAGCGGTACTTTTGTACCGCTAAAGTCGTTAAGAAGATCGCTAACGGCGATAGCGTCGTTAACTATATCGCTAAATGTGGCCGCATTCAGCGATATAGAAACAATCTCGCTAGCGATCTCATTAGTATGCAACGCTAACGAGATCGCTAGCGGGATAGCTTAGTGTGGCAGTACCTTTAGAGTTTAAAATGGTCTGTTTAGTATGTTCCACAATCATGGGGAAGACTGCTGACTTGGCAGATGTCCAGAAGGCAGTCACTGACACACTCCAGAAGGAGAGTAAGCCACAAAAAGTCATTGCTAAAGACGCTGGCTGTTCAGAGTGCTGTATCCAAGCATATTAATAGAAAGTTGAGTGGAAGGAAAAAGTCTGTTAGAAAAAGGTGCACAAGCAACTGGGATAACTGCATCCTTGAATGGATTGTTAAGAAAAGACCATTCAAAAATTTGGGTGAGATTCACAAGGAGGGGACTGCTGCTGGAGTCATTGCTTCAAGAGCCACCACACACAGACGTATCCAGGACATAGGCTACAAGTGTCGCATTCCTTGTGTCAAGCCACTCATGACCAATAGACAACGCCAGAAGAGTCTTACCTGGGCCAAGGAGAAAAAGAACTGGACTGTTGCTCAGTGGTCCAAGGTGTTGTTTTCAGATAAAAGTAAATTTTGCATTTCATTTGGAAATCAAGGTCCCAGAGTCTGGAGGAAGCCAGAATCAGAAATAAACACTTGAAATAGATCACTCTGTTTGTAATGACTCTATATAATATGAGTTTCTCTCTTTGTATTGAAGAACTGAATTTAACTTTTTGATGATATTCTAATATTGTGAGAATCACTTGTATGTGGTATGCATGCTCCCCGCCACATTCTGACTAGATGCGCGCAGCCTCACTCAAGTCTTGTCGGGATGTGGCTGGGAGTATGCATATCACATACTTGCAGTCACATGATCACTTGCTCCTGGCACTGGTGAATCTTGATATTGAGCTCTGCGAGGATTCACAAGTCTGCAGTCACATAAATTGACTGCAGACTTTTGTGCCATACCTGGACAACTTCTATTGGTAAGAACAAAGGATTAGATGCCTTCTTTCTTTGACATTTGCTATGAAAGAAGAGAGATGCTGCTCTCGTACACATTACGGGATTGGCTTGATGTTTAATTTGAAATGTTTAGTCTTTATAAAAAATTGGCAAATATGTTACGTGCGTGTTTAAAAAAGTGTATGTACACATGTTGCATTTTTCCCACAGGGAAGAAAATGTTTTACTGTGCCAGCAAAGTGAATGAGATTTCTGAAATTTCCTTTCAGATGTGAAGCAGTTTCATATTTGCAGCATGTTAATTCTCTCAGTGTTTCTGCAGCATTGATTACCCATTGAAATGAATGAGGAAAAACTGCATTAAAGGCCCAACTTAAAAATACATAGTTTACTCACAGCTTTTCCTGCAAATACTGAGCGTGTGGCCATAACCCTAAGGGTGTGTTTGCATGGGTCTGCAGGAAATTTTCCATCCCGATTTTCTGAATGAGAAATCTAGTGCATGATCCAGACAGTGCCAACACTGATGTATCCCATGCCATCGTATACTTACTCTTTTCCTCTTTCTCTCTACCCAGCTGCTCCTATCTATTACAGTAATCGTTCTTCCCTCATTTTATCTTTCTATTCTTCCTGCTTCTTGTTCTCACACTTACATTTTCTCATGCACACCTGATTACTCATTAACTCTCATAATGGAAGTGGAGAATTTGCAATAAACGAAATCCATTTGTAATCCTATATGCTGTGAATTCCCGGCTGTTGGGATATTTGAGCTTTTAATTCATGTTAATCCTGCATCTGGAAACCTTCCTTTCTGGCCTGATAACACAATAATATATTAATTTTATGCCTTAACCACCAAGTCAGGAGTAATGTTGCATTGCCTCTCATCTGGTTGTAAGGTGCAATTTTGTTGTTGCTGGAGTTGTTTAGAATATTATATTTATGTAGTGTTTGTAATCCTCATTGTTTAGCAGGTTAAACACTGTAATCATTATCACAGTGAGGAATAGATAAATGGAATCAATGGAAATCTGTCACCTTCCAAAATAAATATTTTCCTGTAGATATAGTGGTAATTTGCAGGTAAATGTCATTGTAATCCTGTATGGCAGGGTTAATGGAGCAGTGGCTACAAGGAGAACTTTACTTTTATTCTCCCTGCAGCCACTTGCTTCCAGTCATTGGGGCAGTGCAGGGCACTGTTAGTCTATGCCCACTATGCTGTGAGCTAGTATTCTCTATGGGGCAGCTCCCATCCGTGTTTTTTCTCAGCCGTTTTCTACGTGCGATTGAAATCGCAGCATGCTGCGATTGTCACCAACACTCGGCCGAGTCTCGGCTCACTAGCACTCATATAAGCCTATGGGTGCGAGTGAGACAGCGCACATCACTCGGATATCATCCGAGTGCTGTGCGATATACACTGACCCGGCAATGGAGGAGATGGAGAAATTAATTTCTCCACCTCCTCCGCAGCTGTGCTCTGATCCGCTCTGTGCGAGAAGCTCTGAGCACAGTCGCACGACACTCGGCTCCCGCACGCAGCAGAGCAGGAGCCGAGGGTCATTAGCATCTCGCATCCGATGCTCACACACTGGTCTGACCCCGGCCTTATGGTCCTCTTCACCGCCTCAATGACTGGAGACGACTGACTTTAATCAGATACAAATATTGTGGAAGTAATATATTTGAAGCTTTTTTTAAATTCAGAAAAGGGCTAAAACTCCTCCAAGCCGATACACAGGACTAATTTACAATTGCCGGAAAACGTTTAGGGCACATTCAGACGGTGGTATAAATCGGACAGGGATGGTAACGCAGTGCATGGACTGGTCAGCAGCTCTCCCGACCTGAGTGTGATGACTGTATAGAAGTACATGAAGCTGGCTCTTTCGAGTCGGGCGAACCACATGACAGTTTGCGCACTTCCTTCTGATCTCTGTCCGATTTATACGGTCGTGTGTCTGCGCCCTTAGATTCAGTTATTGCTGCACAAGGGGGCGAGGGTCACAGTCACCAGATAATGAAAGCAAAGGTTCCCATACTTTTGCCACCTTCAGATGTGATATTGGAACATTTTTCATCAATAAAAAAAAGTCTGGTATTTTGACTCCTTTGTTTGATTTTTGTAAAAATCCAATGTAGCTTTATGTTGAATTTATGCTGAAATATGGAAAATTTTGAAAGGCTCACAAACTTTTAAGCAACAATGTATCTACAGTTAAATAGTATTTTTGGAGGTGACTGGTGCTGACAAGTAGCCAGCGTATAATCAGGAAGTGCTATTCAATGTTTGAGTCTGCATGAGCATAATTGCTGCATGCTGCGATTGGCAGCGTATAATGGATGGCGTGCACCCATTCAAGTCTTGGGGGGGGTGCAAAAGATCGGACTGCACTCTGACATCATTCGAGTGCAGTCAAATATGCACAGACTTTATAGAATGGAGAAATTAAGTTCTCCATCTTCTCCACACCGGTGATCCAATTTTCGCATGCAGGAGAATCAGATCACAGTAAAATGACACTTTGCTCATGCTCGCAGAAGAGTTTGAGCTAAGGGTCATTTGCATGGGACAATCATCGGATGCTATATTCTAGTGTGAGCAAAGCATAAATGTCCAAAACTGATGTTGTGCAACTGATGAAAATGGAAACAGGGGGAACCCATTGATTATTGTGGGCAGGGTGGATTTGATTTAAATCAAACTGATTTAAATCACGATTTAAATCCCGATTTAAATCACTAGTCAGTAAGGCTTCATTTAAATCAGCGATTTAAATCAAAGTTTCTACCTAAACTAGTTCTTGCTACTTTAACATGCAAGTAGATGAAGATTTTTAGAATCACTTTTTATATTACTTTTTTCTCCCCAGTTTAATGGGTTAATCATTCATATTTGGACACCACTGTTCTGTTGTACTTAGGAAGGAGAAAAATAATCCTGACCTTAATAACAATTTAAATAGATTTATTCAACTGAAACAATAACATTACAGCATAAGTTATTTGCTTAAACAAACATCCATGTTTGTTAACTAATTTACTGTTGTGAATAGGCTGGAAATGAGTTCTGAGCAGAAGCTCCCTCTGGTGGTTACAAACGGTACTGGACTGTCCAGTGAAGATATTGAGGAGGATTGGGAATCAGGTGTTACTGACTGGTCTTATATAAGGGAGTCGCCTTCCCATCAGGGTTGCCGGTGATCAATTGTTCTGGTCTCAATCCTTGATTCCTGTTTCCTTTGTAGCCTGCTGTGTCGTTTCTGAATCTCCTGCTAACAGATAAGACATTTCTTCTTTTTGTTTTTTGTGCTTGGTTTTTGCATTTTGTCCTGCACTTCTGTGGGGGCCTTCAGGGTCCCCTCTGGGGGCTTTTGCCCTCTCAGTTCAGTTCAGCCACTGATGTTTGTACATTTGCTTTTTCCAGTTTTTCCAGTGGCTGCTGTTTTGTTTTTGGTTACACCAGAGAACTAATTTAGGTGGTAGAGGTCGTGTGATCTCAGGTGTTTTTGAAATTAGTAGAGTTGGTGCTTTTCAGGGTTTTTTGGGATTGCAGTAAGTGCCCTTCCTATCCTTTTCTATTTAGTAAGTTTGGGCCCCAACGTTTGCTCATACTATTTTCTGTCTGTGTCAGTATTTCTTCTTGTCTAACCGCCATTACATGTTTGGGGGCTTTCTATGTTCTTTGGGGATCTGCTCCGGGGCAGATAGCTTTCCTCTTTCTATCTTTAGGTGTAGTTAGTTTCTCAGGCTGTGACGAGGCGTCTAGGACCAACGTAGGAACGCTCCACGGCTGCCTCCTAGTTGTGGTGGTTAGTCAGGGTACTGCAATCTCATAGTTTCCAACTGCTCTGGTGTATTTCCTTTTTTGTCTGCTCTCCTCAGCTACCAAATCATAACATTTGGCTAAACAAAATATATATATATTTTAAGAAACTTAGACTGTCAGCCCAGCCGACACATGAAAAACTTAAATACTACTGTCCCTGCTGTCCTCTGTAGCTCACTCGTCGTCATCTTCATCATCATCTTCTTCTTTGTTCCTATTCATAATCTGGAAAAGAAAAACAAGCTTTCCTGCTTTATTGGGTCCCAACCGATTTCTCAATTTAGAATGAATAAGTCCAAAGGAAGAGAATATTCTTTCAACGCCTGCAGAAGAAGCTACTGCTGTTAAAAGTGAAATCATTACTTGAACAGTCTCTAAATCCAAGCGCTTAAGTGACTTCCACCAGTTTACTGGTGTGACCTTCCTTAAAATATTTTCAGCAAACATATATTTCTTTAATGGTTCCCCCTTAGCTCTGAAGTTTATTATAGTTGGCATTAAAGATGGATGATTGCTGGATACCCATGTCATAGCTAACTCCTCTTCCTCAGCACTTAGGTTTTGACCCTGATATTGGATATTGACAATATTTGCCAAAAAATGAGCTGGAGTCAGTGCTTGTCCCATTCGTTTGTTTACTGCTTGTAATTTAATTCTGTCCATGTGTAGTTCTGTTTTTAAGTGTTCACTCAGTTCCTTCCAAATTTCAACAGCATCCGCAATAAAACAGCTATTTTTCTGTATTTTGTTTAAAGCTTGAGAGATGGGTTTCAGGAAGCTCAGCATATGTTCAACATTTCTCTTAAGCCCAATGTTGAGGATTTTGGCCGTGACAGTGCCATCTATTTTATCTCGATTTTCTTCACAAAGTGTCATCAGAATAGGCCAGTTTTTTATATACTGCTCAAAACAGTCCACCACAGAGTTCCATCTAACATCTTGTGGGAGCGTTAGCTTGGTTCCACCCATCCTTTTCAGAGCTGCTGCAGCAAAATGATTATTACGGAAGTATTTAGCAATTTCAACAACATTAGCCTTTATTTCTGGAACACTTAAGTCTTTGGCTAAGAGGTGCAGCAAATGAGCACTGCAACCATATGTTATTAGCTTTGTATTCCCTCCCTGCTCTTCTAAATTTCTTCTCATCTTGGATACGTTTGCAGCATTGTCAGTGACCAAACTGCGTACTAGAGATTTGAATTTTTGTTCACATGTTGTTATAGCTTTTACTGCCACTTCTTGTAAGTATTCTGCTGTGTGTGCATTTCCTGACGTATCAGTTGTTTGTGCAAGGAAGACTTTACCTTCTTCTGTTGTTATACAAGCACATACAATAGGATCATTGTGGACATTACTCCACCCATCAATACTTAGGTTAACAATTTTACCCTCCAGAGCTGTTGCACATTGCTCCATTTCTCTGTCATACACTTGATCCAGCAGTTTCCCTGCAACATCAGCTCTGCTGGGTGGACTGTATCCTGGTCTCAGTGACTGAACCATATTAATGAAATGTGGGTTCTCAGTCAGACGGAAAGAAGAGTTTGTTGCATAAATAAACTGGGCAATTTTTTCATCAATCAACTCTTTTTCTAATCTGCTAGTTCTTATCACAAACCTATCTATGGTGGTTCCAGGAGGTAAAGGTTTTTTCTTCCTTTTGGGTGATGGTGATATGTGGCTGTAGGTGTCTGATGATGATGCTGCTGCTAATGAAGCACTATCCTGGATGGATAACTCTGAAACTGTAGAACAGGATGATGGTGATCTTGGAGGTGGATAGTTTCCAGAATCCATGAATTCCCCTAAACAAAAAAGTCAATGCTGTTATTTTATTGTTTATACAATTTCTGCTTATTGTACACAACACAGCACTGCCCAAAAGGAATATTTGTTTTTCTTCATAACTGTACCAAATGACAGTAACATGCAGTAATAATAAGAAATATAATTTTTCTCACACATGACAGTTCAGTCTTTAGAAATAGGATTCAATAAAAATGTTTACCAACCTGAAGATCCTGCCTGTTCAGAAGTGTTTCTTTGGTCATCTTCATCACCGCACTTCTCATAATGTTGCCTCATTCGCGCCACCAGGCCTTGCATCTCTTTGTTGCATCGTTTGCATTTTGCACTCATGCCTGCCTTACCGATAGGCGAAGGAGCTTCATTAAAATATTCCCAAACTGGGTCTCTTTTACGGCCTGCTGCCATTATAAGGAAAGAATGTAATAAACCTCAGATCGTACACACAAACAGATCCAGACTTGTCTGTCTGTGGCTATTCTGCAGTATTGTGCTCAAAGTTTCACTTTCATTTTCTTGTCTGCTTGCCCTTCCTCCTCCTCACACTTAAGGGTATGCCACACTAAACGAGATCGCAAACCAGATCGCTAACGAGATCACTAAAACGTCACTATTTTGCGATCTCGTTAGCGACCTCGTTGTGTGTGGCATGTAGCAACGATGTGGCCCCTGCTGTGATGTCGCTGATCGTTCACTAGAGTTCTGGACCGTTTTTTGATCGTTGGCGTCTCGCTGGTGAGCCTGTATCGCTGTGTTTGGCACCTTTTTATGAACGACGAGCGACCTCGTTTGTGACGCATATGACTGTTTTGCGTCACGGAGTGGATCGCAATATCTGTAAGTTCTCTTTTGCGTCACAGAGAGGATCGCAGAAGTTGCAAAGCAGCCTAGCAGGACGCAGAGAGCAGGAGCGATGCTGGAAATTCCTATGAATCAGAAGCGCTCAGTACATGCTAATGACATCCTAACGACCGCCAAAGTCGTTAAAGAGATCGCTGACCGCTGATGTGTCGTTTGAGACCTCCTGTTTGGCAGCTACTAGCGACCTAAAAGAGATCACACCAACGATTGCGTCGTTATTGAGATCGCTAACGAGATCGCTAAGTGTGAGTACCTTAACCCCTTACTGCCATCGGACGTACTATCCCGTCCATGGTACCTGGGCCCGTATGACCGGGGACGGGATAGTACGTCTCGTGCGATCGGACGCGCTCCCGGGGGGAGCGCAGCCGATCGCGGCTGGGTGTCAGCTGATTATCACAGCTGACACCCATGACTGTGTGTCAGGAGCGGTCACGGACCGCTCCCGGCACATTGACCCCTTGCACACCGCGATCATGTTTACTGGGGGCACAGGGGAGGATCGCGCAGGGTGGGGGCTCCCTGCGCGCCCCCCTGAGACCCTCATAGCAGCGCGATCTGATCGCGCTGTTCTGAGGGCTTCCTACCTCCCAGGACCCGGATCCAAGATGGCGCCGGGGTCCTGGAGGGAGGCGGCTACCTCAGTGCCTGCCGAGAGCAGGCACTGAGAAGCCTGCTGCACTGCCTGAGCGATCGCTGGTGTGACAGAGTGCTGTGCACACTGTCACACCAGCGATCTGATAAAATACAGTGATGTCCCACCCTGGGACAAAGTAAAAAAGTTAAAAAAATAAAAATAAACATGTTTTAAAAAAAAATCCAAAATAAATAAAAAAATATATATATATTCCCCAATAAATTCACTTCTTCATGTAAATAAAAAAAACAAAGCAATAAAAGTACACATATTTGGTATCGCCGCGTCCGTAACGACCCCCCCTATAAAATTGTCCCACTAGTTAACCCCTTTAGTGAACCCCTTAAAAAAACAAAAAAAACGAAGCAAAAAATCAATGCTTTATCATCATACCGCCGAACAAAAAGTGGAATAACACGCGATCAAAAAGACCGATATAAAAAAACATGGTACTGCTGAAAACGTCATCTTGTCCCGCAAAAAACGAGCCGTCATACAGCATCATCAGCGAAAAAATAAAAAAGTTATAGCTCGCAGAATAAAGCGATGCAAAAATAATTATTTTTTATATAAAATTGTTTTTATTCTATAAAAGCGCCAAAACATGAAAAAATGATATGAGGTATCGCCATAATCGTACTGACCCGAAGAATAAAACTGCTTTATCAATTTTACCACACGCGGAACGGTATAAACGCCTCCCCCAAAAGAAATTCATGAATTGCTGATTTTTGTTCATTCTAACCTCCCAAAAATCGAAATAAAAAGCGATCAAAAAACGTCACGTGCTCAAAAATGGTACCAATAAAAACGTCAACTCGTCCCGCAAAAATTAAGACCTCACATGACTCTGTGGGCCAAAATATGCAAAAATTATAGCTCTCAAAATGTGATGATGCAAAAACTATTTTTGCAATAAAAAGCGTCTTTTAGCGTGACAGCTGCCAATCATAAAAACCCGCTATAAATGGTAAATCAAACCCCCCTTTATCACCCCCTTAGTAAGGGAAAAATAATAAAATTAAAAAAAAGTATTTATTTCCATTTTCCCGTTAGGGTTAGGGTTAGGGTTGCGGCTAAAGTTAGGGTTAGGGTTGGCGCTAAAGTTAGGATTAGGGTTGGGATTAGGGGTGTGTTAGGGTTAGGTTTGTGGTTAGGGTTGGGACTAGGGTTAGGGGTGTGTTGGGGTTAGGGTTGGAGTTAGAATTGGGGGGTTTCCGCTGTTTAGGCACATCAGGGGCTCTCCAAATGTGACATGGCGTCTGATCTCAATTCCAGCCAATTCTGCGTTGAAAAAGTCAAACGGTGCTCCTTCATTTCTGAGCTCTGCCATGCATCCAAACAGTAGTTTATCCCCACATATGGGGTATCAGCGTACTCTGGACCCCAAGAGTTATTGTGCAATTTGTCCTATTTCTTCTGTTACCCTTGGGAAAATAAAAACTGGGGGCGAAAATATCATTTTTGTACAAAAAAAAATTATTTTTTTGTTTTTACGGCTGTACATTATAAACTTCTGTGAAGCACTTGGGGCTTCATAGCGCTCACCACACATCTAGATAAGTTCCTTGTGGGGCCTATTTTCCAAAATGGGGTCACTTGTGGGGGGTTTCCACTGTTTAGGCGCATCAGGGGCTCTCCAAATGCGACATGACGCCCCCAGACCATTCCATCAAAGTCTGCAATCCAAAACGTCACTACTTCCCTTCCGAGCCCTGACGTGCGCCCATACAGTAGTTTTCTCCCACATATTGGGTATCAGCGTACTCAGGACAAATTGGACAACAACTTTTGGGTTCCAATTTCTCCTGTTACCCTTGTGAAAATAAAATATTGGGGGCGAAAAAATCATTTTTGTAAAAAAAAAAAAAAGATTTTTTATTTTTACGGCTGTACGTTATAAACTTTAGTGAAACACCTGGGGGTTAAAAGTTCTCACCACACATCTAGATAAGTTCCTTGAGGGGTCTAGTTTCCAAAATGGTGTCATTTATGGGGGTTTCCACTGTTTAGGCAGATCAGGAGCTCTCCAAACACGACATGGCGTCCAGCCAATTCTGCGTTGAAAAAGTCAGACGGCGCTCCTTCCCTTCCAAACTCTGCCATGCACCCAAACAGTGGTTTACCCCCACATATGGGGTATCAGCTCACTCAGGACAAATTGCACAATAACTTTTGGAGTCTTGTTACCCTTGGAAAAATAAAAATTGGGGTGAAAAGATCATTTTTGTGGAAAAAATATGATTTTTAAATTTTACGGCTCTACGTTATAAACTTTTGTGAAGCACTTGGGGGTTCAAATTGCTCACCAAAGATCTAGAAAAGTTCCTTAGGGGGTCTAGTTTCCCAAATGGGGTCATTTGTGGGGGGTTTCCACTGTTTAAGCACATCAGGGGCTCTCCAAATGCAACATGGCATCCAATCTCAATTCCAGCCAATTTTGGTTGGAAAAAGTCAAATGGTGCTCCTTCGATTCCGAGCTCTGCCGTGCGCCCAAACAGTGGTTCCCCCCACATATGGGGTATCAGCGTACTCAGGACAAATTGGACAACTTATGTGGTCCAATTTCTCCTGTTACCCTTGGGAAAATAAAAAATTAGTGACTAAAAGATAATTTTTGTGGGAAAAAAATAGGATTTTTTATTTTCATGCCCGGGCATTATAAACTTGTGTGAAGCACTTGGGGGTTCAAAGTGCTCACCAAAGATCTAGATAAGTTCCTTAGGGGGTCTAGTTTCCAAAATGGGGTCACTTGTGGGGGGTTTCCACTGTTTAGGCTCATCTGGGGCACTGCAAACGGAACATGACCCCCATCAACGTCTGCATTCCAAAACGTTACTACTTTCTTTCCAAGCCCTGCCGTGCACCCAAACAGTTCCCCCCCCCCACATATGGGGTATCAGCGTACTCAGGACAAATTGGACAACAACTTTTGGGGTCCAATTTCCTTGGGAAAATTCAAAAATTTGGGACTAAAAAATCATTTTTGTGGAAAATTGTTTTTTTTTTTTTCACACCCAGGCATTATAAGCTTTTGTGAAACACTTGGGGATTCAAGGTGCTCACAACAGATCTAGATAAGTTCCTTAGGGGGTCTAGTTTCCAAAATGGTGTCACTTGTGGGGGTTTCCACTGTTTAGGCGCATCAGGGGCTCTCCAAACACGACATGGCGTCCAATCTCAATTCCCGCCAATTTTAGTTTGAAAAAGTCAAACGGCGCTCCTTCCCTTACGAGCTCTGCCGTGTGCCCAAACAGTGGTTTTCCCCATATATTGGGTATTGGCGTACTCAGGAGAAATTGCATAACAACCTTATCTGTCCATTTTCTCCTTTTACCCTTGTGAAAATAAAAAAAAAAGTTTGTAAAAGATCATTTTTGTGGCTAAAAAGTTAAATATTCATTTTTTCCTTCCACGTTGCTTTAGTTCCTGTGAAGCACCTGAAGGGTTAATAATCTTCTTGAATGTGGTTTTGAGTACCTTGAGGGGTGCAGTTTTTAGAATGGTGTCACTTTTGGGTATTTTCTGCCATATAGACCCCTCAAAGTGACTTCAAATGAGAGGTGGTCCCTAAAAAAAATGGCTTTGTAAATTTTGTTGTAAAATGAGAAATCGCTGGTCAACTTTTAACCCTTATAACTTCCTAACAAAAAAAAATTTTGGTTCCAAAATTGTGCTGATGTAAAGTAGACATGTGGGAAATGTTATTTCTTAACTATTTTGTGTGATATATTTCTCTGTTTTAAGGGAATAAAAATTCAAAGTTTGAAAATTGCAAAATTTTAAAAATTTTCGCCATATTTGCGTTTTTTTCAAAAATAAACTAAAGTTATATCGAAGAAATTTTACTTCTAACGTGAAGTACAATATGTCACGAGAAAACAGTCTCAGAATCGCGAAGATCCGTTGAAGCGTTCCAGAGTTATAACCTCATAAAGAGACAGTGGTCAGAATTGTAAAAATTGGCCCGGTCATTAACGTGCAAACCACCCTTGGGGGTGAAGGGGTTAAGATTCACATTCTTCTTGTGTTGTGCAGATCTATTCCACTCCAAACAATCAGAAACATATTGTCTAACTTCTTGGACTTGGCACTGAAGGGGTTGATTCTGTATTCATATAGGTTTGTAGAACAATAGGATTAAGGTCTTTTTCTCAACTCTGTTCATGTTGTAACATTTTTGCAGTGAAGAAGAGGCTGGGACCTCTGCGGAGTCAAATTCAGTTTTGAGAACTGCGTAAGTAAAGCGAGCGTCTGTGATAATATAGGAGAGAAACTGCCCACTAATCCTACAGAAACCTCTGGAAGAGCATGGCATTGTGAATGTTACACATATATAGCCTTTATTCTACTGAGTTAAACAACTCCGCTTTATCTCATGATGGAAGAACCTTTGGATGGTAAAATATTTTCCTCATAAAGCAGTTTATTGAAAAAAATCCGATTTAAATCCAAAAAATCCTATTTAAATCAAAAAAATCCGATTTTATTTTTTTATTTTTTTATTTTTTTAAAAAAAATCATTGATTTTTATCCACCCTGATTGTGGGGGTCTGTTTTGGGTTCTGTTTTGTGATAGTATTTAGATTGAGAGATAGAAAGGAGCCAAATTGTGGTTTCTGCGCTGCTGATTTGGCTCCTTTTTCTATATCTCTGGTTGGAAGACCCGTGGATCTGCAGCAGCTGTCTATCTATAGTTGTGTGATCACAACCTTCCCAGGTTAGCATACCCTTGATTGCTTTATTTCCTTTAATTTGGATAAGATCCTATTTGCACTTTCTTTCTAGTTTCTACAATAGATTGAGAAATACAGATTCTGCATACTGCTCCTTTATTTTTCCAGTTCTAAAAAAGACCTAATTGAACCCAGACAAACCCCACAATAATCAATGACGTCCCTCTGCGTATGTTTACATGCGTTATGCGACAAATCCATTTTGGACATGATTCTATTTGACTTATCCTAAAAAAACTGAATGTCCAAAAGCCAACATTGGCTAACGAAGACTAACCTGAACAAATACCGGTACTTCCAGCTTCATAAATGATGTTGCATCGATATGTTATTATTGACATCTGACACATTCGTGGACTATTCATGTATATTCAGCCTCTTCTTGTGCCCCCAGAATGGAGACGTGGCTGCGCATGTGTGGCTCTCTAGTCACATCTGTGACATTTTGTACAATTTCCATGCACGCTTGCCTTGGGATATGCTACATATGTAGGAGATGGGAACTCTCCACTGTCATTGATTTTGGGTATAAACATTCATTATTTTGAGCAATTGAGTTATCAAAAGCTTCCTTTGCTTTTTTTTTCTTCCTTTTTTTGTGGGGGAAGGGAACATTCTTCTTTTAAAGCACTTTTGCTTGGCTTTCAGTGGCTAGTCCACACTTGTTTCCCTGCTTGAAGTGTTGCTATTAATCATGAATGCCTGGTATTCCTGACCTTTTAACGTTTTGTTTCTATATCTTTAGAATGCTAGTGCTTTTAAGCCAGTCTTGTAGCGTTTGCAAAATGACCGGATAGTAAAGAAGTTGTGTCCTTTTGTTCAATTTTTTTAATTTCACTAATGTCTCCAGAATGTTTTATAAAGAAAAATGTATTTAGTTGACAGATTATTTTATATTACTATTTGGTGTTTTGCAAAAAGGACTTGATTGCAATACAGGAGCCGATAAGTCAGTCATTGATGGCGTCATCCTTTGCTGTAAGTGGGGAAACTGACCTTTTATGATGTATTTGCATCTGAGCTTTAAGGGGTTAAACCATCTGCTATCTAATAGTCTTACTGATCTCTGGGAGTCTGATTACTACAATATCCACTTGGCTTTCTCCCTCAGTCCCATAGACAAAAAGGAAAATGGGCCAATGCTAAAGTTTGGGCACCTTGCATGATTAGTACCTTGTAGCACCACCCTTGTAAGTATCACAGCTTGTAAACACTTTTTGTAGCCATCCAAGAGTGTTTAAATTCTTGTTTGAGGGATTTTCATCCATTCTTCCTTGGAAAATTCTTCCAGTTCTGTGAGATTCCCGGGTCGTCTTGCGATCACTGCTATTTTGAGGTCTAGCCACAGATTTCAATTCTGTTCAGATCAGGTGACAGTAAGGGCCATTGTTAAACCTTTCAGCTTACACCTTTTGAGGTAGCTCGATTGGGTTTTGACATGTGTTTAGGATCATTATCCATTTGTAGAAGCCATCCCTTTTTAACTTTTTTTTTTTTTTTACAGATGGTGTTATGTTTGCATCAAGAATTTGTTGAAATTTCATTGAATCCATTCTTCCTTGTAGCCGTGAAATTTTCCCCGTGTCATTGGCTGCAACACAATCCCTAAGAATGATTGATCCACCCCCCATGCTTAATGGTTGTCAAGATGTTCTTTTCCTGAATTTCTGTGCCCTTTTTTCTCCACACATACTCCTTTTCTCCACTTTTGATCATTGTGGCCAAAGAGTACCATTTTAACCTCATAGGTCCACAGGACTTGATTCCAAAATGATTCAGGCTTGTTCAGATGTTCTTTTGCATACGTCTGATGCTGAATCTTATGGTGACGATGCAGGAGAGGTTTTCTTCTGATGACTCTTCCATGAAGGCCATATTTGTGCAGGTGTTTCTGAACAGTAGACCAATGTATCACAACTCCAACGTCTGCTAAATCTTTTTGAAGGTAAATTGCAGTTAAGCGAGAGTTCTGATTTGCCTCTCTAGCAATCCAATAAGTAGCTCTCACTGAAATTTTGCTTGGTCTTCCAGACCTTATCTTGAACTCCACTGTTTCTGTTGACTGCCATTTCTTAATTACATTTCGAATGGAGGAAAGGGCAACTTGAAAACTCTTTCCTATCCGCTTATGGCCTTCTCCTGCTTTGTGGGTCTCCACCATTTTTATTTTCCGAGTGCTAGGCAGCTGCTTAGAAGAACCCATAACTGCTTTTTTTTTTTGGCACAAGGTTAGAGGCGGCTGGATTTTTATGAAGCTGGAAAATTTGCATCACCTCGCCTTTCCTAACAATGATAGTGAACAAGCCATAACCCGAACAGGCTAATTAAGGTCTGAAACCTTGGCCAAAGTTATCTGAGCTCACAAATCTCCAAGGGTGCCCAAACTTTAGCATTAGCCCATTCTTCCTTTTTGTAATTTTTAAAATTAAAAAATTGCCAATATATTTTGTCTAAAATACAAAGGAAATGTGTAATCTTTAATTTTAGGTCTTTTAGAGATTTTCATCTTCAACTTGCTTTTACAAGTACATTAACCCCTTCCCGACCCATGTCGCCTACATAGGCGTCATGAAAACCGGTGGCATCCCGACCCATGACGCCTACGTAGGCGTCATGCTATAAATCATGTTCCTGCGGGTTGGGTGACCGGGGTCACTAAAAGGTCATCCGACCCGCAGGCACAAGACCCTTAGTGCATCACCACAGTGGGGGTGGCTTAAAATAATAAAATAAAGAAATTTTTTTTTTCCTTTCCTTTGCACACGTTGCGGATTTTGCTGCGGATCCGCAGCGGATTGGAAACCATGTACAGTACAATGTAAATAAATGGTAAAAGAAACCCGCTGTGTACATGCTGCGGATTTTTCCGCGCAGATTTGGTGCGGTTTTAAATCCGCAGCATGTCCATTCTTTGTGCGGATTCCGCAGCGTTTTTACACCTGTTCCATTATATGTGTAAAACCGCAGGGCAAATCCGCACAAAAACCGCAGTAAATCCGCAACGTGTGCACAGGCCCTTAATCCGCGCTAAATCCGCAGGTAATTTTACCTGCGGATTTAGCAAAATCCGCACGGAAAAATTGGCAAGTGATTCCGCAATGTGTGCACGGGGCCTTAGGGTTAGGCTGGGTTCATATTGCGTTATGGCAGTCCGTTAGACCGTTATTGTATCTTCTGACATGTATCATGTTACAATACCCCAGCTATGATTACAGGCGGTTTTTCAGGATTGGAGTTACCTTGATTTTAATTATGTTTTATTGCACTTTTTGTATAAACCAATAAAATTTGATATTATTGCACTTCATTATTATTGGTGTAGTGTGCGTTACTACGGTAGTTCTTTTCTCCTCAATACAGTTGTTGTTCTCTACCGATCCGCACCTCCCTATTTATTTATTATTATTTGATGCGCCCATTCCCCCTTATATTATACACCGCGGTATAACGCGGTGTAACACAGTCCGTTAACGCTGCCCTTCAACCCCATTGTCGGGCGCATCGCGACGCATGCCGTAAAGCGGCATGTGTTCGCGAAGTGCCGTCATTCAGTGACGGAGCCTCGGACGCAGGCTGCAGCGTCTGGGCTCTGTCACCGCTAGCACAGATGAATCATCTGCTGATTCACCTGCGCTAGCGGGTATAGCATAACGCGATAGCGTTATGCTATACCGTTACCAGCCCGTCAACACTATGTGTTGAACGGGCTGGTAAAATGCAATACAAACCTAGTCTTAGGGTTAGAGTTAGAACTAAGGTTAGCGTTAGCCTTAAGGTTAGCATTAGGGTTAGAATTAGGGTTACGGAATTTGGGTTAGGGTTGGAATTAGGGTTAGGGTTGGAAGTAGGGTTGGGATTACGGTTAGGTTTGTGGTTAGGGTTAGAGTTAAGATAAGTGTTAGAGGTGTTTTGAGGTTAGGGTTGGGATTCGGGTTAGGCTTGTGGTTAGGGTTATGGTTAGAGTTAGGGTTAGGGGTGTGTTGGGGTTAGGGTTATGGTTAGGGTTTGGATTAGGGTTAGGGGTGTGTAGGGGTTAGGGTTGGGGTTAGGGGTGTGTTGGGGTTAGGGTTGGAGTTAGAATTGAGGGATTTCCACTATTTAGGCACATCAGGGGGGCTCCATACGCGACATGGCACCACCATTGATTTCTGCAAATTTTGCGTTCAAAAAGTCAAACAGTGCTCCCTTTATTTCGAGCCCCGACTTGTGCCCAAACAGTGGTTTACCCCCACATATGGGGTATCAGAATACTCAGGAAAAATTGCACAACTTTGGGTTCTAATTTCTCCTTTTACTCTTGGGAAAAAAAAATTGGGGACTAAAAAAATGATTTTTGTGGAAAAAAAAATGATTTTTTATTTTCACGGCTTTGCGTTATAAACTTCTGTGATGAACTTGGAGATTCAAAGTGCTCACCACACATCTAGAGGAGTTCCTTGGGGGATCTAGTTTCCAAAATGGGGTCACTTGGGGGGGTTTCTACTGTTTAGGCACATCATGGGCTCTGCAAAGTAACATGACGCCCGCAGACCATTCCATCAAGTCGGCATTTCAAAACGTCACTACTTCCATTCGGTGCTCCGACGTGTGCCCATACAGTAGTTTTCTCCCACATGTAGGATATCAGCGTACTCGGGACAAATTGGACAACAACTTTTGGTGTCTAATTTCTCCTGTTACCCTTGAAAAAATAAAAAAATTCGGGACTAAAAGATCATATTTGTGGAAAAAATATGATTTTTTTATTTTCATGCCCTGGTGTTATAAACTTCTGTGTAGCCCTTGGGGGTTCAAAGTACTCACCACATATCTAGATAAGTTCCTTGCGGGGTCTAGTTTCCAAAATGGGGCCACTTGTGGGGAGTTTCTACTGTTTAGGCACATCAGGAGCTCTGCAAACGTAACATGACGCCCGCACACCATTCCATCAAAGTCAGCATTTGAAAACGTCACTACATCCCTTCCGAGCCCCGACATGTGCCCATACAGTAGTTTTCTCCCACATATGGGATATCGGTGCACTCAGGACAAATTAGACAACAACTTTTGGGGTCTAATTTCTCCTGTTACCCTTGGGAAAATAAAAAAATTGGGGACTAAAAGATCATGTTTGTGGAAAAAATAAGATTTTTTTATTTTCATGCCCGGGCGTTATAAACTTCTGTGTAGCCCTTGGGGGTTTAAAGTACTCACCACACATCTAATTAAGTTCCTTGCGGGGTCTAGTTTCCAAAATGGGGTCACTTGTGGGGAGTTTCTACTGTTTAGGCACATTAGGGGCTCTGCAAACGTAACATGACGCTCGCAGACCATTCCATCAAGTCGGCATTTCAAAGCGTCACTACATCCCTTCCGAGCCCTGACGTGTGCCCAAACAGTGTTTCCCCCCACATATGGGGTACCAGCGTACTCAGGACAAACTGGACAACAACTTTTGGGGTCCAATTTCTCCTGTAACCATTGTGAAAATAAAAAATAGGGGGCTAAAACATCATTTTTTGAGGAAAAAAATGATTTTTTATTTTCACGGCTCTGCGTTATAAACTTCTGTGAAGCACCTGGGGGTTCAAAGTGCTCACTGTGCATCTAGATAAGTTCCTTAGGGGGTCCAGTTTCAAAATAGGGTCATTTGTGGGGGAGGTCAAAAGTTTAGGCACACAGGAGCTCTCCAAACACGACGTGTCCGCTAACGATTGGAGCTATTAAAAAAGTCAAATGGCGCTCCTTCCCTTCTGAGCCCTGCCGTGCGCCCAAACAGTGGTCCCCCCCACATATGGGGCACCATCGTACTCCAGAAAAACTGGACAACAACATTTGGAATCCAATTTACCCTGTTACCCTTGGGAAAATAAAAAATAGCGGGCTGAAAAATGATTTTTGAGAAACAAAAATGATTTTGTTATTTTCACTGCTCTGCGTTTATAAACTTCTGTGAAGCACTTGGGGGTTCAAAATGTTCACTACACATCTAGATTAGCTCCTTGGGGGGTCTAGTTTCCAAAATGGGGTCACTTGTGGGGGGTTTCTACTGTTTAGGCACATCAGGGGCTCTGCAAATGCAACATGACGCCCGCAGAACATTCCATCAAGTCTGCATTCCAAAATGGCGCTCCTTCCCTTCTGAGCTCTCCCATGCGCCAAAACAGTGGTTCCCCCCCACACATGGGGTATTGGTGTACTCAGGACAAATTGCACAACAACTTTTATGGTCCAATTTCTCCTGTTACTCTTGTGAAAATAAAAAATAGCGGGCTAAAATATCATTTTTGAGAAAAAAATGATTTTTTTTATTTTTACTGCTCTGCGTTATAAACTTCTGTCAAGCACTTGGGGGTTCAGAGTGCTCACAACACATCTAGATAAGTTCCATAAGGGGTCTAGTTTCCAAAATGGTGTCACATGTGGGGATTTTTCACTGTTTAGGCACACAGGGGCTCTCCAAACGCGTCTTGGTGTCCGCTAACGATTGGAGCTAATTTTCCATTCAAAAAGTCAAATGGCGCTCCTTCCCTTCTGGGCCCTACCGTGCGCCCAAACAGTGGTTTATGACCACATATGAGGTATCTGTGTAATAATTAGAAATTGCCCAACAAATTTTAGGATCCATTTTATCCTGTTGCCCATGTGAAAATGAAAAAACTGAGGCTAAAAGAAAATTTTTGTGAAAAAAAAGTACTTTCTTTTTTTTACGGATCAATTTGTAAAGCACCTGGGGGTTCAAAGTGCTCACTATGCATCTAGATAAGTTCCTTGGGGCGTCTAGTTTCCAAAATGGGGTCACTTGTGGGGGAGCTCCAATGTTTAGGCACACAGGGACTCTCCAAATGCGACTAGGCAACCGCTAAATATTCCAGCATATTTTCCATTCAAAAAGTCAAATGGCGCTCCTTCCCTTCTGAGCCCTGCCGTGTGCCCAAACAGTGGTTTATGACCACATATGAGGTATCTGTGTACTCAGGAGAAATTGCCCAACAAATTTTAGGATCCATTTTTTCCTGTTGCCCATGTAAAAATGAAAAAAGTGATGCTAAAAGAACATTTTTGTTGGATGTCCATTTTTTCCTTCCACATTGCTTTAGTTCCTGTGAAGCACCTGAAGGGTTAATAATCTTCTTGAATGTAGTTTTGAGTAGCTTGAGGGGTGCAGTTTTTATAATGGTGTCACTTTTGGGTGTTTTCTGCTATATAGACCCCTCAAAGTAACTTCAAATGTGAGGTGATCCCTAAATAAAATGTTTTTGTAAATTTTGCTGTAAAAATGAGATATCGCTGGCTAACTTTTAACCCTTATAACTTCCTAACAAAAAAAATTTTGTTTCCAAAATTGTGCTGATGTAAAGTAGACATGTGGGAAAAGTTATTTATTAACTATTTTATGTCACATAACTCTCTGGTTTAACAGAATAAAAACTCAAATTTGAAAATTGCGAAATTTTCAAAATTTTCACCAAATTTCCATTTTTGTCACAAATAAACGCAAAAATTATCGACCTAAATTTACCACTAACATGAAGCCCAATATGTCACGAAAAAACAGTCTCAGAATCACTAGGATCCGTTGAAGCGTTACTGAGTTATTACCTCATAAAGGGACACTGGTCAGAATTGCAAAAAATGGCAAGGTCTTTAAGGTCAAAATAGGCTGGGTCATGAAGGGGTTAAGCAGAGGCGTCTGATGGATGCAATACAATGGCTGCGTCACTCATGGGTACCATTTGTAGGGAAAACCCTGACCTGTATAAAGTATGTATACTATTTGAGACATTACTACACATATTAGGGAAGATCACTGGATGTGACGTGTAGGGTCCTCGTAGGAGGAGTGAGTGGAAACAAGTTCTGGTTTGAGTGAAGCTTACTGGCAGGTAACGGCAAGGCTATCTTGCTTATTGTGTGTCATAAACCTGTATCCCTTTAAGAGCTGCCAGAATGAGGTCACCTCAATTTCCGTAGCAGCAAAGTAACGATTGATTTGTAGACATTAACTATGATGTATGTTTCACAAATGAGTCTGGCTACAAGCTGTAACACGCTAATACTAATTGTAGATTTATATTGGTTGTTTTAGAAGCCAACCCAGCAAAATGGTTAAAGAGCAGTTAAAGTCAGTGTTGTCATTATGCTGAATGACTACGCTATGGATTATGCATCCCCTAACATTAACTGTAAAGGAAGTGGAGACCATTAACAAGCAATCCTATATCTGCTGATGATGTATAGTTTATGGTGTATTTCCTTCGTAGACTAGACCTCTCTAGTACCTACCTCCAGAATGGTGTCCTCTGATCAGTGTCCAGCTTGGCGAGGTGACCACTGGCTACCATATCTGGGCTAAGGAATGCTTAGGGAGGTGTATGCGCATGACTCTTTCCATTCACTTTTTTTAGTCCTATTCTCCCATAGAAGTGTGTATTGAGAGGGACGCACATGTGCAGCCGTCTCCATGTTCATTCTGTGCATGGATGACGGCTAGCAGCTGCCTTAACGGTCAATGTTGGTTCACAATGCTCGGTCTTGCAACGAATGTCCCAAACGGAACTTTCTTCTTGATGTATGTCCATGAAGTTGTAAATTGAGGTCCATATACGGAGCGTGAAATGCGCTTGTGTGCTCCTAGACTTGGGAAGACCTTTTTGTTCTGGAGACAGTTGCAGCTTCTAAAGGATGCTTTTGACTTCTCCTGTGGGGCTTTTGGGAATTTTTGTTTATCCCTTGAGAATTACAGAACCAAATAAGCATTCATTCATTCGTTCATTCAGTACATGAAATTGCATTTTCTGCCGAGAGTAAACCGAGAAATAAGGCTATGTGAGCTGAAATTCTTGTTCTTAGCCGTTGCGTCCCTGGTCATTGTTTGATACGTGCTTGTTATAACCTCAATATAGATTTAGTAACTTAAAAGCCATCGGCGTTGTATGAGAGCATGATTGAGAGCACGCCTCAAATACCGTGGCATCGCTCTGAACTCACTTGATTAATTATTTATTATAAGTACAACTGTCCAGATCAACTCAGTTGTTTTGTTATTCTACATTACATGCATCAGCTACTAGTTATTTTACCAGGGGAACTAAGCTCAGCGCAGAGCTCTGTCACCTCCTATTCTCATCATGATTTCCAATTATAGGTTGTGGCTGTGTCACTGGTCATAAATGGTCTTCAGTAAAATATATCAAATGCTTAAGCGTTATACATAAATCATCCTCAGAGTTGGCGCCTGCACCAGGAGAATTCAGGCAAGTGCCGGGGCCCACTGAACTTATGGTGGTCCATATGACCCTGATTTCTTTTGGCGACTTCCAGTGCACATGTATTACTGATGTTAACACTTTATGCATGCTGATGGCAGCCAATGGCCTAGTCATGGCAGCCAGATGCTTATGGAAAGCTACCATGGTTCAACACCTGAAACCAGCTGTCTGTTTTTTCTCTGAAAGTAAATAAAGTTTAAAAAAAAAAGTGGTAACACTAAGGAATGTTTGCAGAATTTTCCTGAGCAAAAACGGACTTTTTCCACGGTAAAAACACGCATTTTTTTTGTGTTTTTGGTGCGTTTTTTTGCGCAGATTTTGCGCGTTTTTACCGCGATTTTTTTCCTGAACTTTCTAGGTCAATAATATAGCGGGAAAAACGCTAGAATTCCGCGAAATTAATGAACATGTTGGTTCTTCTTCCGAGATGCGTTTTTTTCGCGGAAAAAAACGCACCATGTGCACAAAAATTGCGGAATTCATTCTAAATGATAGGATGCTTAAATCATGCGTTTTTGACGCGTTTTTTTCCCGCAAAAAAACGCGAAAAAAGCGCAAATTATCCTGAACGTGTGAACATAGCCTAAAAATGTAACTGTCTAAATGAATAAAATATCACAACACTATCCCAAATGGTGAATGAATATTATTATACATTTTTATATCTTCATTTATTCCATGGCGCTTTACATGTGAAAGGGGCAAATATAGACGAGTACAATAAATATGAGCAAAACAAGGCACACACAAGTACAGAATGAGAGAGGATATATCACTAAAAAAAACAAATGAAGATGACAGAATGGCTGTTTCTGGTCACATCCCATCTCCCAAAAGAAAGAATTAAAAAATAAAGTCAAAAAGTCCAATGGAACCCAAAATGGTAAAAAAAAAAAAAAAAACCCGCTCATGGGTACTTTTATTTATTTATTTATTTATTTATATATATATATATATATACATATATATATATATATAAATAGTCTGATGGTGCCCTTTCTATTTAAAGGGAATCAGTCACCACATTTTGGCTATATCAGATAAAGATATGACTGAATAGTGCATCCCATAAGTAACCTATCGGTATCTATCATATATCCTGACACCCACGTTTGCATGCCAAAATACCTTTGTAAAGTTCGGATTTCGGTATGTAAATCTGGGCGGTCCGGAGGGCGGTGTTTTTTTCTTCCTCCCGCCCCCCCCATTCCTCGGCTTCTCTTGCGTAGGTCCTTCTGTGCATAGCACAGACGGTGTAGTGTTCCAGCGATTGCGCGTTTTAAAATCGTATTTTGGTATGCTAATCAGGGCTGTCCGGTCCGGAGGGCGGCGTTTTCTCTCTTCTTCTCTTCTCTCCCGTCTGTGCGATTCACGTGATGCACTATTCAGTCATATCTTTGATATAGCCAAAATGGGGTGACAGATTCCCTTTACGTTCTTTGAAGACAAGGATGAAAAATGTGAAATCTAAGAAGGGATCAATGGGACGCATTTCGCCTAAGGGTCTTGTCTTTCCTTGGCACCACCCGTTCATCCTTGTGTAATGAGTATTTGGAAAATGGACTAAAACTACTGAATAGTTTCTCCATTTCAAAGGAACTTTCCCATGTTTTTTGCACTAATGCCTCTTTACCAGGACTACCACCAAGAATTTCGGGCCCCATACTTGCAAAATTTTCAGGCCCTCGAACCTTCCACAGTCCCACCGCCCACTCATAGAAAAACTCCACATCTGCACCACATTCTCACCAATCACTCATTAACAGTTCCCATCTAACACCAGATCACATACATAGCCAGCAGCTTTTGTTTTGTCTAAAAGATTTTTTTAAACCACCACCAAAGCTACGTAGACTCTTTCGGCCGGGCTCTACTCTACTCTAATCTATTAAATATTTGTTAAAATATCCAATACTCTTTTTCGGTATATTTTTATTTGCTTCTTTAAAGGAATGTGTCACATACATTTTTTAAAATGAACAATAATACAACATACAAGGGACAAATACCACCACACCATCGCTCGACAACATAGTGCCATCACATAGTGACCGAATAATACCACATACAAGGGACAAATACCGCCACACCATGACCAGACCACATATTACAACTGCATAGTGACCGAATACTACAATGCTGATCATTAATAAAAAAAACCCATAATACTAATTTCACTATAAGCGCCATTATACACAAGAGCTTTGTATATAGTACACAGTGTATAGTGTCCGTATACAGGTAATACTGTGATCACCAGTGACATTATACAGCGGAGTTCTGTATGTAGTATCAGTGTACAGATGATGCAGTGATCACTGGTGACGTTATACATAGGAGGAGGGTTTGTGTTCCTTATTTGGTGTGAGCTGCAGTCTAGCATTCTTGGTGCCTCTTCATTTAAAGTCTATGAGACTGACCGAAAACTGAGTGCTACACACTTCATAACTAGAGATGAGCGAATTTTGTTTGGATTCAGTTCCGAATACGATCGCATTCAAATATTGTTCTTGCAATATTCGTCAAACACAGCCGAACATCATTAGAGTCAATGGGAGTAGAAATTAACGAATATGTTTGGAACCAATCATAAGACATACATTCGGCACAAATAGTGTTCGAATATGGCCCGAATATGTCAAAATCAGATTCGGGGCCAAAATCCAAACAAATTCGAACCTCTCATCATAACCGTGGATGGAGCAGCAGTGCACAAACCTGACCCACTGCTCCATTTAAAGGGTCCCCAGTCCTCATGATTGCTGGGCATCCCTGTGGATAAATAAGTGTTTAACCCCTTTCTGACCTTGGACGGGATAGTACATCCAAGGTCAGATCCCCCGCTTTGATGAGGGCTCCGATGGTGAGCCCTCATCAAAGCCGGGACATGTCAGCTGTTTTGAACAGCTGACATGTGCCCACACTAGGCGCAGGTGGAATCTCGATCCACCCGCGCCTATTAACCCCTTAACCCCCAGGGGTGGTTTGCACGTTAATGACGGGCCAATTTTTACAATTCTGACCACTGTCTCTTTATGAGGTTATAACTCTGGAACGCTTCAACGGATCTTCGCGATTCTGAGATTTTCTCGTACATATTGTACTTCATGATACTGGTAAAATTTCTTCGATATACCTTGCGTTTATTTTTGAAAAAAAACGCAAATATGGCAAAAATTTTGAAAATTTTGCAATTTTCAAACTTTGAATTTTTTTCCCTTAAAACAGAGAAATATGTCACACAAAATAGTTAAGAAATAACATTTCCCACATGTCTACTTTACATCAGCACAATTTTGGAACCAAAATTTTTTTTTGTTAGGAAATTATAAGGGTTAAAAGTTGACCAGTGATTTCTCATTTTTACAACAAAATTTACAAAGCCATTTTTTTAGGGACCACCTCACATTTGAAATCACTTTGACGGGTCTATATAGCAGAAAATACCCAAAAGTGACACTATTCTAAAAACTGCACCCCTCAAGGTACTCAAAACCACATTCAAGAAGTTTAATAACCCTTCAGGTGCTTCACAGGAGCTGAAGCAACGTGGAAGGAAAAAATTATTTAACTTTTTAGCCACAAAAATGATCTTTTACAAACTTTTTTTTATTTTCACAAGGGTAAAAGGAGAAAATGGGCAGATAAAGTTGTTGTGCAATTTCTCCTGAGTACGCCAATACCCTATATGTGGGGGAAAACCACTGTTTGGGCACACGGCAGAGCTCGTAAGGGAAGGAGCGCCGTTTGACTTTTTCAAACTAAAATTGGCTGGAGTTAAGATTGGACGCCATGTCGTGTTTGGAGAGCCCCTGATGCGCCTAAACAGTGGAAACCCTCCACAAGTGACACCATTTTGGAAACTAGACCCCCTAAGGAACTTATCTAGATCTGTTGTGAGCACTTTGAACCCCAAAGTGTTTCACAAAAGTTTATAATGCCTGGGTGTGGAAAAAAAAAACAACAATTTTCCACAAAAATGATCTTTTAGTCCCAAATTTTTGATTTTTCCCAAGGAAACTGGACCCCAAAAGTTGTTGTCCAATTTGTCCTGAGTACGCTGATACCCCATATGTGGGGGGGAACCACTGTTTGGGCGCATGGCAGAGCTCGGAATGGAAGGAGCACCATTTGACTTTTTCCAACCAAAATTGGCTGGAATTGAGATTGGACGCCATGTTGCATTTGGAGAGTCCCTGATGTGCCTAAACAGTGGAAACCCCCCACAAGTGACCCATTTGGTAAACTAGACCCCCTAAGGACCTTATCTAGATCTTTGGTGAGCAATTTGAACCCCCAAGTGCTTCACACAAGTTTATAACGTAGAGCCGTAAAATTAAAAAATCATATTTTTTCCACAAAATTGATCTTTTCACCCCAATTTTTATTTTCCCAAGGGTAACAAGACTCCAAAAGTTATTGTGCAATTTGTCCTGAGTACGCTGATACCCCATATGTGGGGGTAAACCACTGTTTGGGTGCATGGCAGAGTTTGGAAGGGAAGGAGCGCCGTTTGACTTTTTTAACGCAGAATTGGCTGGATGCCATGTCGTGTTTGGAGAGCTCCTGATCTGCCTAAACAGTGGAAACCCCCACAAATGACACCATTTTGGAAACTAGACCCCTCAAGGAACTTATCTAGATGTGTGGTGAGCACTTTGAACCCCAAAGTGCTTCACAGAAGTTTATAACGTACAGCCGTAAAATAAAAAATCTTTTTTTTTTTTTTACAAAAATGATTTTTTTCGCCCCCAATATTTTATTTTCACAAGGGTAACAGGAGAAGTTGGACCCCAAAAGTTGTTGTCCAATTTGTCCTGAGTACGCTGATACCCAATATGTGGGAGTAAACTACTGTATGGGCGCACATCGGGGCTCGGAAGGGAAGAAGTGACGTTTTGGATTGCAGACTTTGATGGTCTGGGGGCGTCATGTCGCATTTGGAGAGCCCCTGATGCGCCTAAACAGTGGAAACCCCCCACAAATGACCCCATTTTGGAAAATAGACCCCACAAGGAACCTATCTAGATGTGTGGTGAGCACTTTGAACCCCGAATTGCTTCACAGAAATTTATAACGTACAGCCGTAAAAATAAAAAATCCTTTTTTTTTTTTTTTTTTTACAAAAATGATTTTTTCGCCCCCAATATTTTATTTTCACAAGGTTAACAGGAGAAATTGGACCCCAAAATTTGTTGTCCAATTTGTCCTGAGTACGCTGATACCCAATATGTGGGAGAAAACTACTGTATGGGTGCACGTCTGGGCTCGGAAGGGAAGTAGTGACGTTTTGGATTTCAGACTTTGATGGAATGGTCTAGGGGCGTCATGTCGCATTTGGAGAGCCCCTGATGCGCCTAAACAGTGTAAACCCCCCACAAGTGACCCCATTTTGGAAAATAGACCCCACAAGGAACTTATCTAGACGTGTGGTGAACGCTATGAAGCCCCAAGTGCTTCACAGAAAATTTATAACATACAGCCGTAAAAACAAAAAAATAATTTTTTTTTTTTTTTACAAAAATGATTTTGTCGCCCCCAGTTTTTTATTTTCCCAAGGCTAACAGAAGAAATAGGACAAATTGCACAATAACTCTTGTGGTCAAGAGTACGCTGATACCCCATATGCGGGGGTAAACTACTGTTTGGGCGCATGGCAGAGCTCAGAAGTGAAAGAGCACCGTTTGATCTCAATTCCAGCCAATTCTGCGTTGAAAAAGTCAGACGCCATGTCACATTTGGAGAGCCCCTGATGTGCCTAAACAGTGGAAACCACCTAATTCTAACTCCAACCCTAACCCCAACACACCCCTAACCCTAGTCCCAACCCTAACCACAAACCTAACCCTAACACACCCTAACCCTAATCCCAAACCTAACCCTAATCCTAACTTTAGCGCCATCCCTAACCCTAACTTTAGCTGCAACCCTAACCTTAACCATAACCCTAATGGGAAAATGGAAATAAATACATTTTTTTAATTTTATTATTTTTCCCTAACTAAGGGGGTGATAAAGGGGGGTTTGATTTACTATTTATAGCGGGTTTTTGTGATTGGCAGCTGTCACGCTAAAAGACGCTTTTTATTGCAAAAAGTAGTTTTTTGCATCACCACATCTTGAGAGCATAATTTTTGCATATTTTGGCCCACAGAGTCATGTGAGGTCTTATTTTTTGCGGAACGAGGTGACGTTTTTATTGGTACCATTTATGACCACGTGACATTTTTTGATCGCTTTTATTTCGATTTTTGGGAGGTTAGAATGAACAAAAATCAGCAATTCATGAATTTCTTTTGGGGGAGGCGTTTATACCGTTCTGCGTGTGGTAAAATTGATAAAGCAGTTTTATTCTTCTGGTCAGTACGATTATGGCGATACCTCATTTATATCATTTTTTTAATGTTTTGGTGCTTTTATAGAAGAAAAACAATTTTATATAAAAAAATAATTATTTTTGCATCGCTTTATTCTGCGAGCTATAACTTTTTATTTTTTCGCTGATGATGCTGTATGATGGCTCGTTTTTTGCGGGACAAGATGACGTTTTCAGCGGTACCATGTTTATTTATATCGGTCTTTTTGATCGCGTGTTATTCCACTTTTTGTTCGGCGGTATGATGATAAAGCATTGATTTTTTGCTTAGTTTTTTTTTTTTTTAAGGGGTTCACAAAAGGGTTTAACTAGTGGGACAGTTTTATAGGGGGGGTCGTTACGGACGCGGCGATACCAAATATGTGTACTTTTATTGTTTTGTTTTTTTTATTTACAGGAAGAAATGAATTTATTGGGGAATATTTTTTTTTTTTTTTTGTGATTTTTTTTTTACCACTTTTTATTTTTATTTTTTTTACTTTTTTACTTTGTCCCAGGGTGGGACATCACAGTATTTTAGCAGATCGCTGGTGTGACAGCACTCTGTCACACCAGCGATCGCTCTGGCATCGCTGCAGGCTTCCTCAGCGCCTGCTCTCAGCAGGCACTGAGGAAGCCGCCCCCCTGCAGGACCCCGGCGCCATCTTTGATCCGGGGACCTGGAGGGAGGACGGACCCTCGGAACAGTGCGACACATCGTGCTGCTCTGAGGGTCTCAGGGGAGTGCGCAGGGAGCCCCCTCCCTGCGCGATCCTCCCCTGTGCCCCGGTACACCGCGATCATGTTTGATCGCGGTGTGCCAGGGGTTAATGTGCCGGGTGTCAGCTATGTCACATAGTGCCGGGTGTCAGCTGTGATAATCAGCTGACACCTGGCGGCGATCAGCTGCGCTCCCCTCGGGAGCGCAGCTGATCGCCCTGGACGTAATATTCCTTCCATGGGAATTAAGTACCAGGTCACATGGACGTAATATTACGTCCAATGGGATTAAGGGGTTAACTAGTTAAATCCCGCTGTCAAACGCTGACAGCGGGTTTTAACTAACGCTTCCGGCCGCCGTGCCGGAAATACGCGCTTCGCCGACCCCAGTCACGTGATCGGGGTCAGCAATGCGTTGCCATAACAACCTGAGGTCTCATAGAGACCTCTATGGTTGTTGATGAGGCATTGCTATGAGCGCCACCCGGTGGTCGGCGCTTATAGCAATGCTGTAATTCTGCTGCATATGGGCGATTTGCTCATCACCTATATGTAGCAGAGACGATCAAGTAGTGGATGCTTCTAGCCTCCCATGAAGGCTATTGAAGCATGCCAAAATTTTAAAAAAAAGTTTTAAAAAATATGAAAAAAACTAAAAATATAAAAGTTTAAATCACCCCTCTTTCGCCCCATTCAACATGAAACAATAAAAAAAAATTGCTGTGTTAAGATTCGCCTGATCTATCTATATATAAAAAAAAGGATTAACCCGATCGCTAAACGGCGTAGCGGGAAAAAAATCGAAACGCCAGAATTATGGTTTTTTGGTCACCGCGACATTGCATTAAAATGCAATAATGGCCGATCAGAAGACAAAGATCATATCTGCACATAAATGGTATCCTTAAAACTGTCAGCTCGGCACGCGAAAAATAAGCCCTCACCCAACCCAAGATCACGAAAAATGGAGATGCTACAGGTATCGTAAAATGGCACAAATTTTTTAATTTTTTTTAGCAAACTTTGGATTTTTTTTTCACCACTTAGATAGAAAAGAACCTAGACATGTTTGATGTCTATGAACTCGTAATGACCTGGAGAATCAGAATAGCAGGTCAGTTTTAGCATTTAGTGAACCTAGCAAAAAAGCCAAGCAAAAAACAAGTGTGAGATTGCACTTTTTTTTGCAGTTTTAACTCACTTGGAATTTTTTTCCAGTTTTCGAGTACACGACATGCTAAAACCAATGATGTCGTTGAAAAGTACAACTCGTCCCGCAAAAAATAAGCCCTCACATGGCCATATTGACAGAAAAATAAAAGTTATGGCTCTAGGAAGAAGGGGAGCAAAAAACGAAAACGCAAAACCAAAAAAAGCTGAGATCATTAAGGGGTTAAAATTAGTTTTCCACGTTTTTCCCTAAATCTGGACCCCACGTGGCCTAAAACTTTTTAAAAAACACATACTTATTTAGGTATTTTTAGAGCAGCTGGCCTTAGATTTAGAGGACTAGCGGAAAGCCCCTTAATTCTATGCCAACACTGAGTGGGAATTCCACGTTTTTTAGGAGAAATTGGAGTGTTTCTGCTCCAAAAACTCCTTTAAAAAAAAAAAATTGTAAGTGTGAATATAGTGATTTTTGAGCCTTGAGCGCATAAGCCAGTGTAAAGAAGCAGAGCTGTATCGTAAAGCATAAAGGAAGAAAAGAGCAGCAACTAATGCGCTTACCGTATTTTTCGGACTATAAGGCGCACTTTTTCCCCCAAAAAATTGTGAGGAAAATGGGGGGTGCGTCTTATAGTCCGAACGCAGGCTTACTGTGGGGTTGCGGCAGTGGTGTGGCGGTGGCAGAGGTGCGGCGTTGCAGATGCGAGGTGGGCGGCATGCACCTGAGCAGGGTCCCTTCCTCAGGTGAGGTGACGCCGCGGCACGGTGTCCACGGAGAGCAGAGAGGAGAGCTGAGGCAGGTTTCTCGGTGGTGGTGGCCATCTTCCTGAGGTGGCAGGTAGAGTACTCTGCTTCCTGGGGCTTCAGGAAAATGGCCGCGAGAGGCCACGCATGCGCAGATAGAGATCGCGGCGGCCATTATCCTGAAGCGGAGTTCACAGATTGAGACCTCGGCTTCAGGAAAATGGCCGCCGCGATCTCCATTGGCGCACGCGCTGCATCCCGCTGCCATTTTCCTGAAGCCCCAGGAAGCAGAGTACTCTTATCTGCGCACGTGAAACCTCAGGAAGATGGCTGCCACCACGACAAACCCGTCTGTCTCCTCTCTGCTCTCCGTGGACACGGTGCCGCGGCGTCACCTCACCTGAGGAAGGGAACCTGCTCAGGTGCACGCCTCCTACCGCGCCTCTATAATGCCGCACCTCTGCCACCGCCACACCACTGCCGCAACCCCCCGGTAACTTGTGGTTAACCCGGCTTTCCTGCTTGCCTCGGACACCGGGCCGCGGCGTCACCTCACCTGAGGAAGGGACCCTGTATTAGCATCACCGCACCTCTGCCACACCACTGCCACAACCCCTGCTGTACCACCGCCGGCCCTCAGGCACCTTAAAATTTGAACAATAAGACGGACCCCCAAATTGTAAAAATCTTTTTTTCTGCTATTTTCACCCCAAAATTTGGGGTGCGTCTTATGGTCCTGTGCGTCTTATAGTCCGAAAAATACGGTACATCGTTGTAGTAATAGGCACTGGCGTTTATGTTCTGGATTTTTTTTATGCAGTTTAGAAAGTTACTTTAGGAGATATAATGACACTCAGAATTTGGGTAAAGCCCCAACCTATATTATGTAGCTTCTGAAAATAAACTTCTAATATATGTAACTTGATGTCACTGTTCTGTTGTACATTCATGCTAGGACTGTGGAGGTAACGTGCTTAGTGCTGAATTTACTGCTACCCATTATTTATATCCCCCTTGTTCATGGTTCTTAAAGAAGGGAGCTAATTTACAATGTTTTTGGCATTCATAAACTATGTCAAGTACATAAATTTGATGAACAGAGCTTCATTTGCTTTTTTTTTTATTGCTATTCCTCTTCTGACCTTGACCTCATCGGTGTTATGTGAGTTCATGGTACGGCATCCTGTACATGTAAGGTAACTAGAACTTTTCCAAAATCCGATCATGACACAGATATCACTTATTTTCTTTTTGGGCTTGTGCTATCATGACCCACCATTAACAAAGCAGCTTAGAAGAAATGTGTGGTTTTGTGGAGTTGAATAGAATAGCTGGCAGACATTCAAAGATTAATTATTTGTTTTCTGAGTAAAGGAGGGAGCAGTTTTCTGTCTAATCTTGTTCTGGTTTCTTATAATTCACAAAATACTCTGATACTCTGTAATATTATCATCTTTTGTGAATGAAGTATAATTACGAACAGGTATAGCGGGCCAGGTTTTGCAGTCACAACTGGACACCGGAGGCTAATGAAGTCCAAAAGGTCCTAATGTCATACAGGGGATGACCAGTTGTGTTTTATAGACCTCTTGATAATTGGGGACCTTGTTGGAGAGTTTGCATTTTGGGTCCACAAACTCAGTTATGCCACTGATCACTAAGGGTTACTGTAATGTATCTTCACATTGCAATTCTGAAAGCTTTTAAAGGGAATCTGTCACCCCATTTTAGGCATATCAGCTAAAGATATGACTGAATAGTGCATCCTATAAGCAAGCTATCGGTATGTAGCTTATATCCAGATACCCCGTTTTGATAGCAAAATACCTTGTAAAGATGGGATTCTTTTCTGTAAATCAGGGCGGTCCGGTCCGGAGGGCGGCGTTTTCTCTCTTCTCCCCCCCGCTCCTCTGCATCTCTTGCGTATGGCCGTTTGTGAATCGCACAGACGGCGTTCTGCTTCCCGCAATTGCGCTTTTCAAATTACCCCCGCGCATGCGCATATGCTTGCCCAACAGTGGGCGAAGCATAAAATCAATACAGCGCATGCTCAAATCTTTCCTTGCCCCGGAAATGACTGCTTGCCTTGGACGACTTCCGGGGCAAGGAAAGTGAATGACAATAGTTGCACATGCGCTGTAATGATTTTATGCTTTGCCCACTGTTGGGCAAAGCACACTGCGCATGCGCGGGGGGTAATTTGAAAAGCGCAATCGCGGGAAGCAGAACGCCGTCTGTGCGATTCACAGATAGCCATACGCAAGAGAGAGAACGCCGCCCTCCGGACCGAACCACCCTGATTTACAGAAAAGCTTCCCAACTTTACAAAGGTATTTTGCTATCAAAATGGGTGTATCTGGATATAAGCTTCATACCGATAGCTTGCTTATGGGACGCACTATTCAGTCATATCTTTAGCTGATATGACTTAAATAGTGTAACAGATTCCCTTTAAGGAATCATAATGACTAGTTGGTGCGACTATATTCGCTTGTCCCATTCCATCAGCCATGACATTGGTCTGTGGCAGCTGCACGGGTGTGAGAGAACTGCCTCTGGTGGCATCCACTACTGTTCTTTTAATTAGTTTGCCTAGCACAACATTGTCATTGGGGCTTGAAACACATATGAAATTGTGCCAGGCTTCCTAACCAAAAGAGGAGCTGCAGATATCCATAGGTTTGGAGGTCATACTCCATCTCCCTTGATGCCACCACAGACCATTGTCCTGACCAGTGAAATGGAATGTTACCATCGATTCGTACCAACTCTAAGAACTTTCACACTGTGTTCAGGCACACGTTCAGTGACCCCGTTGGGGCTTACGTCCAAACTCCCCCCAAAACAGGATTTGGACATATTTGTCAACGAGGCCATAGACTGTAATGGTGCCAACAGAGTCACCGTGTGCTTTCGTACAACATTTTCGGGTGTATATGCCTAATGGAGGTAGACACCTAGACACAGTCTACTATGCCGGAGTGTTCACCTCCAGTAGGCATACACTCCTGAAAATGATGTACATTAAAGCTTACATTTGTTCTGTTGGCATTAATATAGTCTATGGACCCATCTGCACATACGCCCGAATCCCGTTTAGCAGGGGCTTCAGACTTAAGCCCCAAAGGGGCCACTGGAAATATTCCAAAATGCAATTTGAAAGCACATTATAATGGAATTCTTATGGATCTCTTTAAAATGTAAATGAACCATGAACATATATATTGTAAGTATATTGCATTACTCTGCTTGTACTGGTCCTTAGTTACAACATGTAGTGTAGCCCGGAGCTGTATTGACTATTTAACTTCATTGATAGCCTGATATGTCCCTGCATTCCTTCATGGTTCAGTGACTATACAGAGCTTGCCCTTGTGATTTGCATTCTGACAAGTTTAATTTTAACACCAGACAAAGCTTTTCCATCTATACACTTTTTTTTCATAAACTAGTATGTTTATTGAGCACAGCATATAGTTACAACATATCTACCATATATACTCATGTATAAGCCGACCCGTGTATAAGCCGACCCCCCTAATTTTGCCACAAAAAACTGGGAAAACTTATTGACTCGCGTATAAGCCTAGGGTGAAAAATGATTATGCCCCCATATGATGCTCCACAGATTATGCCCCCATATGCTGCACAGATTATGCCCAATATGCTCCACAGATTATGCCCCTATATGCTCCACAGATTATGCCCAATATGCTCCACAGATTATGCCCCTATATGCTCCAGATTATGCCCCCATATGCTCCAGATTATGCCCAATATGCTTCAGAGATTATGCCCCCATATGCTCCAGATTATGCCCCCATATATTCCACAGATTATGCCCCCATATGCTCCATATTATGCCCCCATATGTTCCACAGGTTATGCCCCCATAAGCTCCAGATTATGCCCCCATATGTTCTACAGCTTATGCCCCCATATGTTCCACAGCTTATGCCCCCATATGCTCCAGATTATGCCCCCATATGCTCCAGATTATGCCCCCATATGCTCCATATTATGCCCCCATATGCTCCATATTATGCCCCCATATGCTCCATATTATGCCCCCATATGCTCCACAGCTTATGCCCCCATATGCTCCATGTTATGCCACCATATGCTCCATATTATGCCCCCATATGCTCCATATTATGCCCCCATATGCTCCATATTATGCCCCCATATGTTCCAGATTATGCCCCATATTCTGCTGCAAAAAAAAAAATGATATACTCACCTCTCGTCGCTGGGGGCCAGGTGCCTGTGTCCTGAGCAGGCAGTGACACTGGCGCGCTATTGGGGACAAGTGCCGGTGTCACCGCTCGGTCAGGACCCCGGCACCTGAGATATTTACCTGTCCTCTCTGCACCGCAGCGCTGCGTCCTCTTCCTGGTCCTCGGCAGTGAATGATCAGGCAGGGGGCGCGGCGCTCACTAATGACATCATCGCGCCCTCTGCTGATCATTCACAGCCAGAGGAGTCAGACGAGGACGCAGCCTGCAGCGTGGAACGGGACAGGTAAATATAGCTATACTCACCCCTCCACCGCGCGTCCCTGCAGCCTCTCCTCTTCTCCCGGCGCTCTCCGCAGCGCTTCCTTCCTACAGCGGTCACATGGTACCGCTCATTAAAGTCATGAATATGTGCATATTCATGACATTAATGAGCGGTGTCATGTGACCGCTGCAGGAAGGAGCCGGAGATCGTCGGAGAAGCAGAGGGGGCTGCAGAGACCGTGGCGGCGGAGAGGTGAGTATAATCCGACACCCCCGCTCCCCCTCCCTCGCCGACCCCCGTATAAGCCGAGAGGGGGACTTTCAGCCCTAAAAAATGGGCTGAAAATCTCGGCTTATACACGAGTATATACGGTAAATACAACCAAAGAGGTAGTTTTCATTATAGTGGTATAGACCATAGTGATACTGTCAAAAGGCTTAAAAAAATACAAGATATGTTAACGTTAAATCACATATCAGAATATCCCTTTTTTTAAGAAACTTATGACATATTAACAAATTGTTCATTAACTTCTTGCATTCAAGTTGGACTTTGTCAAGCCTGACAAAGAAAAAAAAAAAAGAACTTTCAGTAGAAAATTGTCAAAATAGAAAAGTCAAGAAGAGATCCTAAAAGTACTGTCACACTAGGCGGGATCGCTAGCGATATCGCTTAAGCGACAGCGATTTTATGACGCAACAGCGACATCGTCAGCGACGTCGCTGTGTGTGACATGTAGCAGCGATGTGGCCCCTGCTGCGATGTCGCTGATCGTGCACGAACGTTCTGGGCCGTATTTTGATCGTTGGTGTCCCGCTGGTGAGCCTGAATCGCTGAGTGTGACACCCTTTATGAACGATGAGCGACCTCGTTGGTGACTCATATGTCAGCGGCGCAGGCGGGACTAGGTTTTAACGCCCCTCAGCTCCGATTGGTGGCCACAACATCACCTCAGCAATGGATGAAAACGGAAAACTGCGCCCCCATCCATTGTTTCAAAAAAAAACAAAAAAAAAAACAGTACCTACCTTACAAGACATTTTTGGGATCCTGAAAAAATGAATCCGGGGCAAACGCAATAGTGGCACAGACTGGATCACAGTAGCTGCAAAGCAGAAGGCTAGCAGGACGCAGTATGGAACGATGCTGGAAATTCGTATGAGCCACTTGCGCTCGAGAACAATGGAAGGGAACGCTAATACGTCGTCTTTTATGACGCGGTCGTCCAATCACAAAGCGAGAGCTGTGACATATGACATACAGTGACCACCAATCTGTGCTGAGGGGCGTGGAAAAGGTTGCGCTCAATCACGCCTATCGAGGTCGGGATCTTTAACAATACATGCTGTGTGACAGGTCCCAACGACCGCTCAGGTCGTTATACAGAACGCTGATGTGTCGTTTATGAGATCTTCCTGTTTGGAAGCTAACTAGCGACCATATAGCGATGTACAAACGATCTCTGCCAGGTCGTGTCGTTGTTGTGATCGCTGGTGCTATCGCTTAGTGTGACAGTACCTTAAAGGGAATCTGTCACCTCATTTTAGCCATATCAGCTAAAGATATGGCTGAATAGTGTGTCCCATAAACAACCTATCGGTATGTTGCTTATAACCTGATACCCCCGTTTTGATGCTAAAATACCTTAGTAAAGTTGGGATTCTTTTGTGTAAATGAGGGCGGTCCGTTCCAGAGGCAGCGTTTACTCTGTCCTCTCCCCCCCCCCGCTCCTCGGCATCACTTGCGTATCGCCGTCTGTGAATCCCACAGACGGCGTTCTGCTTCCCGCGATAGCGCTTTTCAAATTCGGCCCTGCGCATACGCAGTCTGCTTTGCCCAACAGTGGGAAAAGCATAAATTCATTACAGCGCATGCGCTACTCTTTCCTTGCCCCGGAAATGACTGCTTGCCTTGGACTTCGCGGCGCTTAGTTACCCGATGTGTACCTTGGATACCAGCTCCCAGCTTCTGCTGTACAGCGCTGGGAGCTCGCTGATTGTTGGTTTCCCGCTGTCACGGCCAGCGGGACACCAGCGATTGAAAAAATGGTCCAGGCCATTCGACGACGATCAGCGATATCCAGCGGGGGGGGGGGCGGTCGTCGCTACGTGTCACATGTAGCGAGATTGCTGACTAGGTCGCTGTTGCGTCACAAAATCGGTGACGCTTCAGCGAGCTTGCTAGCGATCTCGCTATGTGAGACGGGCTTAAGTTAAGAGAGGTCCAGCTTAGCGATCTTCTGCAGACCAGGCAGATAGGGGGAGTCTCCTGCTTTACATCCTATTTTACATTCACACACAACATGTGGGGATGAGGGGGACATTAACTGTGATGTGAGGCAAAATAGGATCAGAAAGTAATGTGGAAATTGCGAGAGGAAATACTGTGGTATCTTGCGTTTTTCTTTTCTTCACAAATATGCACGTTTTTACAGAAAGCAGTACGGTTGGAAATCACATGTTTGTGCATTCATATGGTGTTGTATTTTGTTTAATCTGTGTTTTGTAATTAATTCTGATAATGTGAAAAACTGCTAATGACATTGGGAATCATGAAAGCAAAATGTGTAAGATTATTTCCTAACATTTAATTTTTCCGCTCTTTGCTTTATTGCACTCCCATGTTAGTAAATGGGAAGAGAGGGAGCAGGTTATGTGTATGCAATGTGAAATTGTAAGTGATCAGATGGGACATTCTCTTTTATTAAGCTCACGAGCAGTATAAAGTCAAGGAAACCTCTGTGCATAAACTTTCTGGAATACAGACACTTCCTTCTCGTTATGAAGGTATTGTTCTGAGCTCTGTAATGGACAGGCCACGCAACTTCTGAATTTTAATGCTGCGTGTGTGCGCGTGTGCGTGTGTAAGAAAAAAAGAGAAGTGGAACCTGAGCATCTGTATGGTTTTCATTCTTTATACTAGTGGTTTTTAAAGGTCACTAATAAAGATTAAAATAGTTGTTAGCTAAATGTTCTGTATACTCTATGGAAAACATTCCTTATCTTGTTCTGCAGATTGATGGAGAAGCCATTAAGAAACTGTTATGCAATGCTGAATGCTAAAATCAATATATCCCAAATTGGGAACAAAGTATTTATTACTCCGTCCCCATGCAAATGGCTGTAATGCAGTCCCAATGGTGACTGCATTGCATATATATAAAAATGAAGCCCCCGCTGTGTTTTTTTTTTTTTATGTAGTTCTCAGTAATGTGTTAAGACCACCATACACGTTTCATTAGTCTGGCTAACTCCTTTTTTTTTTTCAGGGTGACTGAACTTCCATTTAATGTAAAAGTGGCCTCCTCGCTTTCCCTTTAAAGATGATGTTGAGGGCGAGAAGGATCCGGCGGTTTGCATTCATATGCTTGATCCTTATGTTCTCCCACCAGATGAGCTGCTAGCAGCAGCTTTGTCTACTTTACCCCATGAGAAAAATCTTAAGTTTGGCCAACTATTCATATGTATGGAGAGTCAGGAGAGAGAACTTTTTGTCAAATGAATGTTCTTGGGTGTATAGGTGCCTTTATACGTTCCCTGTAAAATATATGTAATACCTAAACCTGATTTCTACCATCTCTGAAAATAGATGTTCTTTTGTGTGTGTACAGAGTCCACACATTGTTCGTCTTCATTCCTTCTCTGGTTGCCACATTCTATCTAGCTGCCTGAAATGCTTGGAGATTGTAGCCATTCGTCATAATCCGAGGTTTTGTTGCCCCGAGCAGTCCTTAGAAGTGTTGTCCAGACAATTACAGATGGCCAAATCTTTTATTCCTTGCTTTCCTAGACACTTATGGCCCAACCACCCCCCCCCCCAATTACACATAGCAACGCTCCAGCGTTCCCAACAACGATACAATCTGGTAAGGATCGCTGGTACATTGTTACATGGTCGCTAGTAAGTTGTCAAACAGGCAGATCTACTCAACGACGCAGCAACGATACGGCAATCCATATAACGACCTCGACGGTCGTTGGGACCTTGTCACAGCAGCGATTCTGACAAAGACAAAGCAAAATCACGTCTGCGTCGCTGAGTTCTGAGTCGCCAACGAGGTCGCTCGTCGTTTTTATGGTGTCAAACACGGCGATGCATGCTGGCCAGCGGGATGCCAACGATCAAAAAATGGCCTAGGACATTCCAGCACGATCAGCGATATCGCAGCGAGGTGCTGGTCGCCGCTATGTGTCACACGTAGCGAGGTCGCTGTTGCGTCACAAAACCTGTGACATTTCAGTGATCTTGCTAACGATCTCGCTATGTGTGAAGTACCCTTTAGTCTACACTCTCTAAAGTTAGAAATGGCCAGTCCAATAATAGATTTAAGTAAAGATTTCGATGTGTCACGTCTACTGCCATTTCTTTCAGGTTTTGTAAAATATAGTCCTCTTTTTAGTGTAAAAGGTGTCTACAATATGTAATTTATATCACTTCCCACAAAAGAAAATGTAATTTTGAGAATAAAATTTGACCTGATGTAAATGGTCACTGTACGTTCAGGCCACTCAGTCTAATTAAACAGATAATATAGTGTATAGGCAATCTGTAAATCAATTTCATTTAAAGCACCATTAATTCCAAAAGGCTGTGTATGTTAAAGGGAACCACAAAGAGAATGAATGTGATCCTGTCTGCCTGATTGCAGCCAGGTCTGTTTTACTCTGAAACCACACAGCATTTTAGAGAAAAGCATACTTCGAAAAGTTGGCTGAAAACTGTATGTGACTGTATGTGTCTGACGTAGGTCCCCAGCAAGTTTCTCTCAATCCCTTTTTATACACATAGGGAAAGATCGGTCAGTCAACAACAATTTTTGTGGTTTGGAGACGCCGGCTGGGGTCCACCTCTGACTAGTCAGCCAAGATCCATAGTGCCCAGGCAGCTCTTCAAACATATCCAGCTGCAGTCACGCGGACACTGCATGACGGATGCTACAAGTGGGCTCGGGCAGCATGAATCTGATGATGGGTTCCCTTTTTTAAAGATGGTATATGATTAGAAAATGACTTTTTAATTTGGGTTTTGCTTTAGAAATATATTTAACTTTTTTTTTCTTTAATTAATGTTTATATCTTAATCTGTATTTAAAAAAAAAAATGGAAATCTGGCAATTTTCACATTGTCCACTAGGACTACTTTAGATTCTTACTTTTGTCCTTTCAGGAAGAGTTTACAACAGTTTCCTAATCCCTGGCAGGAATAAAATGACAGGTAACGCCTCTATACACAGCTGATAACGCAGGATCCATCATAATGGCGCTGTCACAGCTGACCCTGCACCCCCACCCTACACAATAACCTTTCATACCATCATGAAGTGCCTCAATACAAAAGGTAGGGTCTGATCCAGTCCAATGCTGCTAATGTGCATATAGATTTCCTGAAAGAAGAAGCCTGAAGAATAGCCCCAGGGGCCAGTGTGAAAATGATCAGATTTCTAATTTTTTTTTTCTTTTAATATAAATCTTGATATGGGAAAAAAATGTGCCAAAAAGAAAATAAAAAACATTTAACACAAACTTTATTTAAACAAGTCCTTTTCTGAAGATACATTCTGTTTAAGAGGATTCATAAGATATAAGGCAAAGAAAATCAACATAAACGGGACCCGACTCTAGTAAAGCGTATTGGGGTTCTAGAAAAGGAGACAGTGGGTTTGGGGTTGAAAGCAGCTCAGGTGGTAATGAGGTGGGAGCAGTATTATTGTAGGTTTTGGGCTTTTTTTGAGGAGATGGGTTGTAAATTATCATTTCAGTGCTTCAATAATGCAGTACAATCAGATGTGCTGAGGTAGCCAATTTGAGATTATTGGTGGTGTATAGGAAAAATCTTGAGATAATTGTGTGGGTAGACAAGGAGAGGCCAAAGAAGGAGATCTTGTGAGGATCTGGGATTGCAGTTATGGAGGTAGCACAGGAGATTGTCAGACATGTATGGAGGGCCTCCTTGTATGTCAGTGTTGCGAGATGGGAGGTCACAGAAGTATGTTTCAGTAGTGAGGTGGAAGATGATGAGTGCATGCACTCGGAGTGGGTGTCACCACCTAGCACATCCGGGCAAGTGCCGGGGCACTGTACAAACGGGGGGGGGCCACTCGCCATTGAGACCAGGCCCGGAGGGTGATGGGCCAGAAAACACCTCAGCTTGATGTGCGTCCTCGGGAACACATTCAGCTGAAGTGTATTGCAGCGCACAGACCCATGGGGTTCCTGAGCAATACATGTTGCCAGCCAGTTAGAGGCCGGCAGCTGATGTCATGGTACACGTGACTGGGGGCGCATTTCGTGATGTCATGCGTTTCCGTTGCTTGCACACTGAAGTCAACTAATGGCTTTAGAAGAGGACTCCACTCTGCGAGGGGGCGTAGCGGTGGGAAGGTGAGGTTTTTTTTATTTTTTTTAAATCCTCGAGTACACAGTAGCCGTACTACTACATGGAGGACTATGGGCTGTTCATTATACTACATGGATGACTGTAGTAGTGAAATCTTTGGCATTATACTATACTTATATTTTTCTGCTGTATCTAACACATACCACAAATCATGATGCACAAAAGGGCCCACTGAGACTTTTGCCCAGGGTCCACAAATATTTTTCTGCTGTATATAACACATACCACAAATCATGATGCACAAAAGGGCCCACTGAGACTTTCGCCCAGAGCCCACAAACACTTGGAGCCGGCCCTGCGCATAATTTCTTTGTTGACTTGGGGTGGTGTAAGGGGCCAATTTGAGAAATGTTTTTGAGGCACTAAGTGCTTAGTGGTGCATTTTGAAGGACAGCGTAATGTCCGAATGACCAAAGTGAGTGTGGAGTCATCAATTGTGATTTAAAGGTATTGTCTGGATCTTGGGGAGAGGAGTTCAGTTTTGTCTATTTTGAGTTTATGAAGCATTAGGAGAATTATGATGTTTTAGCCTCCAATAATCACTCCCAGGTGCCTGCTAGTAGGTGTCTATCTCATGTTTTGCTGCCTACTGCCTGTTAAATGTAATTAGCCTTTAGTATTCGAGACACGCAAATGTATTACAGATATTGGTTTTATGTAATTGTCTCTGATTTTCCTCTTGCCTGCGCCACTGACCGGACTTAACCTGGAGGGGTGTAACTAAGTGACTACCTGATATTCTCTAGAGCCTGTGATGGTGAGAATAGGCTTGGCTGCAGGCAGGGTGGATAAAAATCATGATTTTTTTTAAAAAATCAAAAAAATCGGATTTTTTTGATTTAAATCGGATTTTTTTGATTTAAATCGGATTTTTTTGATTTAAATAGGATTTTTTAATCAAGTTGTACACAAGCAAAACTTTGTCTTTTTGCAAATCAAATTATTTTACACAAATAAAAATATTAAAACAGTTGATGATTATGAAACCTAATAATTTTTATTTGCACTATTAAACAATCAGAATTGAACTACAGAGAGTAAGTACTTTTTAACAATAGCCTATCTCTAACGTTTGAAGTAAGCAAACATCTTCAGTGACTACATCAGTCCTTTAAGCCTACTGTTTATTTAGGACTTTTAATAGGAAAACTAGTTGTCCTGCTTTAGCAGTTCCTAAGCGGTTTCGGACTGTTGTGTGCACAAAACCAAATGAAGAAAACAATCTCTCTACTCCTGCCGATGAAGCCGATGCAGTCAGTAGCTGAGTAGCTACATTTATTATCTTCGCTGGAAGAACAAGTGATTGCGACTTCCACCAGTCCAGTGGTTTTAGTTCATTAACGACGTTATCTGCAAACATGTATTTTTGAAATGGTGCAGATTCACACTTCAATTTCAGCACAGTTGCCACAATGTCATGGTTAGTATTGGCGAGCCACTCCATTGCAGAGTTGATTTCCGCCTCAGATAGTTTTTTCCCTCTGTAGATGGGATGCAAGATATTGGCTAAATAATGTTCTTCTTTTAATGCTTGGTCCTTGCGGTGGTGTATTGCAACCTTTACATTGTTTGAGAGGTTCAAGCGATCTAGCGAACCTTCTAAATCTTTCCAAACTTCTGTGGCATCAGCTATGGTTGCAGTATCTTTCTGCATTTTATCCAACGCAATAGATATTGGCTTTAACCTTTCCAAAAGGTCCTCGGCATTTCTCTTCACACCAAGATTTAATACTTTGCTTCGTATATTAGCATCAATTTTATCCCGATGTGTTTCACAAATGGACACTAATTTTGACCAGTTGTTAATAAACAGTTCCAAGCATTCAGCCAAGGTATTCCATCTAACATCTTGTGGTAGAACCAACTTCAGTCCTCCCATTTCCTTGTAGGTTGCATGTGCAAAATGATTATTGCGGAAATATTTAACAATTTCTACAACATGTTCCTTGACACCCGAAATATGCAGGTCTTTTGCCAAAAGATGCAACAAATGGGCAGAACAACCGTATGTAATGACATTTGTGTCATCCTCATGTGCCAGTTCCGCTCGCATTTTTGCCACATTGCTTGCGTTATCAGTAACTAAGCTCCTTACATTACATCCAAACTGTTCTTGGCATTGGTGAATTGAGTTCTTAGCAATTTCAAGTAAATATTCAGCAGTATGTGAATTTCCAGATGTGTCGATTGTGTCTGTAAGGTAAGTTTCACCATCTTCTGTTGTGACACAAGTGCAAATTATGGGGTCGTTGTGGATGTTGCTCCAACCATCCAAGCTCATGTTAACAACTTTGTCTTTCAAATATTTTGTACAAGCCGCTCTTTCTTTGTCGTATACAGCCTGAAGATGTTTTCCTGAGATATCAAATCCACTTGGTGGTTTGTAGCCTGGTCTTATTCCTTCGATCATTTGTACAAACAATGGGTGTTCAACTAGTCGGAAAGAAGAATTGGTTGCAAATATGAATTTAGCAATTAATTCATCAAAATGTTCTTTCTGGCTCGTCGTAGTCTTTAAGAGGAATTTTTCTACACTTTGCAAAGTTTTTTGTTGGGCTGCTTTGTTGAAGTTGTACCCAGATATTGATTGTCACGTGCAGCACAAGCCATACTTGACCCTGAAAGCACAGTAATTAAAAATATAATTCGACTGCGTATTTGAAGAAATATAACGAAAATATTTTGAAACAAACTTTTTGAACAATGTAATGGTCCTCGTCCTATAAGGGCTGTCTCAAAAGTTATGCTACTCAAGTTTCCGGTGAAGTTGCTGTAATACTAGTAATATCAGAGCAACTGAAAAAAATTATGTCACAAAAGTTTTAAAAATGTTTTTTTTTTAAAAAATGGTCAATTTGGCAGACTTCAAAAGTGAATTGTAGCCTACAATAAAAAAAAAAATAGGCGTATACACACTCTTTTATTTTTACTTAACGTTAATCTTCTGTGAAATATTGCCTTAACATAAATTTAAATTCTATACTCCAGAACTAGTGCTAGAAATTTTTCTTTTCATAGACTTTAACCATCCCAGTAAAGCGTCTGTTAAAATAGGTTGTAATTGCCAGACTTACCACTAGTGCTAGGGTCCTGGTGCATAAGAAGCTGTGGGGGTTCATTGACATTAGTTGTATCACTATCAACATCTTCATTTCCCTTCTGGTTGCAGTTTTCATAATGTGATTTCAAAAGGCAAACAAGTCCTTGGATATCCTTTTGACAGTATTTGCACTTTGCTCTCCCACCTTTCTTTCCAAGCTCTGCTGGCATCTCAACAAAATGAACCCAAATAGGGTCTCTCTTATGACCTGCCATGGCTCACGCAGATCACTTCTGAAGTTTGATTGTTACTACAGCCAAGTACTGCTGACTGACTATCCAACAAGTTTGGGCATGTCAACTGAATGGAAAAAGAAACTGAAACCAAGCTACAGAAAGTGAAACCAAGCTAGAAGTGTGGAGTTAATTGAACAATGATTGAAAGTTTTAGATTTTAATCGTGATTTATATTAAAAAAATCTTTTGATTTAAATCAGTGATTTAAATCATGATTAAAATCACGATTTAAATCGATCTGATTTAAATAGAAAAAAATCATTTGATTTAAATCATGATTTAAATCGTTGATTTAAATCGGCGTGATTTAAATCAATCCACCCTGGCTGCAGGTAATCACTAGGTACCACTCCAGGGCAGTCATCGGGTGTGTAGAAGCTGAACGGAGGGTCAGAGACACCGGTACGAGGTTACAGGTAAACAAAGGCAAAGATGTTGTCAGACAATCCGAGGTCCGTGCAGGCATCATAGGTTCAATATATGTAGCCGAGGTCAGGAGCGGACAAAACAGAATAAACGACTAGGCTAGCCAAGTCAGAAAACAGGAGAGACAATACCGTAGAGCACCTTACAGAAAACCAGACAGGAACTGAACTTGAATCTTGAATCAGGTGATGAGTGGTTGGAGGAGCCACCAAAAAAAAAGTACTGCTTGGGTATAGGCCAAGGAAGCTAACCTTTGCCAGAAACAATGGGGTTAAGTTACTGCAGAATCTGGCTGCACGTCCCTTTAGCCAGGTGGTGATTCACTAACAGCTAGAGGATGCAGCAGTGTTGGAAATCCTGCAAGAGGCTATTCAACGAAACAGCCAGACACTGGCAGAGCAGAATGGTGACCGTTGAGTAGGGCGGCGCATGCCACCAGTGCAAGTCACTGGCGTGATATCATCTAACTGCATACAAGCATGGAAGGCAGTGATGCAGGTTTTATGTTCAAGGCAGACAACAGCAGAGGCAGTTCATGTTGGGAAGGAAAGGAAACTCATTTCACCTATAGTGCTGGTAGAATGATGAAAAAGGAACTGCCCACTCAAAAGAATGCATAGTAATTTATAGTGTATGAGAATTAGGACAGTTGTAAATGGTTGTGAAAGACTTTCTTTAAAGTCATACTCCAGCCAAAAAAGCAAAGATGTAGCCTTGCTTTATATGGTTGCCCATTTGCCAGAACTGTCAAAATGTTTTCTCCTCTGAAAGTAACATATGTATCATAAAAACTCACCGCTTAAATCTTATGTTGAGGGCTCGCTTAGTCGTCTGATCGCAGGACAATATGTAGCTCACCATGTTTCTTTTGTTGTTGACCATTCTTTATTAAGCAAACTTAATTAAATCATTCTTTAATTTTCACTTTCTGATTTATAACTTTTGATATGTAGCTCCATGTTTTTTTTTTTTTTTTTTTTTTTTTAGTTCTGTAGCGGATTTTGACTTTATATGTATTGGCTAATTTTTATAACATTCTTACTGTAGTTGTTTTTGTAGTTTTTGTCTTTAAAGGGTTGTCCCGTACTTCTGAAGGGATGTCAGTGTAGAGGAATCATTATTCTCATTTGCAAGTGGAAACACGAGAAGCAATGGAATGAAACTGAAAGGGAGAAGATACAGATTAGATATTAGAAAAAAACGTTTTGACAGTGAGGTTGATCAATGAGTGGAACAGGCTGCCACGAGAGGTGGTGAGTTCTTGGAGGTCTTCAAACAGAGGCTGGACAGACATCTGTCTGAGATGGTTTAGTGAACCTTGCATTGAGCAGCGGGTTGGACCAGATGACCCAGGAGGTCCCTTCCAACTCTACCATTCTATGATTCTTTTTTATATTGATGACCTCTCCATAGCAGAACACCACAGCTCTGTAAACTATGTAGTGGCAACTGCCGTGTACTACAGATCGTGGCCACGATACCGTATACAGAGCTGTTCTGTTCCACTCCCTATGCTGTTGACATGCAGACGATGCCAGTTTTGATAACTGATTATCAGAGACTTTGGACCTTCACAGATCATGTATCGATAGCTAATCCTAAGGATAGGTAATCAATATAAAAGTGCTGGAAAACCCCTTTAACTCTGTATGTACAAGTACGTATTTAAGGTATGTGGACAGCGGTGTCTCAAGTGAAGCAGCTGGTGTAGGAGTGGAGCGTGGGAACTAATAATTAAAGAGGACGAGGTTGGACATTATAATGAAAACCCAGTGATTTTTACATGTGTCACTACCATTCTTCAGAATGCCAAAAAAAATAATACTACCCATATATGTTTGTTCCAGAGTGAGCTAACTGGTGCCGCTCACCTCACTGAAATAAAGGATCAATGGAGGAATTTATGAAGATTGTCACATTAATATGTGGTCGCTATGTTTTATTTCATACTGATAATTAGCTTGGAAAACCCCTGTAAGTGCAGTGAAATATGTAGCAGAGGAAAGTGCTATTTCATTAGAAGCAGAAACGGTGAGCTTACCTCTGAGATTGCCCATATTTATTGTATGCCTACTACTGCCGCATCTTAATCAAGTGCTAGGACAAATCTATAAATTGTAGCACTTTGATGCCAACTTGTAAGGAAAATGTGAATTACATTCCAAGTGCCATCTAACACTTTAGATTGTGTCATCCTAGTAAGAGAGCACTCATGTTTCATGGCTTGCACCAGCGTATACCATGAAACTTCTGCTTGCTTTTCTCTGTTATGGAAGTGCAGTGGAAAGGGAACCTGTCACGTCACTTCGAGCATCTAAACTGCCCCCGGTGCATTGTTAGTAATGCAGTGTGCATCACTAACTTACTTATTTCATTAAAAATGCACTGTAATGATGTCTTCCAAAACGCTGACATCACTGGAATCTCGCACTTGCGCAGTGTGGCAGTTGGAGCTGCAGTGTCGAGTGGGCAGCAGCGCTTACAGTGTCAATACTGTGTAAGCGTGGTCGGCTCCACTCTACACTCAGTGTACGCGTGGCAGGCTACACACTGCGCCGCTAGCTTGTCTCCAAGCGCCACAATGTGCAAGCGCGGGATTTCAGTGATGCCTGCGAAACCAGAGAAATCTGTCAAATTGAGTGGGGGCGGCGACGCCTGTGACTAAACAGAAAGTTAAATAAACCCTTGTGACTAAACAAGCAGGTACTATATAAATACATGAAGTGCTTTTTTGACATCATTACAGTGCCATTTTTAATACAAAGAAGAGGGCACCAATGTATATAAATTTGTGATCACCTATAGCATGCAATAAGAATCTACCAAGAACAAAGAGAAAAGGTCGTGCTATACAAAAGGGATCACCAGAGTGAAATGTTGGAAAAGTTTTTATTAATACAGACTACCCACAACAAACAATTAAAAGTCACATGTGACTATACACATACCTACCAAATGACGTTGATGGGCCCTGCCACATAGTACATGAATAGTACTGTATACTGACCTATTGCATAATAATAAACAACAGGGCCGTTTTTAATAAAAAATAAAAAAAAAAAGTGTTGGTGATGCACATTGCATTACTAACCACACACTGGGGACAGTTTAGATCAGGGGTCTCAAACTCGCGGCCCGCGGGCCAACTGCGGCCCTCGGGACGCGAGTTCGCGGCCCCCACCTCATGGGCCCTCGGTACGGTATTTTGCGGCCCTCGGCTGGGATCTCACATGCGAGAAACACCGCATGTGAAATCCCAGTCACTGGTAGAACCGGTCATTAAGGTCATGAATATGGACGCCACTCCTCTCATAGGCGTGCCGCCCATATTCATAAGCTTAATGAGCGGTACTACAGAAAGATGGCGGCGCCGGGCATACTCACCTCATCTCCTGCTGCTGCCCGCGCTTCCTGTCTCTGACACAGAGAGCAGCGCCGCTGGATGACGTCATCATTCAGCGGCCTGCTCTGTCAAGGAAGCGCAGGCATCGGCGGTGATACTGCGGACAGGTGAGAGGTGGTGTTTGTGTGTGTGTGTGTGTGTGTGTGTGTGTGGACAGGTGAGAGGTGGTGTGTGTGTGTGTGTGTGTGTGGACAGGTGAGAGGTGGTGTTTGTGTGTGTGTGTGTGGACAGGTGAGAGGTGGTGTGTGTGTGTGTGTATGTGTGTGTGTGTGTGTGGACAGGTGAGAGGTGGTGTGTGTGTGTGTGTGTGTGTGGACAGGTGAGAGGTGGTGTGTGTGTGTGTAGGAGAGTGAAGGGGAGAAGCAATGATGGCAGTAATGGGGAAAAGCAATGGGGAAAACAGTGATGGGAAAAGCAATGATGGGAGTAATGGGGAAAAGCAATGGGAAAACAGTGTGGGGAAAAGCAATGGGGAAAACAGTGTTGGGAAAAGCAATGATGGGAGTAATGGGGAAAAGCAATGATGGCAGTAATGGGGAAAAGCAATGGGGAAAACAGTGTTGGGAAAAGCAATGATGGGAGTAATGGGGAAAAGCAATGATGGGAGTAATGAGGAAAAGCAATGATGGCAGTAATGGGGAAAAGCAATGATGGCAGTAATGGGGAAAAGCAATGATGGAGTAATGGGGAAAAGCAATGGGGAAAACAGTGTTGGGAAAAGCAATGATGGGAGTAATGGGGAAAAGCAATGATGGGAGTAATGAGGAAAAGCAATGATGGGAGTAATGGGGAAAAGCAATGATGGCAGTAAAGGGGAAAAGCAATGGGGAAAAGCAATGATGGGAGTAATGGGGAAAAGCAATGGGGAAAAGCAAAGATGTCAGTAATGGGGAAAAGCAATGATGGCAGTAATGGGGAAAAGCAATGGGGAAAACAGTGATGGGAAAAGCAATGATGGGAGTAATGGGGAAAAGCAATGGGCAAAAGCAATGATGTGAGTGATGGGGGAAAAGCAATGATGGGAGTGATGGGGAAAAAGCAATGGGGAGGATGAGCGCTGGGGAGGATGAGCGCTGGGGAGGATGACGCTGGGAATGACTTCTTGCTGTTAACCAGTTAATGTTTACTTGTCCACCACACTGCAGTGTCAAAAGAGGAAGACAGCGAGACAGGCAGCAACATCACATCAGAGAGCTCTTGACCTCGAAACAGAAAATCCTCAGATCCTGGTATTGTAACATAATATTAAGGATAATATTTATTCATTGATATTGTGCTATTAACTCCACAGCACTATACATACATCATCAACACTGTCCCCATTGGGACATTTGATAACATTGGAATGTTTTTGTAAGAGCTTTTCTTGTGGAAAACCTGATGCGGCCCAGCCTCACCCAGATTCTACCTCCAGCGGCCCCCAGGTAAATTGAGTTTGAGACTCCTGGTTTAGATGCTTGAAATGACGTGACAGGTTCCGTTTAAGTTGTTTGAAGGGGAAAATTTGCATCTGTATTACATTACCAATGGGGGCATAACTTTGGAATAGAGTGTTGTGCAATCAGTGAATTGGAGGCAATTGGAGAATTGGGAATTGGAAGGGGCACTCAGTTTAACTTTAAACCATCCAGTGACAGGGCTTTAAAAGCTTTTATTAATCGTTGGATTTCCGGAACTTGAGACCGCACTGATCTCTGATACCACCAGATAGAAACTCTCACGCTCACTCAGCAGAAGCACCCAGCTCATTCATGAGCTCCACAGCGGTGTACATACTAGAGTTGAGCAAATATATTTGCTAGTCCTGATCTGGTGTCCAGTCTGGTTCTTTGTAGCTGACAACCCAAGGCAGTTTTTTATTTTCGTTCCCGGCATAGTTGGTGGTGCTTGCACCAATATGGTGCTCTTAAAAATAAAACTATCATTATACTGCCCCATGAATATAAATATCTCCTTTGCTGCACCCCCTGAATAAATAATTGCCGCTCATTGTGCTTCCTGCACAAAATATCCCCCACACTTCCCCTTTTATAATATACCCCCCACTCTCCATGATGTTCACCTTTACAGCCCCTCTCCATAATATCACCTCAAACTGCCCCTTTCCGTATCTCACCCACGATGCATCTCTGTGATAAAGGGGAATAGTATAATAAGGGGCAGTGGGGACAAAATGCAGTCTGCCATAATGTCCTCCATTGCCCCTTTATGTGCCCTCACAGTAAACCCTTCTCCCCCTCTGCCGGCTCCCTCATCTGAAATGAATGCACGTTAAGTGCCTCCATGGAGCTCTTGCCAGTGCCCAATGTCTCCTCAGCCTGTGCGGCCCCGGCAGTATTGTGATGACGTCTGCAGCGTGCGGACTCCATCACACTGCTGCACGTCGGGGCCACGACTGTGCACGCTGGATACAGGAAGAAGGGAGCATCGTTTACCGGACAGGTGTGCGGGCCTCACAACATGGCTTAGCAGGGTGGTCCAAATGTTGTGCAGGCCGGAGCTACACGAAGTGTGGCAATGCTCAATGATCTCAATGCATCAATTATAATAAGTGATCTTTAGCTTATCCCAAGAAGCTGTAATCTAGAATTACCAGTATACATGGATGCTAGCATCTTTGTGTGACTACAAGGGTTGTCTTTTCCAAATAGGTAGAACGATTTATTAATGTTAATATTGTTGAAAATTGTATCTGGTAAAGAGCTGGAGACTAGCCAATAATATCTATCGCCTGCAAACTCTTGCCCATACATGATGTAGGTAGGGCCCACTCTGTCTGTACTGTAGCTGTAGAATGGCACCCTACATATTTAATCTGGAACTGGATTATGTAGGACTTTAGACATTTTTGCTTTTGGCTTTTCAGTTTATTTTTGGATATTGGCGTGCTGTAGAGTCTGGTCTGAGAACCAAAACTGTTTTTGGATCTTTCCTATCCACACCCAAACCCTTCCACACAGTCTCTCATTCATCACACCTTACACTTTCAGCTGAACAGGGCATATTTTGTATTCATTAGGTGTGTCAAGGAAAGCTTAACATTATTTTAAGTAATTTTGTCCTCAGTGGATTCCTGACTTAGTCTGTCGTGTTCTGTAAGCCATATTTATCTGCACAATATTTCATTGTGAGCAATGAATCTCTGCTGTGTTTTTATAGCCACTATTTAAATGTCTTCCATTAACGAACATTTTTTAAATGAAGAATCTCTTCTAGAGTAAGTGCTGCACAAACCTAAGGCACTTACAGAACTGTTTTTTATCAATATATTTTGTGTTGTAAAATCATGAACCAGTCTTAAGGAAATTTATAAGAGGATAATAAGGAAATTATAAGGGGATAATAATTAACATCTAACTTCCACCACCCCTGCTGATCAGCTAATTGAAGGGGGAGAGGTGCTGCATACAATTTGCTGTTCACCCATGTTCAGGTCTTCACATACCTCGGTGGTGGTACCTGGTGCCACAGCTCAGTCTCATTAACTTGAATGGGACTGAGCTTACTGTGTGCTGCAGTATCGGACTTGGGCACAAACTTACGTCTGTTTTGTCTGTCATCAATGCATGGTACATTGCAGTTGCCAGTGCTTTACTGCACCTTCATTAAGCTGATTGATGAGTGTGCTGTAAGTTAAGAATTTTCTCCCTGGTCAAATATTAAATATTATCAGATCTCCGATATCAAGGTATCATTTTATTCAACTTTCTATAACCTGACCTGCATGCCCATATATACTGCTTGACAGAGTTGATCCCACTGACAAATTCATTTTTATTGTCTATTCCAAAGCCCATTTAAACAGTTAGTCTGAAACCAAAAAGTAAATTTGAATTAATAAATCTTTAAAAATTATTGCATTTTGTAATTTAATTCATGGTAAATTTCCTTACCATCCACTATATACTGCAACTTGGGTTTCTGTCTATATTACCCACTTCCTATAACAATTTGTCTCAGAAACAAAGGGGGGGGTTGTCTGGGACATCCCAACACTCCCCTTGCTGTTTCAAAACTGGTCTCCTTTGCGCAGTCCGGTCTGCTTAGATGAATTGTTAGAAGAGGGCAGCAGAGCGGTGTCACTATACCCGACAGTTACCAATGACATCACCTGCAGGGGTGGCGTTAGCCCTCATGCACACCCAGTATAGTGACACTGCTCTGCTACTGGATTATTACTATTCACACTGGATTCTGCACTCATCGCACAGGGCCCTAAGGGAGACTGCACAAGAGATACACTCAGGGACAGCACTGCCCCTGAAACAAGCATCACTGATGACTCTTCGTCTTAGGGCAGAAAACATAACAAGGGGAGTCACAAAATGTCCCCCTACCCATCACCATTCCTGTTCGTTTCAGGAAGGAAATGGGAGTGACTGCATTTTCAGCCAGCATATGATGATTAGTTTGAGAATCTCAGTGCATGATGGGATACTCAAACGACTCTTCATAGGAAGTGGCTAATAGTCGTAGCCAAAATTGGACATTATTTCACACACAACTCCAAAAATGTGCCTGACAAAATTGTTGGCACCTTTCTAAAATTGTTGGTAAACAACTTTGTTTCAAGCATGCGCTGCTTGTTCAAACTCGACTGTGGCAAGTAACAGGTGTAGGCAATATAAATATCACACCTGAAGCCATCTCAAAGGTAGAGAAGTTAACTCAATCTTTGCATTGTGTGTCTGTATGTGCTTGCCAGACTAAGCATGGAGAAGAGAACTGTCTGAGGAATTTGAAACCAAAATCATTGAACAATAGCAGCAATCTCAAGGTTGCAAGTTCATCTTCAGAAATCTTGATGTTCCTTTGTCTACAGTGCACAACATAATCAAGAAGTTTGTAACCCACGGCACTGTAGCTAATCTTCCTGGACGCAGGATAGCAGGACAATAACCCCAAACATATTTCAGATCTAAATCCCATTGATCATCTGTGGAGAGATCTTAAAATTGCTGTTGGGAGAAGGCATCCTTCAAACATGAGACCTACAGATGTTTGCAAAAGAAGAGTGGTCCAAAACGCCAGTTGAGAGGTGGAGGAATCTTGTTGATGGTTATAGGAAGTGATTGCGGTTATTTGTTCCAAAGGGTGTGCAACCAAATATTAAGTTGAAGGTGCCAACTATTTCGTCTAGCCCATTTGGGGGGTTTTGTGTGAAATTATGGGCAGTTTTTTTTTTTGTGTTCCAATACACACAAAGGAAATACGTGTATAATTGCAATAATTTTCTGGGAAAAATACTTCATTTTATGGAACAATTTAAAGGGTGCCAACACTTTCGGATATGACTGTATAAACAGAACCCTAAGATGCAGTACAGTGTGAATGGTAGGGAATTTTACCATGTCTTAAAGGGGTTATCCACTACTAGGACAACCCCTTCTTAATCAAAATGTTTGGCCCCGATAAAATAAAGCCTATACTCTCTTCCCATGCTGGCGCCGTTCCCACGGTGTTGGCAGTCGCTCTCCCCAGGGCTCTTGTGCAGTGTTCTGACACGTGACGCCAGCACCCAATGAGCGCTGGCGTCACTGTCTCCGTCTTCTGACAAATTGAATATGAAAATGAAGTCCGGGCTGCAGCTGATCCCCAAACTTCCTCTTCATGTTTGATTTGTCCGAAGGGGGGGACAGTGGTGCCAGCGCTGATTGGACACCGGTGACGCATGTCGCAACAACATCACAGAAGCCTCGGGAGACGGAGTACCGAAACTGGAGGGGAGAATAGGCTTTATTATTTTATCAAGGCTAAGCGAGGGGTATGAGAGAAGTTGTCCAGGTAGTGTACACCTTCTTTAAATTACAAAAGTTATTACTTTTATAAAGATCTATTAATTTAAATTTACTTTTGGGTTTCAGACTAGCCCTTTAAGCTTTTACGCATAAAAGTTTTTCAGCTGTCTTTTGGCTGCAGTTATGATGGTGAATTTCTAGGACCCCTAGCAGTTCTATTAGGTCATTGTAGTATGTTATGGTTTATTTATGTTAATTTCAATAAAACCATGGGAGTCCAGATGTTATGCCCATAAGACAGGCTTTATAAAGCACCAGGTATACAAGGATATTCACTCAAAAGTGGCCCTGAATAATCTGTTGGATGAAGAAATCTGAGCAAAAAAAATACTCTACATAGCTTGACAAAGTATTCATACCCTGTTAACTTTTCCACATTTTTTTCACATTACACCCACAAACTTAAATATATTTTATTGGGATTTCGTGTGGTACACAAACTAGCAAGTTATTTGTGAAGTGTAAAGGAAATGATACATGGTTTTCTAAATATTTTAAAAATATAAATCTGAAAATTGTGATGTTCATTTGGTATTTAACCCCCTGTAGTCTGATACCCCTAAATAAAATACTGAGTGACCAATATCAAGGCACATTTTGATGCGGCACTCCATGTCCCTGACCATATTGGCAAATATATAGAGGGGAATAGCCGCAATTTCATAATGTAGGTTTTCTTTCAAATCTTCCATATTTCAAGGCTTGTTCCAAGTATCAGTATTTGCTATGGACGATTGCTGAGTGTCTGATGTAGCCAGGGTCTGTATTGTTTAGTTCGCACCTGGACAAGACTATGGATTTTATCTTTAATAGTTTTGTTTTGGGACTGTACAACCAATGGAAATAAACACTATTCCGTGTGTGAAAGAAAAAAACCTCCAAAAACCTCTTTTTAGTTTTTGCAGTCATGGAGATCATGTAATGCTTGGAATATTTGTACAGCCTGGTCTGTCATTTATAAATATAATGAAGCTGTAACACAAAATTACTTTCACACCGTTTAATTGTTTAGGAAAAGAGAAAAACTTGACCATATGTACAGTGGTAATCACAAATGACTCTTCCAATAGTTGTGTCTGATTACACCGTCTGACTAAAATCGCTCACCAGTGTGCCTCAGCATATGAGAGCACTAATGTTCAGCCAAATGATGATACCAGGACATACCGTATTTGTTATCTGCCTTATTTTGATGTTTTCTGTGGGTGAAAAGTTCAGTTGTGTAAGTAACATGAAAGATACTTTTTGATTTTTGCTTCCAGACCAGAATATAAGATCAGCTTCTCCAAGGATGAAAGAGATGTTAGTGTCATCAGGCAATATGCTGCAGTGTGTGCATAAAGGAGCCATATGCTGAATGATGTATTTCATCTTTTATACTATGTTGCTATTAAAGGTTTGACACCCTATTACTGTCTACTGAGTCCTAAATGTCCCGACTCTGTTGTCAGATATCTCGGGGCTCCTTCCCTGTTCCTAGCGCTATGGGAGCCCTAGCTATCCCTGCTCCCCGGATTATTTCTAAGGCCGGAGCCACACTAGAGAGAAATATGGACGAGTGCTATGTGAGAAAAAAATCACATAGCACTCGGACCGCTGTTAATCTATGGGGCAGCTCCCATCACCAGAACGGTATAAACGCCCCCCCAAAAGAAATTCATGAATTGCTGTTTTTTGTTCATTCTGCCTCCCAAAAATCGTAATAAAAGCGATCAAAAAAAATGTCATGTGCCCAAAAATGGGTCCAATAAAAACGTCAACTCGTCCAGCAAAAAATAAGACCTCACATGATTCTGTGGGCCAAAATATGGAAAAATTATAGCTCTCAAAATGTGGTGATGCAAAAACTATTTTTTTGCAATGAAAAGCGTCTTTTAGCATGTGACAGCAGCCAAACATAAAAACCTGCTATAAATAGTAAATCAAAGCACCCTTTATCACCCCCTTAGTTAGGGAAAAATAATAAAATAAAAAAAATATATTTATTTATATTTTCACATTAGGGTTAGGGTTGGGATTAGGGTTAGGGTGTGTTGGGGTTAGGGTTGGAGTTAGAATTGGAGGGTTTCCACTGTTTAGGCACATCAGGGGCTCTCCAAACGTGATATGGCGTCTGATCTCAATTCCAGCCAATTCTGCATTGAAAAAGTCAAACAGTGCTCCTTCCCTTCCGAGCTCTGCCATACTCCCAAACAGTGATTCACCCTCACATGTGGGGCATCAGCGTACTCAGGACAAATTGCACAATAACTCTTGGGGTCCAATTTCTTCTGTTACCCTTGGGAAAATAAATTGGGGCGAAAATATTTTTGTGGAAAATTTATTTTTTATTTTTATGGCTCTACGTTAAAAACTTCTGTGAAGCACTTGGGGGTTCAAAGTTCTCCCCACACATCTAGATAAGTTCCTTAGGGGGTCTAGTTTCCAAAATTGGGTCACTTGTGGGGGTTTCCACTGTGTTCAAGCACATCAGGGGCTCTCCAAACGCGACATGACACCCGAAGACCATTACATCAAAGTCGGCATTCCAAAACGTCACTACTTCCCTTCTGAGCCACGACGTGAGCTCATACAGTAGTTTTCTCCCACATATGGGGTATCGGCGTACTCTGGACAAATAGGACAACAACTTTTGGGGTCCAATTTATCCTGTTACCCTGGGGAAAATAAAAAATTGGGGTCTTAAATATCATGTTTGTGGAAAAAAATGATTTTTTGTATTTTCACGCCCGGGCGTTATAAACTTCTGTGAATCACTTGGGGATTCAAAGTGCTCACCACACATCTAGATAAGTTCCTTTGGGGGTCTAGTTTCCAGAATGGGGTCACTTGGGGATTTCCACTGTTTAGCCATGTGAAGGACAACCCCCGTCCTTCCACGTCACCGATGTGACGTAACTTCACAGGCACAGCTCTCCGGCGCCCCCTTTGTCTCTCAGGTCAGTAAGGGAACTGCATCTAGAGCAAATGGCTGCCGGGGAGGGTGTCCTGTTACCCACTGGGTATTCTAAGATTCGTGATCAGAGTAAAAGCATCAGCCCAAGATTAATTTTATGGTTTAATTGCCTTAAGGGCGCACTAGATAATTACAGAAATATACAGGAAGCTATAAAACGGAATTACAATGGATTTGCAGTCAGAGTAAAATACAACAGTAATGGTACAAGGCTTAGAGGTATTAGCTAGAGGTCAATATTACCAGGTTGTAGGGGCATGTGGAGGCAGGGAGCTCTGTGATCCCCGAGTGAAAGTCTTAGTTGCTGGACAGTCCCCCAAAACGTGTACCGCTGCTCCCTTGGCAGATCTGTCCCTTTGGTCCTTAGTTTTCCATGGTCTTGCTGCTGTGAGGATGGATCTGGTCTGCCCTTAGCTCACAGTTCTTAAACCTGCTAGGTCCCTCCCCTCGGTGTCCGAGGGTGGGCTGACAATCTCCACCCTTAGCCCCCTGCAGAATTTATTCCCAATACCTAATAAAGGGGTTAACTTTCACCAGGACGATCAGATGAAGACACGAAAGGTACCAGCGGATGCAGTATGTTTTGCCTGTCGCATGGAGATCAAACCTGGCCCGATTGGGTCTCTGTGGAGAGCCAATCTCTATAGCTCAGACCCCCGAGCCATCACCGACTCGGGAGTTGAACCATCAAATGCCCGGGGTCTGCCGGGTCACACAGATATTTTTATGAGACTGTACCTACAAAGATGTGCTCATAATTCATAATCCTAGAACGGAGCCTTCGTGTCTGGGAACATACCATGGATGTGTTTTCAGTGTTTAGCTGAAAGGTATAGTCTAATTGAGGCCCCAAGCATCTCATTACCATGCTAACAAACCTTGCCATTCAAACATGGGCCTGAATTACTTAGCATACTAAAGCCCTTTTTATTCACAGTGGACATCAAACCCTGTCGTATTGAATATGCCAACAGGCCCTGGGGCCAGGTGCAGTTAGCAGCCTGTGGCTCTGTGAACAGACAAAATGGAGGCTGGTATAGGCCCTATCCAAGATGGTGGCTGTTCCTTCCTCACAAGCCACATCAGGGGATCTCCAAACGCGATTGTGATGTCCGCTCACGGCAGGTCTGAACTGCAGGTAAGACAGCACCCCGAGACCCTTTACCCCTATACAGGGATCTGGAATTACAACGAAGCCCAGGGGGTAGCTGCCTATGAGTGCAGTGGACCGCAGTAGGATGGACGCTAGGAAGGGAATAAAAAGCGAGCCCAATTGCAAAGTCAGAAGTCCAAAGATCAAAACCAGGAGGGCGGCAAAGGTACAAAATTTGGCAGGCAGAAGAAGGGTCAGAAATTCAGGCAAAGGTCAGAGAGACAATAGCAAAACAAACTAGCACACTGGGGAAACCAAGACTATATCTGGCGGCTTGCAAGCCAGGCTCCAAGGCATTTGAAGGGCATGGCTACCTCTCACAGGCTCACAGTCTGATGACCTCATCTGTACCGCCCCCAGAACCAGGCCAGATGGTGATGCATGACTGACACCAACCACTTCACCACTGACAGCAGAGCGAAGCCTACGCCCACCAAACTCCTGAATCAGGCGCCTCCCAGCGGCCGAGGCAGGAACACCAGCCACAGAATCCAACGGCGACGTGTCAGCGACATAGCGTCCAATCTCAGTTCCAGCCAACTTTACGTTGAAAAAGTCAAATGACGCTCCTTCCCTTCCGTGCTCTGCCATGCACCCATACAGTGGTTTACCCCCACATATGGGGTATCAGCATACTCAGGACAAATTGCACAATAACTTTTGTTATCCTTGGGAAAATAAAAATTAGGGGTGAAAAGATCATTTTTGTGGACAAATTGCACGACAACTTTTTGGGTCCACTTTCTCCTATTACCCTTGGTAAAATGAAAAAAAATTGGATCTGACATAAAATATTTTGTGAAAAAATTTTATTGTTCATTTGTTTTTTAAACATTGCAAAAATTCCTGTGAAGCACCTGAAGGGTTAATAAACTTCTTTAATGTGGTTTTGAGCACCTTGAGGGGGCAGTTTTTAGAATGGTGTCACTTTTGGGTATTTTCTGTCATATTGACCCCTCAAAGTGACTTCAAATGTGATGTGGTCCCAAAAAAAATGGCTTTGTAAATTTTGTTGTAAAAATTAGAAATCGCTGGTCAACTTCTAACCCTTATAACTTCCTAACAAAAAAAATTACAGTTCTGCTTTACGTCACTTGTCTTACCTATTGCATTTTTTCTGTGCTGTGTGGTGTATAAATATGTGATTCTTCAGATTTTGTATTAGTTTAGCCTGATGAAGAGACCTGAGTAGTCTCGAAAGCTTGCAATTTGTTACCATCTTTTCAGTTAGCCATTAAAAGGTATCAACCACTGAGGACTCTCAACTCTAAATATTTTTCTAACAAAAAAAATCATTTTTCCAAAATTGTTCTGATGTAAAGTAGACAGTTGGGAAATGTTATTTAGAAACTATTTTGTGTGCTATATTTCTCTGTTTTAAGGGCATACAAATTCGAAGTTTGAAAATTGGAAAATTTTCAAAATTTTCGCCATATTTCCATTTTTTTTAATAAATAAACGCAAGTTATAACTAAGAAATGTTACCACTAACATAAAGTACAATATGTCACGAAAAAAACAATCTCAGAGCCGCCAAGATCCGTTGAAGCGTTCCAGAGTTATAACCTCATAAAAAGACAGCGATAAGAATTGTAAAAATTGACCCGGTCATTAATGTGCAAATAACCCTCTAGGGTAAAGGGGTTAAAACTGTTATGTATGAGAAAAAATCTGCACAAAAATCAGAGGAGAAATGTGAAAACTTGTTTAAAACGGTCTCTGCATGTTCCCAGCAATGTTCAGGGTGTTAGAACTGACGTTTCATACATTCAGAGTGGCATGTGTACAAGGAGAAATGTGCCTCTTTGCAGCATTCCCAGGAGTAGAAAACTACTAGCCCTAGCTGTATTGGATATTGTACTCAAAGCTTGAGGGTCTATGATGCTGTGGATGGAGGTTCTCATGTTAACAACTGGGCGCTCACCTGGAGAAGGCAATGAAGGTGCAAAAAGGTGTTAGTGGCCCCTTGTCTAAGGCACAACACTTTACCAAAATCTTTTTAAATCTTATGAACATGGATAACCGTTTACGACAGGTGGGTTCTATTTTCAATAGTCTATAGGATGCAAATTTTGAAGACTATATTGAAGCCGTTATTGCTTTATAGCAAACCTACTGATTACAAAATGAGCTGTAACTTGAGACTTAAGAAATTTGGCCATTGCTATCGGTTGTTATATTCCAGTTAAAGGTGTGCTTTGGTATTTGCAGTTGGTGCACAAAGAAGCAGTTTGGTAATTTTGAGAGGCTGCTAATTTCCCAGGGAGGATGCCACCGAGAGTGTGACAATGTTGTGCTGGTAATCTATCTCTGCCTTATTTCTCTGGCTTTCTTGAATGTGTGAAAAAATCTGATTTTCCACACATGTACCTCGTGAATGTATCTTGTTGTTTCAACAGCCAAACATTAGTCCATGCTCATCAGTCTCATGATTTTTTTTTTACGCTATTTCGTAGACTCTGATTATGTATAGCATATCATATAGCATATCAGGAACACTTTGTGATCTGTATCCATCTGCCCTACCATCAACTTCATAACACAGTTTCTAATATCTATCTAGGGATCAATATCTTTTGTAGACTTGTGCGTAAAGGTTCCTTTAGGGTTAAACCACTTGATCTCATGTATGTCAAGCTGCATATACAGTACAGACCAAAAGTTTGGACACACCTTCTCATTTAAAGATTTTTTCTGTATTTTCATGACCATGAAAATTGTAAATTCACACTGAAGGCATCAAAACTATGAATTAACACATGTAGAATTATATACTTAACAAAAAGTGTGTAACAACTGAAAATATGTCTTATATTTTAGGTTTTTCAAAGTAGCCACCTTTTGCTTTGATGACTGCTTTGCACACTCTTGGCATTCTCTTGATGAGCTTCAAGAGGTAGTCACTGGGAATGGTTTTCACTTCACAGGTGTGCCCTGTCAGGTTTAATAAGTGGGATTTCTGGCCTTGTAAATGGTGTTGGGACCATCAGTTTTGTTGTGCAGAAGTCTGGTAGATACACAGCTGATAGTCCTACTGAATAGACTGTTAGAATTTGTATTATGGCAAGAAAAAAGCAGCTGAGTAAAGAAAAACGAGTGGCCATCATTATTTTAAGAAATGAAGGTCCGTCAGTCCGAAAAATTGGGAAAACTTTGAAAGTGTCCCCAAGTGCAGTTGCAAAAACCATCAAGCGCTACAAAGAAACTGGCTCACATGAGGACTGCCCCAGGAAAGGAAGACCAAGAGTCACCTCTGCTTCTGAGGATAAGTTTATCCGAGTCACCAGCCTCAGAAATCGCAGGTTTACATCAGCTCAGATTAGAGACCAGGTCAATGCCACACAGAGTTCTAACAGCAGACACATCTCTGCAACAACTGTTAAGAGGAGACTTTGTGCAGCAGGCCTTCATGGTATAATAGCTGCTAGGAAACCACTGCTAAGGACAGGCAACAAGCAGAAGAGACTTGTTTGGGCTAAAGAACAGAAGGAATGGACATTAGACCAGTGGAAATCTGTGCTTTGGTCTGATGAGTCCAAATTTGAGATCTTTGGTTCCAACCACCGTGTCTTTGTGCGACGCAGAAAAGGTGAACGGATGGACTCTACATGCCTGGTTCCCACCGTGAAGCATGGAGGAGGTGGTGTGATGATGTGGGGGTGCTTTGCTGGTGACTGTTGGGGATTTATTCAAAATTGAAGGCATACTGAACCAGCATGGCTACCACAGCATCTTGCAATGGCATGCTATTCCATCCGGTTTGCGTTTAGTTGGACCATCATTTATTTTTCAACAGGACAATGACCCCAAACACACCTCCAGGCTGTGTAAGGGCTATTTGACCAAGAAGGAGAGTGATGGGGTGCTACGCCAAATGACCTGGCCTCCACAGTCACCAGACCCGAACCCAATCGAGATTGTTTGGGGTGAGCTGGACCGCAGAGTGAAGGCAAAAGGGCCAACAAGTGCCAAGCATCTCTGGGAACTCCTTCAAGATTGTTGGAAGACCATTTCCGGTGACTACCTCTTGAAGCTCATCAAAGGAATGCCAAGAGTGTGCAAAGCAGTCATCAAAGCAAAAGGTGGCTAATTTGAAGAACCTAGAATATAAGACATATTTTCAGTTGTTTCACACTTTTTTGTTAAGTATATAATTCCACATGTGTTAATTCATAGTTTTGATGCCTTCAGTGTAAATGTACAATTTTCATAGTCCTGAAAATACAGAAAAATCTTTAAATGAGGTGTGTCCAAACTTTTGGTCTGTACTATAGGTATAACAGAGTGGCATCTTTCAGTCCAGGGCAGACAAGCCAATGGACAATTAGTCCCTACAAATAAGGGAAAATGACATTCCAACTCCTATAATGCTGACTGAATGGTCATGAAGAGGCAACGCCCCTCAAATAAGCTTGATGGCAAGTTACAGATAAGAATCGTGACCGTTCCTGGACAGTCTCACGTATGTACTTAAAGCAGTTTTATTTGTTGTTGGGCTGCAGGACCTGGAGTAGAAAGATTGTTTCATTAGCTATTCTCTATATCACTCGATTAATCTCGGGGTTCCTCTGGATGCACCAAAAAGATTTGACCATCTTCTGCAGAAAAGAGAACCCACTTTGAGCTATGCTGGTCTAATTTAATTTGCGCAACTTTAGTATCGCAACTTATCACGCATTAGAGTTGCTCAAAAATTATTTAAACCTTTTCATGGTATTTTATCCCAGAATTTTGGACATGAAGTCAGGCCCACATTATTCACTCCTCTCTGTAACCATGTAAGTGGTCCTAAAGGGGGTTTCTCCACGTGTTTAAGTTTGAGAGTTGGCCTTTTATTAAATTAGATGAAAAAATCAGGTTTTATGGCCGCTTCAACAAACCCTGATCTTCATTAAATGTACCGTAAAGTCATTGCTAATGTCACATTGCCTTACATAGTTACATAGGTTGAAAAAAGACCTAGTTCCATAAAGTTTAACATTTCTCCACTAGTTATACATTTTTGTCACTAAATTTGTCACAATGTGTACTGAAGTAATCATCCAGCCCTTTTTTTAACAGACGTTAGTGTCTGCCATTACTACCTCTTGTTGTCGGGCATTCCACATTATGACTGCTCTGAGGCTAAGTGCACACGTTCAGGAATGTTTGCAGAAAATTCCTGAGCAAAAACTGAGTTTTTCAGCGATAAAAATGCATACGTTTTTCTCGTGTTTTTTTTTTGCACGTTTTTGACGCAAAATTTTCCCGAACATTCTAGGTCAATAATACAGAGGAAAAAACGCAAATTTAATGCAAAATTAGTGAACATGCTGCTTTTTTTCCGCTATGCGTTTTTTGCACGGAAAAAAACGCACCATTTGCACAAAAATTGCAGAATTCATTCTAAATAATAGAATGCTTAATTCATGCGTTTTTTAAGCGTTTTTGCCATGAAAAAACGCGAAAAAAACGCGAACAAAACTGCAACGTGTGCACATAGCCTAACTGTAAAGAACCCTTTCCTAGTTTGCTGATGGAATCACCTTTGTTCTACCCGTAATGAGTGCCCCCTGGTCAGTAGTATGGTCTTTGGAATAAATAGGTTGTTTGCCAGTCCTTGTGTATTGACCACAAATACGTATATATTTATACATACAAATAAGACATGTTTTTTTTCTAAACTAAACAAGCCCAACTTTTCCAATCTTTCATAAGGCCTTCCATCCCTTGTAATGTAGTTTCCCACCTTTTGAGCTTATTCTAAATTCTGAATATCGTTTTTAAAATGTGCAGCCCCAAACTGGATCCTGTGTTTTGGATTTGGCCTTACAAGTGATTTATAGAAAGGTAACTATACAATAATAATAATAATAATAATATATTTTTATTTTTATAGCACCAACATATTCCGCAGCACTTAATATTTCAGTGGGGACTTGTACAGACTATGAAAGACATTACAGAATAACAATATTCGCATACATCAAGATACCAAGAGGAATGAGGGCCTTGCTCGCAAGATTGAAATATATGAGGAAATAGGGGAGACACAAAAGGTGGATGGTAACAATTGCTTGTGTTGTACGGTCCAGCCATCAATGTAATAAATAGGGTGTTCACGTAATACTACATCAACCGGTAACCAAGCAGTATGTGTAAAAGTACAGACACAGAGGGTTATTAAATGCATAAAGGATGTGAGAACAGATGATACGAGGGGCCTGGTTTTGTAGAAAATTTTGAATGGGCAAAACAGGTATAGTTAAATATGCTGATTCAGTAGGCCAGCCTGAAGAAATGGGTTTTTAGGGCACGCTTAAAACTGTGGGTATTGAGGATTAATCAAATTGTTCTGGGTAGTGCATTAAGAATTGGCGCAGCACGCAAGCAGTCTTGGAGACGGGAGTGGTAGGTTTGGGTTATTGAGGACATTAATCTTAGGTTATTAACAGAGCAAAGGGCACGGGAAGGGTGGTAGACTGAGACAAGGGAGGAGATGTACAGTGGTGCTGAACCGTGGAGCTTTTTGTCAGTGAGCATGATAAGGTTATATTGAACTCTGGAGTGAATGGGTAACCAGTGCAATGACTGGCACAGGCTAGAGGCATCGGTGTAGCAGTTGCTGAGGAATATAATCCTGGGATACAATGGGATTGTGGGATTTTCTTTTTATACACCCTAAAATCTAGTTTGCTTTTGTGGCTGCTGCTTGACATTGAGTACTGCTGCTCAGCTTACTTGTAACCAGAATACCAAAGTTCTTCTCCTGTAGTCCTGGGTATGCTCCCATTTAGGCTATGTGCACACGTTGAGTATTCGCTTGCAGAAATTTCTGCAAGGTATCGCCATCTTTGGGAAGAGAAAAAAAAAAAAAAAAAACAGCGAGAAGGTTGCAGTCTAAAAGATAACCTTTAATCCATTAGGTTAAAACATAAGTGGCACAGGATTGTCGGGCATAGGAAAAAACACTTCAAAAACAGATGACGCGTTTCGACTTAGCAGTCTTCATCAAGATCATGATAGATCTTGATGAAGACTGCTAAGTCGAAACGCGTCATCTGTTTTTGAAGTGTTTTTTCCTATGCCCGACAAGTCCTGTGCCACTTATGTTTTAACCTAATGGATTAAAGGTTATCTTTTAGACTGCAACCTTCTCGCTGGTTTTTTTTTTTTTTTCTCTTCCCAAGTACGTTTGCTTCATGGAACCGTGCTGAGCACCAGCTGTCTAATGAAGATTTCACAGAAGGGTGAGCTGACTATATATTTTTTGTATCGCCATCTTTGGCATCAAAACCGCTGCGGCAAAAAAGCACGTTTTGGTGCGTTTTTGCATGCGTTTTTGTACAGCAATGAATGCTTTTTTTTTTTTTTTAGCAAAATAAAGATATTAAAAAAAAGTTTTGTGATGTAATTTCTTGGTTCAACACCACCATTTTCATTCTGATGCAGTAGCATCAGAGTAATGGGATTAGGGCTTGGTGTTAGCAGCTATCATTGACACCAAGCCTAAAGCCTGGGTCTCACATAGCGATACACCAGCGATCCCGACAACGATCAGGATCGCTAGTGTATCGCTATATTATCGCTGCTGAGCTGCCAAACAGGCAGCTCAGGCAGCGATCAGCACAAGGACACTGCGGGTAAACATCGCTAGTTACCCGCAGTGTAGCTTGGATACCAGCGCCCTGCAGCAGGGCGCTGGTATCCAAGGTACACAGCGGGTTTCTAGGCACAGCCCCGCGCCTGGAAACCCGCTGTGTACCTTGGTTACCAGCAGATCGCTGGTCTCCTGCCTGTTACACGCAGCGATGCGTGCTGGCCAGCGGGAGACCAGCGATCAAAAAAAATGTCCAGACATTTCAGCGACGATCAGCGATACCCGGCAGGGGGGCTGATCGTCGCTGAATGTCACACACAGCGATATCGCTGGTGAGCTCGGTGCTGCGTCACAAAACTAGTGACTCAGCACCGATCTCGCTAGTGATATCGCTATGTGAGACGGGCCCTTTAGGCTTAAGGGTATGCCACACTAAACAAGATCGCAAACGAGATCACTAAAACGTCACTATTTTGCGATCTCGTTAGCGACTTAGTTGTGTGTGGCATGTAGCAACTATGTGGCCCCTGCTGTGATCTCGTTGATCGTTCACTAGAGTTCTGGACCGTTTTTTGATCGTTGGCGTCCTGCTGGTGAGCCTATATCGCTGTTTGGCACCTTTTGCGAACGACCTCGTTTGTGACGCATATGGGTTTAGCGTCACGGAATGGAGCGCAATATCTGTAAGTTCTCTTTTGCGTCACAGAGAGGATCGCAGCAGTTACAAAGCAGGCTAGCAGGACGCAGAGAGCAGGAGCGATGCTGGAAATTCCTATGAATCAGAAGCGCTCAGTACATGCTAATGACATCCTAATGACCTCCAAAGTCGTTAAAGAGACCGCTGATCGTTTATGAGATCTCCTGTTTGGCAGCTACTAGCGACCTAAGGGCAGAGACACACTGCCGTATTTCACGTGCGAGAATCGCATTGTAAAACTCGTCCTGGCTGTCAGCTCTCCTGACCTGAGCTTGACCTCTGCATAGTAATCCATCACGCTGTCTTGGTCAGGTCAGGAGAGGTGTCAGGCCAGTCCGTGCAGTGTGATGCGATTATCACACGAGTTTTACGGCCGTGTGACTCCAGCCTAAAAGAGATCTCACAAACGATCTCATTAGCTTGCATCGCTATTGAGATCGCTAACGAGATCACTAAGTGTGGCAGTACCTTTAGTAATGAAAAGGTGTTGGCCAGACACGCTTATTACAAAGCTGGTAAGTAAACACAAACACACACATTTTCAGCAGCCTATGCAGGAGCGTTAACAGAATGAACCTACATAAACTGTAACAGCAACTCTTAATTTAAAGCAAAAAAAAAAAAGGACAAATAAAAATTGTGTGTGCGCCCGCGTAATTTTCATAGCCAGCAAAGGGAAAGACAACGGCTGAGAGGACTGATGTTAATATTCTGGGAAGGAGCCAATAGCTATAAAGGTTTCCTGGCTATCAATATCGGCTCACAGCTGTCAGCTTAGCCTTTGCTGCCTAGGTTATTACAGGGGGACCTCAGAAGAAAATTGACATGTGGTCCCCCTGTAAAATCTAACTAGCAAAGGCTAGACAGACAGCTACGTGCTGATATTAATAGCCTAGGAAAGGGCCATAGATATTTTCCCCCTCCCAGTCTAAAAACATCAGCTCTCAGCCGCCCCAGAGAAGTTGCATCTATAAGATACTCTAAACCTGGCGCTTAGCCTCGCTCTTCCCACTTGCCCTGTAGCGGCAAGTGGGGTGATAGTTGGGGGGTTGATGTCACCTTTGTATTGTCAGGTGACATCAAGCCCACAGGTTAGCAATGGAGAGGCGTCTTTGAGATGCCCCCATTACTAACCCCATAGTGATATTATAAAAACACACACCCAGAATAAAGTCCTTTACTTGAAATAATGAGACTCCTTTATTGAATCTAAATTAAACCATACTCACCGAACGCCTAATCCACTGAAGCCAAAGTCTCCTGCAACAAAAATAAAATAATAAACCACAGTATACCTCACCTGTCAGCAGAGAAGATGATCCATAATGTCCCACGACTATCTTGATGACTTCCGCAGTAACTGCTCTCAAAGGCAGCCTGCAATACACTGCAGGAGCGATTTACCTCCTGTCAGTGTATCGCCGGTGGCCAAGTAGAGCAGTCATATCTCCCGATGTGACTGTTCTACGTGTGAGATCGCCATGGGACACTCGGGATTACGTGGACTATGGCAGACAGGTGAGAATATGGTAGTTTATTTTATTTTTTTTATAGGAGACGTGGGCATCGGGGATTAGGCGTTAAGGTGAGTATAATGTTTTTTATTTGAATTTGTATGTAATTATTTTGCATGTTCTTGTGTTTTTTGTTTTTATTTTTAAACGTAAGCACAGGCGCTGGCTGACGAGAGACCACGTCTCCCATCAGCCGCTCCTGCCATCACTGATATCATTGACTGCAGACATAGGCTGATGGGAGTAGTAGTCTCATCAGGCCACGCCTGCTGACCTGCGGTAAGTAGTTTTACAGTGGGTCACAGTATCTCTATGGGGTCAGACTGACATCTGGTTCTTATCGTTACTGCCGATAAGAACCACCGCAGCGGTGTTTTCCACACTGTCATACAGATGACAGAGTGGGAATCCCCAAAGGAAGATGGTAAAAACGCAAGCAAAAACTCAGCAAATCTGCAAACAGATTTTTATACCTGCACTTTTGCTGAGGATTTGACTGTCTCAATTGAAGTCAACGCGTGGAAACTCTAAAAATCCGCAAAGAATTGACATGCTGCAGAAAAAAACACACTGCAAATACTCAAAGCAAAATTGCTGATCATGTGCACAACACTTCAGGACTGTCATTGAATTAGCTGGCATAAGGATTCCATAGCATTTTTGGCACATTTCTGCGCTCAAAAAACGCTGCGAAAACGCATCAAAATGCACCGTGTGCACATAGCTTAAATGGATATGCAGCAATAGGATTACTCCTTCCTAGGTGCATTACTCTACATTTGTCTACATTAAACCTCATTTGCATAGTGTTTGCCCATTCAGACATCTTATCCAGATCATTTTGTAATATTGTACTGTTAAGGTCAGATTTTGATATCCTACATAGTTTGGTGTCGTCAGCAGTGACTGACACTTTACTCTTAATCTCACCCATCAGGTTACTAGTAAAGACATTAAAAAACATCGGTCCTAGCACAGATCCCAGCAGTCCCCTCTGCTATTCCCCATTTAGAGAACCTACAATTTATGCTGACTTTGTCTCCTGTCATTTAGCCAATTCCTTACTCATCTGTATGTAGTTGCCCCAGTCCTCTGTAGCTTCAGCATAAGGCTGTTATGTGGTACAGTATCAAATGCCTTTGCAAAATCCAGCATTACCAACATCCAGATTTGCACTTACCTCCTCATCGAAAGCCAACATGTTGGTTAGACGTGACTTTTCCTTTTATTAATCTGTGCTGGTTCAATTATTGATTTAATATTTTGCTTTTTCATGTTTTTTGTTTAGATACATAATACATTTTTTGTACATCTGATTCCACACTCAATAACCTATTTGTGCTAGAAGCGCCTCGTGTGTTCGCAGAAATATTGTCCCTGTGCATCAGCAGACTAAATTATTAATACCTTAATACTCTTCTCTGCTAGAGCCTCAGTGAAAATCAGCTAATCATGTAACTGTGGAGTTGAATCTGTAATTTCCTTTAATACGTTTTGGAATAAACTGGATGAAAAGTATGCATCTATGTGTGTATGTAGAAAAATATGTAGATTTGAGAATCCTCAGTGGTCGATACTGAAAAGATGGTAACAAATTGCTAGCTTTCCAGACTACTCAGGTCTCTTCATCAGACATAGACTAATACACAATCTGAAGAATCACATGTTTATACACAACACAGCACAGAAATAATGCAGTAGATAAGACAAGTGACATGAAGCAGAACTATCATATTATGGAAGAGGGATAAACCGTTGTGGCCATAAATATTGGAACAGTTCATAGATAAGGAGTATGAAAGTTTTATTGTCCTCTGATTGGGGTCTGGTTCTGTGTTGTGATGCCCCCACAAGGTCTCAGGATCAAATTCCTTAATTGATGTAAAAAGACATATATCCATGCGACTCATTCATTCCTGTCTATGTACAGTGGGTAGGGAAAGTATTCAGACCCCTTTAAGTTTTTCTCTTTGTTTCATTGCAGCCATTTTGTAAATTCAAAATAGTTCATTTTTTTCTCATTAATGTACACTCTGCACCCCATCTTGACTAAAAAAACAAACAAACAGAAATGTAGACATTTTTGCAAATTTATTAAAAATGAAAAACTGAAATATTACATGGTCATAATTATTCAGACCTTTTGCTTAGACACTCATATTTAAGTCACATGTTGTCCATTTCCTTGTGATCCTCCTTGAGATGATTCTACTCCTTCATTGGAGTCCAGCTGTGTTTAATTAAACTGATAAAGCTTGATTTGTAAAGGCACACACCTGTCTATATAAGACCTCACAGCTCACAGTGCATGTCAGACCAAATGAGAATCATGAGGTCAAAGGAACTGGCCAAGGAGCTCACAGACAGAATTGTGGCAAGGCACAGATCTGGCCAAGGTTAGAAATGAATTTCTGCAGTACTCGATCCTAAGAGCACAGTGGCCTCCATAATCCTTAAATGGAAGAAGTTTGGGACCACCAGAAGTCTTCCTAGACCTGGCCATCCAGTCAAACTGAGCAATCATTGGAGAAGAGCCTTGGTGAGAGAGGTAAAGAAAGAACCCCAAGATCACTGTGGCTGAGCTCCAAAGATGCAGTAGGGATGGGAGATAGTTCCACAAAGTCAACTATCACTGCAGCCCTCCACCAGTCTGGCCTTTACGGAAGACATATGAAAGCCTGCATAGAGTTTGCTAAAAAAACACATGAAGGACTCCCAGACTATGAGAAATAAGATTCTCTGGTCTGATCAAATGAAGATAGAACTTTTTGGTGATAATTCTAAGCGCTATGTGTGGAGAAAACCAGGCACTGATCATCACCTGCCCAATACTATCCCAACAGTGAAACATGGTGGTGGCAGCATCATGCTATGGGGGTCTTTTTCAGCTGCAGGGACAGGACGACTGGTTGCAATTGAAGGAAACATGAATGCGGCCAAGTACAGAGATATCCTGGATGAATACCTCTTCCAAAGTGCTTTGGACCTCCGACTTGGCCGAAGGTTCACCTTACAACAAGACAGTGACCCTAAGCACATGGCTAAAATAACAAAGGAGTGGCTTCAGAACAACTTTGTGACCATTCTTGACTGGCCCAGCCAGATCCCTGACCTAAACCCAATTGAGCATCTCTGGAGAGACCTGAAAATCGCTGTTCACCATCCAATCTGATGGAACTGGAGAGGATCTGCAAGGAAGAATGGTAGAGGATCCCCAAATCCAGGTGTGAAAAACTTGTTGCATCATTCCCAAGAAGACTCATAACTGTACTAGCTCAAAAGGGTGTTTCTACTCAATACTGAGCAAAGGGTGTGAATACTTATGACCATGTGATATTTGTTTTCTTTTTTAGTTTGTAAACATTTGTTTTTTTTTTTTTTTTCAGTCAAGATTGGGTGCAGAGTGTACATTAATGATAAAAAAAAATCAACTTTTTGAATTTGCCAAATGGCTACAATGAAACAGAGTGAAAAATTTTAAAGGGTCTGAATACTTTCCATACCCACTGTATGTATGTATGTATGTATGTATGTGTGTATGTATGTGTGCGGATACTTTTATACATACATATGTGAATGGATATAGTTTTAAGAAAATAAAACATTTTTCAGATGGAAATCAATTTAGTAAAGTTAAACGAGTAACCAAATATAAGCTCACAACTGAAATGACCAAACACCTGCTACAATGTTCTATTTTTTTACTTTACAGAATTCTACTCTGTCATAAAATACTCATATTTTATTAAACAATTATTTTAAAATACAAACAAATACCAAAAGTATAAACATATATGTGAATGGGGACTACAAAACTTGGATATAAATGACCTATCCATATCGAATCAATTGGGAGCTGAGCTACAGTGCCTAAGAATGGCCTCTACACATGGCCGCTGTGTGAACGGCAAACAGTTCAGTAATGTGTGTGTCGGGTGTCGGACCCCCAGATCTGATATTGATGACCAATCCTAAATTCCGAACAACTCCTCTTTAGCCATTTTGTTTTTAGGAGTTTAAAATTATATTATATGAACATATTTCATATTACTTGCCCATTAGTAATCTGGAGCCTTCATCGGACGTAGTGCTTGTAGTGGAGAATGTTTGGATAATATGGCATCCAATAGAACAGGGTTCCCCAACTCCAGACCTCAAGGCCCACCAACAGGTCATGTTTTCAGGATTTCCTTAGTATTGCTCAGGTGATAATTGCATCCCCTGTGCAGTGCAAAGGAAATCCTGAAAACATGACCTGTTGGTGGGCCTTGAGGACTGGACTTGGGGAACCCTGCAATAGAACATGCTGCCATGAATTATTGAGATCCATTTAAAGATGAATCTGTCACCCCATTTTTGCCCTATGAGATACGACCACCGCCATCAATGGCTTATCTACAGCATTCTGTAATGCTGTAGATAAGCCCCCCATGTTACCTGAAAGAGAAGAAAAACGAGTTATATTATGCTCACCCAGGGGCGGTCCGCCGTCCGGTCCGGCACCTCCCATCTTGTAGCGAAGCCGGCCTCTTCTTTCTGACCCGTTGCGGCTCCTGCGCATGCGCACTGCTTTGCACTGGTGAGAGCAGAGCAGAGTACTGCAGTGCGCAGGCGCCGGACATCTCTGACCTTTCCCGATGCCTGCGAACTGCAGTACTCTGCTCTGCCCTCACCAGGGCAGATCAGTGCGCCTGCGCAGGGGCCGCGACGGGACAGTAAGAAGAGGCCGGCTTCGCTACAAGAAGGGAGGTGCCGAACCGGACCGCTGCGCCCATCGGACCGGACAGCGGAACTCCCCTGGGTGAGTATAATATAACTCGTTTTTCTTCACTTTCAGGTGACATCGGGGGCTTATCTACAGCATTACAGAATGCTGTAGATAAGCCCCTGATGGCGGTGGCCGTATCTCATAGGGCAAAAATGGGGTGACAGATTCCCTTTAACATAGATTCAGAATATATGAGGGCTCAAAGGGATTTTCTCACCATATACATTGAGCACCTATCAGAAGGATAGGCAATAAATATGGGATTGCTCAATCACCAAAATGGTGATACCAAACCCCCTATTCCTTACTGACAAAATCATGGTTAGGAGCAGTTGGGATGGAGCAGCCAACTTTCGGGAATTGCCACTCCAGTTATTTACGCTGTGGGATTTCCCACAGTCAATCACATTTTTATCAATTACTCATGAATAGCTGAATTATGTATAAGGTATGAAAAGCCCTTCAAATAGATTGTTTCCTTGTTATCTCCGTATATCCAATTTCATCAAACGCAATAAAAAATACAGGAAAACCACCTGAATGTACCGTGTAAAACATTGTGAAATCTAAACACGGTAAATCTTTGTGTATTCCAGTGCTGTGTGCTAGAGGATTACGTTTTGGAACAGTGCTGAGACGCTTCCATCCTCTATGAATCCAGCCATTGAGTACTGCTCTCAAACAAGTTTTCCACTAGCCAAATTGCAAAATAGACATTTCCTGTGCATATAGTAAGGATTTTAGAGAACATCACATACTGCCAATTCACAGCTGGTTAAACAGTGGTGAGATCATGGCCGAGAGCGGAGTTATTGTCACTGTTGCACCTTTTTGTTGTTTACGAACAAATAAACTGTAAAAAATCCCAGCAAAAAAGAGTCTCCAGTTAATACTCTGCTGCATTGTCTAAACGCACGCACACAAGGAATTAGAACTTCCTTTTACTGCAAAAAATAAAGATGTTACGATTTCACATTACCATACTTAATTTATGACAAATCCTTTTCCTTTTAGAAGTATGGTTCCTCTTTGCTAGTTTTATGAAAGCAGCTAATATTACAATAACAGTATACTTAACTCTTTTTCCATAGAACAGGGTGGATAAAAATCATGATTTTTTTAAAAAAATCAAAAAAATCGGATTTTTTTTATTTAAATCGGATTTTTTTGATTTAAATCGGATTTTTTTGATTTAAATAGGATTTTTTAATCAAGTTGTACACAAGCAAAACTTTGTCTTTTTGCAAATCAAATTATTTTACACAAATAAAAATATTAAAACAGTTGATGATTATGAAACCTAATAATTTTTATTTGCACTATTAAACAATCAGAATTGAACTACAGAGAGTAAGTACTTTTTAACAATAGCCTATCTCTAACGTTTGAAGTAAGCAAACATCTTCAGTGAATACATCAGTCCTTTAAGCCTCCAAGCTCATGTTAACAACTTTGTCTTTCAAATATTTTGTACAAGCCGCTCTTTCTTTGTCGTATACAGCCTGAAGATGTTTTCCTGAGATATCAAATCTACTTGGTGGTTTGTAGCCTGGTCTTATTCCTTCGATCATTTGTACAAACAATGGGTGTTCAACTAGTCGGAAAGAAGAATTGGTTGCAAATATGAATTTAGCAATTAATTCATCAAAATGTTCTTTCTGGCTCGTCGTAGTCTTTAAGAGGAATTTTTCTACACTTTGCACGCAAAGTTTTTTGTTGGGCTGCTTTGTTGAAGTTGTACCCAGATATTGATTGTCACGTGCAGCACAAGCCATATTTGACCCTGAAAGCACAGTAATTAAAAATATAATTCGACTGCGTATTTGAAGAAATATAACGAAAATATTTTGAAACAAACTTTTTGAACAATGTAATGGTCCTCGTCCTATAAGGGCTGTCTCAAAAGTTATGCTACTCAAGTTTCCGGTGAAGTTGCTGTAATACTAGTAATATCAGAGCAACTGAAAAAAATTATGTCACAAAAGTTTTAAAAATGTTTTTTTAAAAAAATGGTCAATTTGGCAGACTTCAAAAGTGAATTGTAGCCTACAATAAAAAAAAAAAATAGGCGTATACACACTCTTTTATTTTTACTTAACGTTAATCTTCTGTGAAATATTGCCTTAACATAAATTTAAATTCTATACTCCAGAACTAGTGCTAGAAATTTTTCTTTTCATAGACTTTAACCATCCCAGTAAAACGTCTGTTAAAATAGGTTGTAATTGCCAGACTTACCACTAGTGCTAGGGTCCTGGTGCATAAGAAGCTGTGGGGGTTCATTGACATTAGTTGTATCACTATCAACATCTTCATTTCCCTTCTGGTTGCAGTTTTCATAATGTGATTTCAAACGGCAAACAAGTCCTTGGATATCCTTTTGACAGTATTTGCACTTTGCTCTCCCACCTTTCTTTCCAAGCTCTGCTGGCATCTCAACAAAATGAACCCAAATAGGGTCTCTCTTACGACCTGCCATGGCTCACGCAGATCACTTCTGAAGTTTGATTGTTACTACAGCCAAGTACTGCTGACTGACTATCCAACAAGTTTGGGCATGTCAACTGAATGGAAAAAGAAACTGAAACCAAGCTACAGAAAGTGAAACCAAGCTAGAAGTGTGGAGTTAATTGAACAATGATTGAAAGTTTTAGATTTTAATCGTGATTTATATTAAAAAAATCTTTTGAGTTAAATCAGTGATTTAAATCATGATTAAAATCACGATTTAAATCGATCTGATTTAAATAGAAAAAAATCATTTGATTTAAATCATGATTTAAATCGTTGATTTAAATCGGCGTGATTTAAATCAATCCACCCTGCCATAGAATAACAAAAAAAACAGAACATCAACTTTAAAACTGTCAACTATCGCTTGTTATTGTATGCTGTACATATTTGTAGACCTTTATAGCCAGCTATGGGGCTTTGCTTATATGGAATCTGTCAACAGATGAAATGGCAAAAACCTGAGGGCAGCATGATGTAGGGACTGGGACACTGATTTCAGTGATGTCAATTGTTGGGCTGTGTACCAATGAGTGGTTTATCAGTAGGAGATTATCTTTGCCCAGACTACAGCTCACATGCAACCTTGTCCAACTCCACCCCCAGCACTGATTAGCAGCTTACTGTCAATACCTGTAGACTGTGAGCCCTCGCGGGCAGGGTCCTCTCTTCTTCTGTACTTGTGTGTCCCTTGTCTAACACACGTTTATTGTACCTGTCTATATTTTCCCTTTTCATATGTAAAGCGCCATGGAATAAATGGCGCTATATAAATGTGTAATAATAATAATAATATACAATGTACACAGAAACTGCGGTGTGGGTAGGGTTAGCTTTCTGAGCTCTGCCACGTCCTAAATCTAATAACTCTGATTGTTTGACAACTGCTGCACCCAACCCAGTAAACCAAGTGATACATCGCTGGAATAAGGGTCTCTGTCCTGCATTATGCTGCTTTCAGATGAGGTAGCAAAAACCTGGTGACAGATTTTCTTTGATCACTGTACTTTTAGAAAGCTTGATATCTTGGTAATAGATTAATTTAGCATAATATCTATTACTTTATTTGGAGTGATTTTTTTTTCCCGCATAAAACAATGTAATATTCAAAGTACCTCTGACTTGTTGGTTACTTTATTTCTAACTTGCTGTGACCTGCCTGTTGTCAAGTGAAATCAGTCCAGTCTGAAGCAGTTCTTTGACAGAAAATCAGGATCAGAGGGACAAACTGCATACAGCTATGTCAGAGAGTCCACTTTGAATTCAGAGATGGCAATAAACAATGGCAGAAGCAATGGAAGTGAGGAAAATTAAGTTCCAACATCTATAGTGCTGACAGAATACTGACATAGTAACCACTTAAAGAAGTAGATGGCAAGTTACAGAGTGTGACATTTGGGAACAGTTCTTTTACATGTTAAACTGGTAGGTGTATAAGATGCAGTTACTAGTCAAGTGGTTTTGCCAAGTGGTGCTTCCTTTTTATTGCTTACCTGGCACAGCTATATGCATTTTGTATTGGTTGTGCCTGGTACTGCAGCTCGGTCTTCCTCAAGTGACGGACACTGAGCTGCAGTATCCGGCATATCAGCTACCAAATGGTACGTCTCATGTCTGATAAACCCTTAAGGGTATGCCACACTAAGCGAGATCGCAAACGAGATCGCAATTGCGTCACCATTTACGACGCAGTTAGCGATCTCGTTAGCGACTTAACTGTGTGTGACATGTAGCAGCGATGTGGCCCCTGCTGAGATGTCGCTGATCGTTTGTAAACGTTCTGAGACGTTTTTTGGTCGTTGGTGTCCCGCTGGTGAGCCTGAATCGCTGAGTGTGACACCCTTTATGAACGACTTCACCAGCATCACAGGTGGGACTAGGTTTTCCCAACGACCGCATAGGTCGTTATACAGATCGCTGATGAGATGTGTTTGGAATCACAGGTCGCTGATGAGATGTCATTGGAATCACACTAACGAGATCACTACTGCGTCAAAAATGGTGACGCAGTAGTGATTTCGTTAGCGATCTCGCTTGCGATCTCGTTTAGTGTGGCATACCCTTTAGTCTAGGAAACCCCTTCAATCAGCTGATCAGGCCAGTCCAAGAAAGACCCTTTTAAATCAAAGCAAACTTTAAGAATATGTTTGAAGTTATTACTTAGGCAGCCCTTTTCTAGAAGTCCATTAGGGTGATTTATTGTGTCTCGGCAAATACTTGGTGTATATGGCCAACTCTCTCATCCATTTTTTTTTTTCAAAATTTGTGTTTTTTCCATGCGCAAATATAATTAACAGCTCCCATTTGTAGCTTATCACGATACTGTTGCCTATATGGACTAAACTAAAGGCACTGTCACACTTAGCGATCGCACCAGCGATCACGACAACGACACGACCTGGCGAGATCGTTGGTGAGATCGCTATATGGTCGCTAGTTAGATTCCAAACACAAAGATCTCATCAGAGATTAGCGATATGTATAATGACCTCTGCGGTCGTTGGGAAAACCTAGTCCCGCCTGCGATGCTGGTGAAGTCGTTCATAAAGGGTGTCACACTCAGCGATTCAGGCTCACCAGCGGGACACCAACGACCAAAAAACGGCTCAGAACGTTCATAAGCGATCAGCGACATCTCAGCAGGGGCCACATCGCTGCTACATGTCACACACAGCGACGTCGCTAACGAGATCGCTGCTGCGTCATAAAATCGCTGACGCTTTAGCGATCTCGCTAGCGATCTCTCTTAGTGTGACAGTACCTTAAGTGAAATGTACCTAGAGGAGGAAGAGAATTTAATTAACAAGCTATAATGTTACAAAGACAAAATAAACAAATAGAAAATTAGTGGCTAGCATGGGGCAAAGTCTCCTCTCCTCTCTTTTGGCTAGACCGTCCCCCAGTACGAACAAACAAGTAAAGTTTTCTTTGTCTCAGTAAACTCTCCCAATCTGAAGAGTCAAAACAAACCGTGATTAAACATCAAAGTTATAATTTATCAATAGCCCAAGACCGGATGAGACAAGAGAAGGGTTCAAAGGTGCCAACATTGTGAAGGTAACACATTAATCACAGACCTTTGATTAGAAATTTGTGACAACCACTATAAAAAAGTGGGTTGTCCTTGAGGTGAATGTACTTTCGTGAAACCTCAAAGCCCAGGGAAATAATTGATCCAGATCTGCTTTAAAATTTTTAAACTATAGCACCAAGTAAGATAAATGTTCATTGACCATTATCCACTTAAATTTGTGTTTAACTAAATCAAAGGGCGATACTCCAGACTTCCAGGATTGGGATCTTAGTTGACACACAAAGAAAGTATATAAGGGCATGGATATGAAATGGTATTTGCAGAATTGTTCATTATGTAGAACTGCAGGGGTCTTTCTTTAAATTTGTGAAGAAGATTGGTTTGAAGAAATAAAGTTTAGATGCCCAAATCCATAATATTTGTAACTTTTAGACAAGTCCACAAAATGTGATACATGATGACCTCAATGGTGCGTTCATGGAAGCAAATAAGGGACTCCTGAGAGACTTACTGAAGCCATCCCGATGGACTACAGAAAGCCATATATTGATGCCAGTCTTCGAGTGCTGGGTAGATGCTTTATGCCAGCCTTGAACAGAAATGTTTTTGCCCACGTCTGGTACTGTAGTCATGTTAGATAATTGAGTTGATGTGTAAAGATGCTGTAGAGAGAGATGAGCCTTTTTTCATATTCTGGTTTCATTTACACAAATTTTTAACGTCCGTCTCAACGCACACGGTCAGGTCTCTATCTGGAATAGTATGTCTTAAATAATATCAATATTTGTTTCTAAAGATTTTGAGTGGTGGGCATCCTGTAGAAAAAAGAAACACAAGTCATACCCCCAAACAATGTAAGCTGCTAAGAATACAATAGACTCCTATAATGCCACTTCTTAAAGGGAATCTGTCACCCCATTTTTGGAGTATGAGATGCAGCCACCGCCATCAGGGGCTTATCTACAGCATTCTGTAATGTTGTAGATAAGCCCTCAATGTTACCTGAAAGAGAAGAAAAACAAGTTAGATTATACTCGCCCAGGGGCGGTCCGGGGTCCAGTCCGATGGGCGTCGCGGTTCGGTCCGGCGCCTCCCATCTTCTAGCGAAGCCATCCTTTTCTTTGCGTCCCGTCGCGGCTCCTGCGCAGGCGCACTGATCTACCCTGGTGAGGGCAGAGCAGAATACTGCAGTGCGCAGGCACCGGGAAAGGTCAGAGAGGTCCTTAGGGCTTATCTACAGCATTACAGAGTGCTGTAGATAAGCCCCTGATGGCGGTGGCCGCATCTAATACTCCAAAAATGGGGTGACAGATTCCCTTTAAAGACGATTCACCCAAACCCGGGGTGAGTAATGGTCGCCCCATAATGGAGTGGCTAAAGCAAAAGGGCAAGAATGGGAAAACAAAATTGCAAGAGGTCCCAAATGGCTTGAGATCGAAATAATGTGTGATCTAAGATGGGAAGCCTCTCAAAGAAATCTGCATGAGTAAATCAGGTTAGCACAGATCTGCATTTCTTTTGATTTCCGTTCACCATGGAGATGACCCCCCACCAACCACCCCCGCCCCTTATTTAAAAAAAAATAGTTGGGAAAATTGGGCCTCATACAAATTTATAGTCCTATTAGGCACATCTAAGCATCAATGAAACTTGGTTGCAAATGGTGTTTTAACTAGCGCTTCTGCTTTTCTTAACTCTAAAGAATTTCACGAACGATTGTAACCTTTGCAGGTCTTTTCTAGACACCGGGACCGGCAAAGATCTGAGTAGGTACCATAGACTGTAATGTGGTCATTTTGATCACTTCCAACCAACCCAGCAATGAGACTGATCGAAAGACTTATCTCCTTAGTCTTTTCTATCTCTTCAATATTTTAATTACTTTCTTCAACTTTGCACTGGGGTGTAGCTGTTGCGAGCCAGATATGTCATGTGCCCAAGGCAAGGATTGATAGTTAAGGTAGCCAATAGTGATGAGTGAACGTGCTCAGATAAAGCATTATCTCAGCATGCTCGTGTGCTGAGTGTCTTCCACGTGCTCGAGAAAAGATATGTTCAAGTCATGCCAACTTGTTAAGCGATCCCTGCATGTGTTGTGGCTGTCTAGCAGCCGCGAGACATGCAGCAATGGAGACTCGAACATATTATTTGAACGTGCCAAAGTCACTCGGTTAGGACACGAGCATGCTGAGATAACACCTTATCCGAGCACGTTTGCTCATCACCAGTATCCAGCTGTAACCTACCACTGCGTGCAGAAAACCCTACTTAACTTCCGTTCTCTAATAGAATGTTTTATTTTACCACTTCTATAGATGGTTTTTCACTTGTGCTGATTCTGTTGCATTCCATTACAAAAAGACCTATGTACAGCCCTAGAAAATATTTGTATGTTCATTCTGAGGACCATTATATGTCTGCTGAGTAACACAGTATGGGCTATGTTCTCTTCCCTGTGCAATATATAGGATTCCCTGCATCGTCAAAATCTATGCCGAGGTGCTGCACAGGGAAACAAGGTGTCATTTAGTAACCTACCCTAGGCTGGCTATGTAACATACAGTCATTTCCGTAAGTAAACAAGAACTGCAACATTCTGATTCTCGATTCAGCCAGCATACCAATATTTATTTTTAGGGTCGGACAGCGTAAAATGTTTTTTGTATAGAGATATTTTAACACAAGGAAGTAAGGCTTGGTTCCGGCAGACTTTCCCCTACACAGGAATGTGGAGTGTGATCAGCAAATAGCTGTAGAAATGTCACAACATGGTACACTGCCCTCTGCATTCATTGCTGTTACAGGGACTCCAGAGCCCGAGTGCTGACTATAGATTTCCCCACTAATGCCCTATACTCCATACCAGATGCTCCATACTCCAGCAGATGTTTGCTTCCAGGGCGGGTGTCGTAGAATATTCTAATGGAATAGTACGTTCATTGGAAATGTGAAGAGGCAGATGCCGGGGACTTTTCCTTTTCTTGAGTCCTCTGTATACTTTTGCTGCAGGAAATGATGTTTTGGGTGTGCAGCTTTTTGTAATAAACTGTTTTTTTCCTTTTAACCACTTGCATTAAGGTGCCCAAAGATGGGGAAAATATAAAACCAGATTCTGAGAACAGATTATTACCATACTGCAGATGATATTATATGCACATCATGTAGGCGATTTGCAGCCTGCAGGCCTCATAAATTACAGTATATCCAAAGTCTGCTTGAAAGCCAAGCCAATTCCCGAGAGATGTTTGTGCAGCTTCAGTCCCTGATGACTTTGGTACTGTGGAAATAAAATCTTGTTCTGTATTTCTGAAATGTTCAAGTTTAAATACAAAATATTAGTGTAACAGGCAAAGCAACCTTGTTGGATATGATGCTCCACTAAAAGGTTTTGTCACAAATTATTTCTTCTTCCTAAAGAAATAGTGCAGCATATTTCAGTGGTGGCTCAGCTGCAGAACATGAGAATGTTCAGTACTACAGTCATGGCCAAAAGTTTTGAGAATGACACAAATATTAGTTTTTACAAAGTCTACTGCTTCACTTTTTCTAATGGCAATTTGCATATATTCCAGAATGTTATAAAGAGTGATCAGCTTAACAGCAATTACTTGCAAAGTCAATATTTGGCTAGAAAATGAACTTTATCCCCAAAACACATTTCAACATCATTGCAGCCATGCCTTAAAAGGACCAGCTAACCTCTTTTCAGTGATTGCTCCATTAACACAGGTGTGGGTGTTGAGGAGGACATGGCTGGAGATCAATCTGTCATGATTAAGTAAGAATGACACCACTGGACACTTTAAAAGGAGGTTGGTGCTTGGCATCATTGTTTCTCTTCTGTTAACCATGGTTATCTCTAAAGAAACACGTGCAGTCATCATTGCAATGCACAAAAATGGCCTAACAGGGAAGAGTATCGCAGCTAGAAAGATTGCACCTCAGTCAACAATCTATCGCATCATCAAGAACTTCAAGGTGAGAGGTTCCATTGTTGCCAAAAAGGCTTCAGGGCGCCCAAGAAAGACCAGCAAGCGCCAGGACCGTCTCTTAAAAGTGTTTCAGCTGCGGGATCGGGCTACCAGCAGTGCAGAGCTTGCTCAGGAATGGCAGCAGGCAGGTGTGAGTGCATCTGCACGCACTGTGAGGCGGAGACTCTTGGAGCAAGGCCTGGTCTCAAGGAGGGCAGCAAAGATGCCACTTCTCTCCAGAAAAAACATCATGGACAGACTGATATTCTGCAAAAGGTACAGACAGTGGACTGCTGAGGACTGAGGTAAAGTTATTTTCTCTAATGAATCCCCTTTTCGATTGTTTGGGACATCAGGAAAACTCCTCATTCGGAGAAGACAAGGTGAGCGCTACCACCAGTCTTGTCTCATGCCAACTGTTAAGCATCCTGAAACCATTCATGTGTGGGGTTGCTTCTCAGCCAAGGGAATCGGCTCTCTCACAGTCTTGCCTAAAAACACAGCCATGAATAAAGAATGGTAGCAGAATGTCCTCCAAGAGCAACTTCTCCCAACCCTCCAAGAGCAGTTTGGCGATCAACAATGCCTTTACCATTATGATGGAGCACCTTGCCATAAAGCAAAGGTGATAACTAAATGGCTCAGGGAACAAAACATAGAGATTTTGGGTCCATGGCCTGGAAACTCCCCAGATCTTAATCCCATTGAGAACTTGTGGTCAATCATCAAGAGACGGGTGGACAAACAAAAACCTAAAAATTCTGACAAAATTAAAGCATTGATTGTGCAAGAATGGACTGCTATCAGTCAGGATTTGGTCCAGAAGTTGATTGAGAGCATGCCAGGGAGAATTGCAGAGGTCCTGAAGAAGAAGGGTCAACACTGCAAATATTGACTTGCTGCATTAACTCATTCTAACTGTCAATATAAGCTTTTGTTACACATATGTTTGCAATTATTATATTTATGTCTGTGATAAAAACATCTGTCAAACACACATAAAAACCAGAGGGCAGCAGATCATGTGAAAATATAATATTTGTGTCATCCTCAAAACTTATGGCCATGACTGTATACAGTGACCAGAAGTGTGGTGTTGTGGCTCTGTATAATGTTTATTTTCCCCGGTGAGGGACCTACTAGCAGCTGCGGTAGATCGACTCACTCCGCTTTCTAAAGATGTAATCACGGGAACACTTTCTGTTTAACTGGTATATGCAGTACTGTATTAATAAACAAACACTGCCCTTCTGGCATAACGGGAAAAACAAAATCGTATACAGTACAGTCCGTGTGGTTACGGGGATCTGCACACTCAGGGGAACAAAAACAAGGTTCAGTTCTCTTTAATATGAGCCCAGTTGTGGAGCCCTCATCTTCAGACACACCTAGCACTGAATGAATCTGGAGGCTCCACATTTACCTTCTGGACCACCCCTGGGGTGGAGATATGGTTAACAGCCTCCCACTCACTCTTCAGATGTTCACAAAAACCCAGCCCTTACTATGGCCGCTTAACCCCTCTCAGCACTTACTATGCTGGAACATTTTTCCAGGTTCATATCACTGTCTTCCAGTATTTTACCAGTGACCTTCTCGCACAGCTAATCAGTGGAGGTGCCGAGTATTGAACCTTCACCGGTTTGATGTAGGCCATCAATGAGTCCCAGACAACCTCTTTAAAGCAGATGTCAACTTGATGTTTAAAGACAACCTATCACTTGCTCAAAAAAATTGAAACAAACGCTTCATAAAAAAAATCCTTGAGCTACCCTGATTTTGCCGCTCTTTGAGAGGTTGTGCTGCATTACTCAATTGCAGAGATATTCCCGTTTGTCATTTTTATAGCGCAAAATGTGAAATTGCTGCTTCCAGACCACCAGTGTTTCCCAAGAGTCTTCTCTGAGGGCAAGCACTTTTCTTCCTCCCTGATGCTGCCAATCACAGCTCGGCAACTGATCTAGCAGTCTGACACTGCTTAATGCCACGTTCACACATTCAGTATTTGGTCAGTATTTTCTATGTGTATTTGTAAGCCAAAACTGGGATTGGTTGAAAAAATGCAGAAGTGGTGAGATGTGTCTATTATACATTTCCTCTGATTTTGTTCCTCTCTTGGTTTTGGCTGACAAATATTGAGATAAAATACTGACCAAATACTGAGTGTGTGAACGTGGCCTATCTGTGATTGGTAGGGTCTGGAAGGAAGGGGTAAAAGCAATCATCCTTAGAGAAGATTTTGAAGAATCTCCTAGTCAGACTATAAAAGCAAATTTCATACTGCGCCCCGAAAGCAACAAATGTGAATTTCTCTACAATGAAGTGACGCAAAATGGAAAAGAGTAGTAGAATCAGGGGAGCTCAGGGATTTTTGCAAGGTATTTAACTGTAGCTTACTTTTTTTTTTTTTAGTACAATGTTGAAAGAAAGAAAACCTTTTTTATTTTGATCTTTTAGCAGCTGTTTGGCTTGTCAGTAGATTACCTTACAGATAGTTTTTACCAATAACCTAGTCAGAAAATGTAAAATAGCCAGCAGTTTAATTTAGCCTCAAAGATTAATTTTTGCTTTGGAAAAGTAGATCTCAGAAATGGTGGATTTTGTTTTTGTCTTCAGACATTTCACCACATAAAGCTTAACTATTTATTTTCCGATACTAGCGGACATGTGGCTATCTGTAGATATAAATTATACTTCCTCTGCTCAGTTATCTCATACACTGCAGCAGTCGCTTACTTCCATTTATAATCCTGAAAAACATCACATTGCTATAACGACCATTTTCTAGATGTAAAATTGCGAATTACTGTGTAGGTTCAGCCTCCAATATAAAGTATGTTCGGGCATCATAAGTCACTTTAGCTATAAAAAAAATTCTGTCTACAGCATGATATAAGGTGAGCTGTGTAATAATTTTAATTGGAAAGTAACATTTCTACACAGGGAATGTTTTGGACTTCTGTCCATATTAACTGATAATATTAACATCGACCATGTAGCACTGGCAATGTTAATATCGACCATGTAGCACTGGCAATATTAACATCGACCGTGCAGTGCTGGCAATATTAATATCGACCATGTATCACTGGCAATATTAATATCGAGCATGTAGCACTGTCAATGTTTAGATGAAGATACTATGCAATGTGCAGGATCAAATAAAGTGTTACATGGTGCCCCATTTCTAGCTGTAGTACCCTTCTGTTTTTTATAGAGCAACACTAAAATTTATACTAAAAAAAAACTATGGCCTAAGGGTATGTGCACACGTTGCGGATTTTGATGCGTTTCCGCAGCGTTTTTGGGCGCGCGGAATTGCCTCAAATCCGCAGTGCGTTGTGCACACGATGTTAATCAATGGAAAATACAAAAACGCTGTGCACATGCTGTGGAAAAAATCGTGCGGAATCGCAGTGTTTTATTTTCCGCAGCATGTCCATTCTTTTTGCGGAACTGCAGCGTTTCTGCACCAATTGACTTGCATTGAGTCGGGCATTATGCAGCAAAACTGCAGGTCTAAGAAAAGATCTCAATTGAGACCCACCAGATGGTATAAAATGCAAAATTTTATTGAACAATCATAAACAAGGAATAACCTCATGAATGGTATAGAAAGGTGACAAGTACAAAATTTAAAAACACATGAGGGACGTGTGTATCCATAGGACACATCTCTCTACAGCCTGCTCAAAAATGTGATCCAAAAATTGGAATAGACAAAATTTTGACCCCTGATGTGGCCTATATAATAGGCTTGATGTAAGGTGGAATGACTGAGTAAACACCTGAGAAGTTACATGCACCCAGTGGCCCGATATAGTGAAGCCCAAAACAATTACAATTATTAGCATGAATTGGAAAATAGTGCCGTATACCAAACTGTGACAAGTCTTGCACCTACATTAATTCGCTAATAAATCATAATGATATGCCAATTTGGCAGAGAAATGTGGAATGTAAGATATTGATAAAATGTAAAGGCTATCACAAAGCTGAACATGCACCTAAACTCAAGGTGTCACATTCAGTGAGCTCACTGGTAAGCACTATATACCAATAGGTAAAAAATGGCAAAGCATGAAACAATAACCCCATGTGGGAGAAAACGTACCGCAAGGCTGGTAGGAGTGTGATCCCCGGACGTCCCTCTGCCCCGACGCGCGTTTCGCACAGCCTTGCGGTACGTTTTCTCCCCACATGGGGTTATTGTTTCATGCTTTGCCATTTTTTACCTATTGGTATATAGTGCTTACCAGTGAGCTCACTGAATGTGACACCTTGAGTTTAGGTGCATGTTCAGCTTTGTGATAGCCTTTACATTTTATCAATATCTTACATTCCACATTTCTCTGCCAAATTGGCATATCATTATGATTTATTAGCGAATTAATGTAGGTGCAAGACTTGTCACAGTTTGGTATACGGCACTGTTTTCCAATTCATGCTATAATTGTAATTGTTTTGGGCTTCACTATATCGGGCCACTGGGTGCATGTAACTTCTCAGGTGTTTACTCAGTCATTCCACCTTACATCAAGCCTATTATATAGGCCACATTAGGGGTCAAAATTTTGTCTATTCCAATTTTTGGATCACATTGTTTGAGCAGGCTGTAGAGAGATGTGTCCTATGGATACACACGTCCCTCATGTGTTTTTAAATTTTGTACTTGTCACCTTTCTATACCATTCATGAGGTTATTCCTTGTTTATGATTGTTCAATAAAATTTTGCATTTTATACCATCTGGTGGGTCTCAATTGAGTTCCTTTTTCCACCATTGTGTTTAATTGTATTTCCTGTGGTATAATACCTTTATAGGGTTACTTGAAGTGGGCATCTTTTTGTATTTACTAAGAAAAGATCTGCAGTTTTGCTGCGGATGAAACGCTGCAGATCGGGAGGAGGGAAGTGTGTGGGCGGTGACTGTGCGTGTATAGTGTGGGGGCTATGTGTGTGTGTGTGCTTGTATGGGTGAGGTCTGCAGGGGGTTGCCGGGGCTGTCCGAGGGGGATCTGCAGGGATGTCCGGGGGATTTGCAGGGGATGCCGGGGCTGTCCGGGGGGGTCTGCGGGGGTTGCCAGAGCTGTCAAGGGGGTTTGCGGGGATTGCCGGGGCAGTCCGGGGGTTGCCGAAAAGGTCTGCTGGGGTCCAGGGCTGTTTGTGTATGCAGGCATCGTCCGATGGGACTACAAGTCCCATCCGGCTATGCCTGCTACAGTGACAGTGAGTGACACATTAGCCAATGATGGGACAGCAGTAGTCCCATCATCCGGCTAATGTGTTGAATGTAAAAAAAAAACAAACAAACATACAGAATATACATTACATACATGTAACATACAGAACATACACATAACATACAACCCATAACAGAGTACATACTTACCAATCACCTAATCCCCGATGCCATCGTCTCCTTTAATAAAAAAAATAAAATAATAAAACAACCTATACTTACCATTCCGCCGTAGTAACGAGTGTCCCATGACGATATCCCGTGTAGAACACTGACATCGGGTGATGTCAGTGCTCTACATGGCCTCCACGATGCACTGACAGCGGAGGGAACCATCTGCGATGTATATCCCTCCGCAGCCGGGAGAAAGTGAGGTCACTTAAGTTCATTCTCTCACCGGCAATGCTGGGTGATAGAAAATTCCTATGCAGCATTGCCATAAAGTGAGAGAATGAACTTGGGTAACCTCAGTGATGCACTACAAGAGCCATTGTCTCCTGTCAGTTCATCACTGGGAGGCCCTATAGAAAAGTGACATCACCCAATGTCACTGTTCTTTTGGGGAAATCGTTATGAGACACTCATCATTAATTGGACTTCGTAAGACAGGGAGTATACGGTTTATTTTTTTACTTTTTATTATAGGAGACCGAGGGTGTCGCATGGATTAGGCGTGCAATACAAATATGAAAACCGTGTTGTGTTTTATATCATTAAAATACTTTATTCTGATGTGTGTGTTTTTTTTAACCCTTTCAAGCTATAAGATTAATAATGGAAAGGTGTCTTATTGACGCCTCTCCATTATTCACCAGCTTAATGTCAACTTACAATAGCAAGTTGACATTAACCCCTTATTACCCCATGTGATGAAACGGTGCACACACACGACGGCTGCTGCCGTCAGACCCAGTAAACTGCAGGGATTTATAATTATCCCACTTCCACTTAGGAACTTGCAGCTCTCTGGCACCCCCCTTACCCTCAGGTCAGTCAGGGAACTGCACCTAGGATAATTAGTCGCCAGACGGGTCACTTGGATGTGTGCTGGCTATTGGGCACGCTGCAGTGAGGGAATTATAATTACTCCGAGCCGCAGCCGGGTAATACACTTATAAAACCCGCTCCGTCACCGCCAACGCCACCCCATAGGTCAACACTTTACACCCCTTCTTTATAGCTGCCACCAGCCACGGTTTACTTGGAACAATTTATCAAGAGGGTCCGTAGCAACCCCAAAACAGTAGCGTAGTACTTCAGGCGCGTGCAAATTCGTTTATAGAGCAGGAGAAACAAACTAATAAATTTATAGGTTTATTCCTTAAAAAGACAGGCAGTGCTTATACAATATAAAAAGATGTAACAAGCTGAGGCAATATAGTTATGTACAATATGGTTACAGAAAATAAACAGGATTAAAAATGAAAATAACTCACATGATAGTTACATAGGCATAGGCAAGCCAGGCTGGGGGAAGGAGCCACACGTCATAGTTCATTTGCAGATCTCTTAGTCAGGACATCACAGCAGGGACTGACAAGGGGGCTCACTGCCAGACTTATACCTGGGGCTGCTGACCTCACGAAAAGGGGATGTTTTTTTCTGGCCACCTCCCCGGGACAGAAGTGTATGATTTGAGCTCTGAAATATCATAAGGTCCATCCCTCGTCCTGTGAACCTAGCAGAATAACGGCAGACCTATCAATGATCTTACTTTAAAATGACGGTTCCAATGAGCCCAAACTTGGATGAGCTAGTTTGTGGGGGATCCGAGAATTCCATTTCTCGGGTTCTGTTGGAGTTACGGGTTCACCAGTACCACGGGAACGATGCCTATGGACACAGGTTTCAAAACAGTAACTTTCGTGTTTCTAGCGAATGCTCCCACCGTGTGATAACCAAAACAGAATGAAGTCTCCAAAATGGCTGCTATGGTAGGAACAGCACATGTGCTGACAATGGGGACCCCTGCGGTGAAGCGGGAAAACTTCCAGCACTGGTAGCTCAGGTTACACTGAGCTTGACTGCAGGTTGGGAGGGGGAAGGGAAGCGTGAGCTGCAGAGAAAGGAGGGAGGGGTAACTTTGCCCTGTGCTTGCAAACGGTGGGGGTTGTAGTACTATGGGGAAAGTTCTGGAAACAGCACAAGAAATGGAGTTTGCAGTATCATCACACTCCATATGCCACCGCTGACACGGCAGTGGGAAGAGAGAGGCTAAGTGCAGGAATTGACGCATCGTACAGATGCGCCAATTCAAGGGCGGCTGGGTGCTGGTATTTTTAGCCAGGGGAGTGCGCTAATATCCATGGCACCTTCCTGGGCTATGAATATCAGCCCGCAGCTGTCTGCGTAGCCTTTCTGGCTATAAATTATAGGGGGACCCCACGCCATTTTTTTTTAAATTAAAGATAATATCTATTAGCCATTAACCCTCAGACACTTTCAGACTCCCTACACTCATCGCTGTCCCCAATCTCCTCTTTTTCCTGACCTGATCTGGCTGTTCATCACTACAATGACATTCTTAGAAGCACCCTTGACCAAGTAGCACCGCTCACCCTCAGAACCTCCAAACACACAGTAAAACAGCCCTGGCTCACATTGCAAACTCGACTTCTTCAGCGATGCTCTAGGAGTGCTGAACGCCTCTGGAGAAAAACCCGCACACTAGAAGACTTCATCCACTTTAAATTCATGTTAAGAACTTATAATGCTGCCCTTCACCTCGCCAAACAGACCTACTTCACCACCCTGATCTCCTCACTAGCCAACAACCCCAAGAAACTTTTTGACACTTTTCACTCCCTCCTCAGGCCAAAAGCACAAGCCCCTATCACAGACATTTGTGCTGACAACCTGGCCTCCCACTGTATAGAAAAAATAGATACTATCCGTCAGGAAATCTGCTCTCAACCACCAAGTGCTGTGACTCCCATCCCTCCCTGCATTTCCCCTGGCTCACTTTCCACATTTGATCCCATCACAGAAGAAGAAGTCTCCAGACTCCTCTCTTCCTCTTGTCCGACTACATGCACTACCGACCCCATCCCCTCACATCTCCTCCAGTCTCTCTCTCCAGTTGTCACAACTCACCTAACTGCAATCTTTAATCTCTCTCTCTCCTCTGGCATTTTCCCATCCTCCTTCAAACACTCCATCATTACTCCGCTACTAAAGAAACCCACTCTCGACCCTTCCTGCACAAACAACTACAGACCGGTCTCCAATCTCCCCTTCATCTCTAAACTTTTGGAGCGCCTAGTCTACTCCCGCCTTACCCATTACCTCTCCACTCACTCCCTCCTAGACCCTTCACAGTCCGACTTCCGCCCCCTACATTCGACTGAAACTGCACTCATCAAAGTGACCAATGACCTACTGACAGCAAAACGTAACGGCGACCACTCTCTGCTCATTCTTCTCGACTTTTCTGCAGCTTTCGACACTGTTGACCACTGTCTCCTACTGTCTAGGCTCCATTCACTAGGTATTAAGGACACTGTTCTCTCCTGGTTCTCCTCCTATCTTTCTGACCGCTCCTTCAGTGTTTCGTTCTCTGGCTCCACGTCATCTCCTCTTCCTCTCACTGTCGGTGTACCCCAGGGCTCAGTCCTTGGCCCCCTTCTCTTCTTTCTCTACACGGCCCCAATTGGACAGATAATCAGCAGATTTGGCTTTCAGTACCATCTTTATGCTGATGACACACAACTATACACGTCATCCCCCGACCTTACCCCTGCTGTTCTACAGAACGCCACCGACTGTCTGTCAGCAGTCTCCAACATCATGTCCGCTCTCTATCTGAAACTTAACCTCTCCAAAACTGAACTCCTTCTGCTCCCGCCGTCTACTAACCTCCCTAAATCTGACATTTCCCTCTCTGTGGGCAGCACCATAATAACACCCCGGCAGCAGGCTCGCTGTCTGGGTGTTATGTTTGACACCAATCTCTCCTTCACCTCCCATATACAATCTCTTGCCCGCTCTTGCCGTCTACACCTAAAGAACATCTCTAGAATCCGCCCTTTTCTCACCATGGAAACAACAAAAACCCTCACTGTAGCATTGATCCACTCCCGCTTGGACTACTGCAACGCTCTATTACTTGGCCTCCCCATTACTCGACTATCCCCTCTCCAGTCCATCCTTAATGCAGCAGCCAGGGTCATCCATCTGGCTAATCGGTACTCGGACGCGTCCGCTCTTCGCCAGTCCTTACACTGGCTGCCCATTCATTATAGGATCCAATTCAAAGTACTTGTTCTCACCCACAAAGCTCTCCACAGTGCAGCACCCCCCTACATCTCCTCCCTCATTTCTATCTATCAGCCTAACCGACTGCTGCGCTCTGCAAACGACTTTCGACTAACCTCTGCACTAATCCGTACCTCCCACTCCAAGACTTCTCCCGCGCTGCGCCAATCCTCTGGAATGCTCTACCCCAAGAAATTAAGACTATCCACAATTTGCATGGTTTCAGGCGCTCCCTCAAAACACATTTGTTCAGAGTGGCCTATCACATTCACTAATCAAAGTCGTTCTATGTTTAAGTGTGTGTGTGTAGCCCATTCACTATCTCCATCCATCCCTCACTCCCTCAAGATGGCTGGACCATCATTGTAAATGCACCATTGTATAAACACACCTGTACTTTGTATCTCCCCCACCTCATTGTAGATTGTAAGCTCTCACGAGCAGGGTCGGCTTATTTTGCTTTAATTATTTTATGGTTAACGTTATTACTTATGACTTATGTTTTGAAACTGTTAAACTGTAAAGCGCTGCGGAATATGTTGGCACTATATAAATAAAAATTATTATCTATTTATCTATCTAATATCTATTATCTATCTATCAATCATCTATCTATCTAATATCTTATCTATCTATCTATTATCACCTGTCTGTGTGTAATGGAGTGTGGGTTGGACAAATGTAAAAGAGGAGGTTTGACAAGAAATGACATCACAAATATATATATTTTTTTGTTAAATAAGTTATTTTTATGAAGCTTACAAAAACGCATAAAAATCCGAATCAAAAATGCATCAAAAACGCACCTGCGTTTTCTACAAAGAGATGCGGATTCTGTGCAGAAAATTCCACAGGCATATCTGCAACTTGTGCACATACCCTAAAGGTTATCCTACTGCAGCATACAGACATTACATAAGCAAGTTCCCCAGGTCAGGACCAGCTTTTATCATATGGTGGAGGCATGCTGTCCATGTCTAACATAAGCTATTTGTCTTAATGCTTGCCATGTAAGGGTCCCGTTTCACTTAGCGACGCGCCAGCGATCCCAACAACGATACGACCTGGTAAGAATCGCTAGTGCGTCGCTAAATGGTCGCTAGTAAGCTGCCAAACAGGTAGATCTCTTTAGCAATCGCAGCAGCGATCCGGCGATCCGTTTAACGACCTCGGTGGTCGTTGGTACCTTGTTACACGGCAGCTTTTGTGACGATTCCCGCCTGCGTCCCTGAGTTCTGCGTCACCAACGAGGTCGCTCGTCGGGGTCAAACACATCGATGCGCTCTGGCCAGCGGGACACCAACGATGAAAAAATGTTCCAGGTCATTCGAGGACAATCAGCGATATCCAGCAGGGGGGCCGGCCACATGTAGCGAGATCTCTGGCTAGGTCGCTGTTGCGTCACAAAATCGGTGACGCTTCAGCGATCTCGCTAGCAATCCCGTTATGTGAGATGGGGGCTTTAGACTACATTTCTTCTGCAGTGACTGCTGTAGAGTTAATGTATGTCTGGTCAATGGTTCCACTATCATAATTCGCAGTTTCCCAGTGCTGCTGGTAGCTGAACCGTGACATCCAGTTATTACTAGATGGTAACAAACAAACATCCCCTGCATCTTTAAAATGTTGTGACCTAGTACCTTGTACTTGTAAATGCACGTGCGGCATTGATTTGTACTTCCCAAACCACGGGCAGCATGAATAGGAGCCTGGCTGCTCAATGGCAGCTAGGTACAGTGGCATGTGTTGTGAACGCCTTGGATCTGAATTCTGAGTCTGGGCTCCCTCTGGTGATTGCTGATAGTAGTGAAGCTGATTTTGCTGGCAGAGGTCCATCAGCTGAGGACGATTGGCAATCAGGTAGCTCTAACTGGGGAGATATAAGGGAGTAACCCTCCCATGATCCTCGCCGGTGTTTAGTTGTTCTTCCTGGTCCCATTTGGAAGTCGGCTTGCTTCCTGCTTTCTCAAGCAAATTTCAGATCAGTTATTTGCTGCTTGTTTCTGTGGCTTTTTGTTTTTCCTTTTTGTTTTTCTGCCCTTCTGGAGTGAGGTCAGACAGGTTCCCCGGCTGGGGCCTACGCTGGTCTCTGTTTCTCATTTACCACTGTTTGTGTTCAGTCCCTGTTACTTCAGTATCTGCTGGCTAGCTACTTGTTCACACCAGAGTTCTAGTGGGGGAAAGATCGTGTGGTCTCAGTATTTTTTGGATATCAGAAGTGTTGTAATTTTTCTTAGGGTTTTGCCTGATTGCAGACAGTAATCTTTCCTGTCCTATTCTATCTAGACAGCTTTGGGCCCCAGCATTTGCTTGTTCTATTTTCTGCCTGTGTTCGTATTTCATCTTGTCTAACCGCCAATATATGTGTGGGGGCTACCTATTCCTTTGGGGCGCTACTCTGGGGCAGTTAGCTTTACCCTTTCTATCTTTAGGCTTAGTTAACTCTCAGTCTGTGTCGAGGCGTCTAGGTCATTGTAGGTTCGTCCCACAGCAGCTTCTAGTTGTGTGGTTAGTTTAGGGTCTGCAATCTGCTAGTTACCAACCTCTCTGGGTGACAGGCTGCCTTGGCTTATTTTGCTACTGTCCTCCTCGGCTACCGAATCATAACATGTATGTAAAAGTTTGGGCACCCCTGGTCAAAATTACTGTTCTTGTGAACCATTAAGCAAGTTGAAGATAAAATGATCTCTAAAAAGCCTTAAGTTAAAGATTACACATTCTTGTAAATGCTTTTTGTTGTTAGCCAATAGTCTTTCAGTTCTTGTTTGAGGGATTTTCACCCATTCTTCCTTGGAAAATTCTTCCAGTTCTGTGAGATTACTGGGTTGTCTAGTATCCTCTGCTATTTTGAGATCTAGCCACAGATTTTCAATGATCAGATCAGGGGACTGTGAAGGCCATTGTAAAAGCTTCAGCTTGTGCCTTTTTGAAGTAGTCTATTGTGGATTTTGATGTGTGTTTATTCCTAGTGATAAGTGAAAGTGCTCACATAAGGTGTTATCCGAGCATGCTCGTGTGCTAACGGAGTGTCTTCGGCATGCTCAAAAAATATGTTCGTTGTCAGGCCGACATGTCTGTTTGTTAGGCAATCTTTGTATATGTTGCGGCTGCTGAACAGCCACGAGATATGCAACCGCGGGGACTGTAACATTTCTAGGAGCATCACGAAGACACTCGGTTAGCGCACAAGCATGCTCGGATAACACCTTATCTGAGCACATTCGCTGATCACTAATAATTATACATTTGTAGATGCCATCCTCTTTTCAACTCCAGCTTTTTTACAGATGTTATGTTTGCATCAAAGAATTTTTTTTTTTGTGTATAGTTGCTTTGGATTAACCCCTTTGTGACATTGGAAGTAATACATCCACGCGCCGCTGGCCTTATTGACGCGGGACAGATTAATACATCCAGGCGATCATGCACGCGTAATAATTTCAGGAGAAATTACACAACAAATTTTGGGGTCCATTTTTTCCTGTTATCCTTGTCAAAATTAGAAAAATTTGCATCTGAAGTAAAATTTTTTGTGACAAAAAGTTACATGTTCATTTTTTTTCCCCCACATTCCAAAAATTCCTGTGACGCACCTGAAGTATTAATAAACTTCTTGAATGTGGTCTTGAGCATTTTGAGGGGTGCGATTTTTTTTTTTGAGTGGTATCCCTTTTAAGTATTTTTTGTCATATTGACCCCTCAAAGTGTCTTCATATGTAATGTGGTCCCTAAAAAAAAAAGATTTTGTAAATTTAGTTGGAAAAATGAGAAATCGCTGGTCAACTTTTAACCCTTATAACTTCCTAACAAAAAAAAATTTGGTTGTAAAATTATGCTGATGTAGACATGTGGGAAATGTTATTTATTATCTATTTTTGTGACACCACTCTCCGATTTAAGGGCATAAAAACTCAAAGTTTGAAAACTGCAAAATTTTTTCCAAATTTCTTTTTTTTTCACAAATAAATACAAGTCATATCAAAGAAATTTTACCACTATCATGAAGAACGATATGTCACAAAAAAACTATCTCAGAATCACCAGGATCCATGGAAGCGTTCTAGAGCTATAACCTCATAAAGGGAAAGTGGTCAGAATTGTAAAAATTGGCACGGTCATTAACGTGCAAACCACCCTCTGGGGTAAAGGGGTTAAAGAAGATAAATTTATATTTTAGCAGAATTAATATATGTAAATCTATTTTAAATGCTGGAGACTGTATACCGTACATTTATACGGACTTTACCCAAATAGCTTGGACTCTGACTCCACAGTCCTGGTACTCAGGATTAATGTAAAGGGGTAGTGATAAATAGTGATTAGCTTCACGTAGAGATTTAGCATACACTCAGTGGCTCTGTTGGGGCTTGTCTCCAACGCCCCACTAAATGGTATTCACGTGTGTGTGCAATAATGGGGCCATTGACTACAGTGATGCAGATGGAGTCCGTGTGCCCTATCGTACATCATTTTCGGCCCTATATACTAGGTGTAGACGGCAAATAAATTATGTCCGGCACAGTATACAGTACCTCTGTCTGCATTATTATAGTCAGTGAGCCCCATCAGGGCATACGCCTGAATCGCGTAGTGGGGGCTTCGGACTGAGCTGCTGAGCGTATGCTGCAACACTATGTAAATCTGGCCTAATAGTGGATTGATGTGAAATGGCAGCATAGTTCACGCGTCTTGCCATAGACATTAACTAGCCCACAACTATGTTCACAACTAAATATGATCCAACACATTACTTTAACCCCTGGACACTAGTTTTGATGTGCCCTGGTTTTCACAATTGTTAATTAAGCTAATGATACCTAACCTGATTACAATGGGGGAATGCGTAATAACTGTTGTCACTCTGTTCCAAATTGAGCTAATAGAATAACGAATATTGAATTAAATGGAAAGCGCCAAAACCATTCTGATCAGCTTTACCCTCCCGGATGTGTAAGTGCTTACTGAATCAACTTTAGTTCTAGACATTTGCATGCACCAGGTTATCTCAACAGAATTGTATAGAAAAAATATTTAGATGTACTACAGTGTTTTCACAAGAATCATTTACCTATATATTCCCAGGCAAAGACAAATGGGTGTGCAATTCAGTATGTCGCCTGCAAAACTATTGAATGGGCTTTTATTTAGAAAGTTCTCTCTAGGCTCCAATTAGGGCTGTTGTTGCCAGGCTGGCTTTTCTAAGGGACAGGGGAATGGAACAAAAGCTTGGCTGCATGAATAAATGATGCCAGTCTGAATGCAGCTTCACATATCCCTTAGAAATAGGGATTTTGTGACCTGAAAAATATCTTGTTACAGTTTTACACCCCTTAGTGGTTAATAGTGTGATTTAAAGGACTGCTTGCTTTCTTAATTAAAATCAGTTTATCCCACTATAAACCAGATAGAGATGTCGTAAATCGAAGATGATATTTATTGTGCAAAGCAGAGGCTGGTGAGACCTATTCTTCTTCAATTATGATGAAAATGGTTCATAAATATCTTGGATAACGTCATTCAGATACAGCTCCAGATTCAGTTGTCCATTAACTGCAGAGTATACAGGAACAGACAACCGACTTTACAGGTCTCTTTCGTGACATTGTTATGAATCTGGTCATGGAAAGTCCGGTAATCACAAGAAGTTGAGTTATTGTGCCACTGTTTCTTGTGAAGCTGTCATGTATAACTGCCCAAGCACACCTTAGCTGCCAATATACCGTATGTCCCATGGATGGAAAGTGGGTAAATTATATATTACAGAGGAAAGTAAGATGATAAACATTATTTAATCGGGAATGGAAATGTCAGAAATAATCAATGTTCAGAGAACCTGAGTTTTAAAAAAAAAAAAATAATAAGGCACAAAAATCAGGTTTTAAAAAATAAATAAAAGTTTCTGCCCATCTTTACACTGTGGGAAGGCACATTGCAGGCCTTCAGCTTTCTACACAGGCGATTCATAGAAAGCTGTAACTGGCCATATGACATATGGAGTAGATTTGACATCTTCATTCATATTCTGTGCAAGCAAGGGTAGAGTCAGATGGCTGTGTAACTTGGACCGTAATAAGAACACACTGCTCGGACTGGTCACGGCTCTCTTAACACAAACGTGACTGCTACATAGAAATACATGAATCTTGCACACACGGGGCATGAAAGCTGCCGGCCGGCCTGTGCACTGTTCCAACCTGCGTCCGATTTATACGGCCGTCCTACTGTGTACTTACAGAAGGCCATTTTAAGCGTGAAAGGTTGTTTAAACCAAGTTTACAATCCTCAATTACAGTAATTTTTTTTTCTTTTTTTGAGAGAGTTGGATAACAACCTTTTTAGAGTGGTTGTATGCAATTGAAGTTCTCATGTATACAAGCAAATTTAATAGATAATGTAATGCACACTGGTTAAACAGACCTCATCATTAAGTATGTGCAGAATTGCTTAAAGGGAATCGGTCAGCAGGATTGTGCACCGTTACCTACACACAGTGTCATGTTGGGACATTATAGTGATGAAAATGATAACTTGGTTGATGAAATCCGTCTTGTGGTTGTTTAATCTTTATTTTCCGTTTTTAGTTATTGATATGCTTGTGCTTCGGGGCGGCTGTGGGGGGTCTTCATGTGGTGCTGTGCTTAACTATTCATAATGAAGACTGCTGACTGGTCACTGATCCCTCACTGAATGAGGTGCTCCGTGTCTGCAAGATGACAGGCTGCATGGTTGCATCATGCAACCATGCAGCCTGCCATCTAGATGTAGAAGAGCTGGACCCGTCATGGGACAAATGGATTAGTAGCTTCTCTTTGGAAAGGTGAGGAATATATATATATATTTTTTTAATGAAGTCTATGTCATTCTTTCAATTAAAAGGACTTTATTCTGGGTGTCTGTGTTTTTCATACAATGTGACTATGGGGTTAGTAATGGGGGCGTGTTATTGATGCCTCTCCATTACTAACCTCGGGGCTTGATGTCACGTGACAATACAAAGGTGACATCAACCCACCCAACTAGCACCCCATTTGCCACTGCTACATCTTAGAAATGCGCCTTTTCTGGGTCGGCTGAGAGCTGATGATTTTAGCCTGGGAGGGGGGCCACTATCCATAGCCCCTTCCTAGGCTAATAATATCAGCCCGCAGCTGTCTGCATAGCCTTTGCTGGTTATTAATTATAGGGGGACCCTAGTCTTTTTTTTTTATGGTCCCCTATTTTAATAGCCAGTAAAGGCTAATTATGCAGTTGTGAGCTGATATTAATAGCCTGGGAAGCTCCATGGGTATTACCCCCTTTCTAGGCTATAAACATCAGCCCCTAGCCGTCGGCTCTCCCTCTGCTGGCTACGAAAATTGCTCAGGAGCCCACACCATTTTTTCTGAAAAATAATCTTTATTAATTAAATACATGTACAGTAATTTGCACACACACTGCACTAATTGTATTTATCACTGACATCTATATATCTACCTATTCTATTTGTATTTACAGTATGTAATCCGTCTCTTCTATCCTGTTGGCTCCTGCAGTAATTTTACACTGTGAGGCAGATGAATTGTTGGCATTTTCTTCTATCTATGTATGTAATATATATACATATATTAGTGTGTCACTGACTTATATATGTCTATGTATCCTATGTGTATGTATATTTTATCTATTCTAACCTGTCAGTGTGATTCTACTGTACGTGGTACATGAATTGCCGGCTTTTCAAAGGACACTGGTGCGTAAAAATCGGACAGCACTCGCATGGTCCGAGTGCTGTGCGATTTTAATTTTTTTTTTTTTCTCACACCCATAGGTTTGTATTGGCGAGTCTTGCAGCATGCTGCGATTTTACATGCACGCTGAATACACCCGAGAAAATAAACACTGAAGTGAGCTGCCCCATAGATTAACACTGGGCCGAGTGCTGTGCATTGTTTTCTCGCATAGCACTTGCCTGTATTCTACGGTACTGTGACGCCGGCCAGAGATAAAGACTAAAATAGCCCCAGTGGCCAGTGTCAAAATGGCGCGGTTACTATTTTTTTTCAGATTGATAGGCCATTTATGACTACATATTCCCTTTAAGGCAGATCAATTGGCAGCAGAAAGTGGACCTCTACTAGACAGACTTGTATAACATGTTTAAATGGCTAATTGAAATGCAATGACCGCTTTTTTTTTTTTTAGAAAAAAAATTAAAACTTTGAGTTATAATGGTAGAAAGCAAAGTTTTGTAAGCTTAAAGGGAATATGTCCGTAAAGTCAACCCTCTTAAAGTGGTTGTGTAGGTCACAGGAAGCTGAATAAAGTGCTACCTTGATATCTGCGATCGGATATCTTATTTCAGAGAGATTCTCATTTTTCTTATATGTGAATGAGCTGTTAAGATCTATGGGCCGGACATAGATCTCCCTGAGAATCTGCCTCTAGAGGTTAATATAAATAAAGGGAGGCATTACCAGTGTAAGATATGTAATGAACACTGTAAGGAGACTGACTTCAGTTCTACTTGTCTTAACACATTTGCTGCGGCTCTTCAGCTCCGCTGTATTGCAACCCTGTCTGCCTGGAAGCTGAAGCTGAGAGGAACCTGCAGATATGTCAGTTATGATCACACATAGTTCTGCAGTGAGCTCAGGAGTTCGGCCATTACATATCACACTAGTATTGCCCTCATTTATTTATTGTCGGATTCTCATGCAGATGAGTGTCCTGCCCACAGCCTGGAACAGCTTATCTACTAATAAGAAAAATGTTTATTTTTCTGGAATAAGACATCAGATCACAGATATCAAAGTATCATTTTATTTAGCTTCCTATTATCTTTATGCTCATATAGACGTCTTGGGGGTCGGGGGGTTGAATCTATTGAGAAGATTCCCTTTGTGGGTCTATTTACACTTACCTACTTGTGGCACTTAACAGTCACCGATTAGCTACTTTTTTCCTGATTGACTGTTGTTTAATATCTTTTTTTTACACAAGCTGAACGATTGGTAATAGATTGATCAGTGCTCGTTGGCTGCCATTGTCTCAGTAGCAGGGGTCCTGTTTACACAGGACAATGTGCTGCCTAGAACGATCAGGGATCCTGTTTACACAGGACAATGTGCTGCTAAGAATGATGATCTTAAACTAAAAGATATTTTCACCTGACAGATCATCATTTTGCTTGTTTGTTGGGTTGTCCATAGCCTGACAGATTATTTTTTCTAGTCATTTTGATACGTTCAGACACTGGATCTCTGGCATTTGCTACTGTGATTTCATGCACAGAAGATGCAAGGAAGCCACAAATTGCAAGTCCCCCCCCATCATTCTCACGACTGTGACTCAAGAGTTTGGGTGCCCAGCAAATTCCCCTGGTGGCTTTTCAATGGAAGCTTCCTTTTTGTTACTCCGTCTAGAAGCCTATCAAGATTGTAAATCTGTTTATAAAATTCAGTTTCAAGTGGTGGCTTATTAAAATAACAGGTGGAATTTCCTTCTGTATTATCTCTTTCATGAATCACCTGTCTCTTTACCTTTTTATTTAATAGCATTTTCCATTAAAGATTCAGGTCAACCAAATGGCTGCTTTAACAGAAACCGAGCAATGTTGCTTGCTATTTTCAGGTTTTAGAAAAATGTTGTGCCGGCTGAATAAACATAGCTATTGATCTGTTGCAGACAGGTTCGTGAAGCAGTAGAATTATGATGTGGCTCTAGAGCTGACACGTCAAGGAAAACTAGCAGGAGAGACAAAGTGAAGGTAATGAAGTCGGCAAGCTGAGTTTTATTAGAAGAGACGTGTTACTGATAGCGATGGTATTGTTTCAGCAGCCGACTGATGCTCGCGCTTCATTCTTAGCAGTAGTTTGAGTTTTGGTTGAAAAGATGATTTTTTAGGTCAGCTGATTGAGAACAAGGGGATGAAGAATATTAGGGAATGAGGAAAAATATATCTGAGCTACCGTATATACTTGTGTATAAGCTGACCCGAGTATAAGCCGAGGCACCTAATTTTACCACCGAAAAACTGGGAAAACTTATTGACTCTAGTATAAGCCGGGTATGCATTGTCCCCTCATCCCTGTCCTTGTATGCATGGCTCCTCATCCCTATCCTGGTATGCATGGCTCCTTATCCCCATCCTTGTATGCATGGCTCCTTATCCCCGTCCTTGTCTGCATGTCTCCAGATCCCTGTTTTGGTATGCATCGCTCCTTATCCATATCCTTGTCTGCATGGCTCCTCATCCCTGTCTTGGTATGCATGGCTCCTCATCCCTGTCCTTGTATGCATATTTCCTCATCAATATCCTTGAATGCATGGCGCCCCATGAGAAAAGCATAAAAAAAAAGAAACCTCCTACTTACCTTCCCTGTGTGCCCTCGCAGCATCTTGTTCCGGCTTCCAGCAGCTCCTGCGGCCGAGCGATCGCGTGTCCCCACTCATTAAGGTAATGAATATTCACCTCTCTCCACTCACCGGGGACTTGTGATCGCCCGGCAGCAGGAGCTGCTGGAAGCCGGAACAAGATGCTGCAAGAGTGCACAGGGAAGGTAAGTAGTAGGAGGTTTTTTTTTTTGTTTTTTGCAGCTGCTGGAAGCCGCAGGCTGCAATTGTGTGCGCTATAAGAGAGATGAATATTCATTGCCACTGCTTCTGGGACAATGACTCGAGTATAAGCTGAGAGGGGGGCGTTTTTAAGACAAAAAAATGTGCTGAAAAACTCGGCTTATACACGAGTATACTTATGACCATGTGGTATTTCAGTTTTTCTTTTCTAATGAATTTGCAACAATTTCTACATTTGTTTTTTTTCAGTCAAGATGGGGTGCAGAGTGTACATTATTGAGAAAAAAATGAACTTTTTTGAATTTACCAAATGGCTGCAATGAAACAAAGAGTGAAAAATTTAAAGGGGTCTGAATATTTTCCGTACCCATGGTATATGGTACTCTAGTTTCACATATCAAGTGTGAACTTTTATTAAGGGAACACTTGGCGATTGCCTACATTTTATGGAATTATGGTTTGCAAATCCTAATATCACCATTGCTTTTAGCTATAGTAATTCTGGTAAATTACAATGCTGCCATTTTAATGACAAACATGTTTTGTAATGCCAAAATTCCAGATCCTATTACACCTGGAGAAAAAGTTGGAAAGACGAGCACCGAATAACAATTTAAAAAGTTTTAACATTCGAAAGACATCCATTTAAAAGTATCAATAGTTGGATAGACTTTCAGTAATTTATATAGTGTTTTGAGAATCGTTTACTCCATTTTCCAAAGCTAGGTGCCTGGTTGCATGATGAAATAAGACACAATCAATGCTCCGATCAACCACCAGCAAGCAAATCTACCTCTTCCGGAATAGTATGATGGGCAGCCAAATTGAAAAAATGGCCTTTTAGAAGGTCTAGACTCTCGAAGAAAAGCTCATATTCGTGTCATATAAGAGAAATAAAAGTCTAGTATAGATAGTTTAGTCCAAATAAAGGCTTAGGCTGGTTTCACACTTGCGTAGGGCAGACCTGCGGAGGACTGTGTACTTCCTCCGTTAAGCTCCGCCCACCACCGCATCTCTTCCGTTCAGCTCCGCCTACGTCTGCATGCGTCCTGCGTACCTATTTTTGACATTGTGTACGCAGGCCATGCGGATGTATGCAGATGAGTCTGCATGCGTCGTTTTGACCCCTCCGCAAACCGCAACAAAATACAACATTTTACGTTTGACGCAGCGTCAAAACGACGCATGCGGATGCATCCGCATAGCCTGCGTACCCAATGTTAAAGACAGGTACGCAGGACGTATGCAAATGTAGGCGGAGCTGAACAGAAGAGGTGCGGCAGTGGGCGGGGCTTAACTGAGGAAGCACACAGTCCTCCGCAGCTCTGCCCAACGCAAATGTGAAACCAGCCTTTAGCTTCTCAAACCGGCCATCTTTTAGAGAAGTTCAATAGTATTTGGAATAGGGAAGAGAATAAAATATTGACCACTTCTGGTCACTGGATGTTGGTGTTGACTGGTGAAATGTTTTGTTGTATAATAAGACCACGGCACTCTGGTGGAGGAGATGGCGGTGCCCAAGTACGGTATCCAACCAAAATATAGTATAATGAACTTGGCACTCAACAATAGAAGCAGGTGAACAATGTTTTTATTATGGCATCCAAATAGACAGAAGTTTATATTTTTAAACGTTTTCGGTCCAACCCTGGACCTTCCTCAGAAAAAATACTTCCATTGAAAATTAGCTGAAATATATACAGAAGGATAAAAGGATCATCCAATTAGAAATATGATACAAAGGCATTTTCAATATTCATAAACAAATGTCACTAGATGCTACTGTGAACAGTGCATAACAAGTGAGATGGTAAGTCGGAGGAGACAAGTGTTGTGTGCTGCGGTGCCAACAAGGGTTCCGGTCAAGGTGAAGTTCAGTGAAGTCCAAAGGCTATGGTTGAACTATAAAGAGAAAATACATACTGCGATAGTAGTTAAGGAATAGTGCTGAAAACATTGAATGCAGAATTGAAAAAATCATCGCACATACTGTTTCTGCAAAGGATATTAGTGAAAGACAACACAGAAATGGTGAAACATTTTGCTCATAGAAACTGAAGAATTCATAGATATTTGTTACTTGTGTTCTCTTGCCACAGTTCTGAATTTTATACATGTGCTGCAATAATCTTTGACTCATATGACCATTATATTTTCCAGTAATGTAAAAAAATATCTGCGTATCTAAACTAATGACTGCTCTACAATATTTATTAACCCCTTAACGACCAAGCCATTTTGTAGGTTAATGACCAAGCCAATTTTTACATTTCTGACCACTGTCTCTTTATGTGCTTATAACTCTGGAACGCTTCAACGGATCTTGGCGATTCTGAGACTGTTTTCTCGTGACATATTTTACTTCATGATAATTGTAAAATTTCTTCGATATAACGTGCGTTTATTTATGAAAAAAAACGGAAATATGGCAAAAATTTAGAAAATTTTGCAATTTTCAAACTTTTAATTTTTATGCCATTAAATCAGAGAGATATGTCACAAAAAATAGTTAATAAATAACATTTCCCACATGTCTACTTTACATCAGCACAATTTTGGAACCAAAATTTTTTTTGTTAGGAAGTTATAAGTGTTAAAAGTTGACCAGCAATTTCTCATTTTTCCAACAAAATTTACAAAACCATTTTTTTTAGGGACCACCTCACATTTGAAGTGAATTTGAGGGGTCAATATGACAGAAAATACCCAAAAGTGACACCATTCTAAAAACTGCACCCCTCAAGGTGTTCAAAGCCACATTCAAGAAGTTTATTAACCCTTTAGGTACTTCACAAGAATTGAAGCAATGTGGAAGGAAAAAATGAACATTTAAACTTTTTTTTTCCCAAAATTTTTCGAATTTTGTCAAGGGTATCAGGAGAAAATGAACCACAATATTTATTGTACAATTTCTCCTGAGTACACCGATACCCCATGTGTGGTGGAAAACCAATCTCTAGGCGCACGGCAGTGCTCAGAAGGGAAGGAGCATCATTTGGGATTTTGAATGTCAAATTGGCTGGAATCGAGAGCAGACACGATGTCGCGTTTGGAGAGTCCTTGATGTACCTAAACAGTGGAAACCCCCGTAAGTGACCCCATTTTGGAAACTAGACCCCCCAAGGAACTTATCCAGATCTGTGGTGAGCACTTTGAACCCCTAAGGGCTTCACAGAAGGTTATAACGTAGAGCTGTAAAATTTAAAAATCATATTTTTTCCACAAAAATGATCTTTTCACCCCCAATTTTAATTTTTCAAAGGATAAAAGGATCCCAAAAGTTATTGTGCAATTTGTCCTGAGTACGCTGATACCCCATATGTGGGGGTAAACCACTATTTGGGCACATGGCAGAGCTCGGAAGGGAAGCAGCGCCATTTGACTTTTTTGGCTGGAACTGAGATTGGATGCCATGTCGCATTTGGAGAGTCCCTGATGTGCCTAAACAGTGGAAACCCCCCACAAGTGACCCCATTTTGGAAACTAGACCCCCCAAGGAACTTATCTAGATGTGTGGTGAGAGCTTTGAACCCGCAAGGGCTTCACAGAAGGTTATAACGTAGAGCCGTAAAATTAAAAAATCATATCTTTTCCACAAAAATGATCTTGTCATCCCAATTTTTATTTTCTAAAGGGACCCCAAAAGTTATTGTGCAATTTGTCCTGAGTACACTGATACCCCATATGTGGGGGTAAACCACTATTTTGATGCATGGCAGAGCTCGGAAGGGAAGGAGCGCCGTTGTCAAATGCAGACTTTGATGGAATGGTCTGCGGGTGTCATGTCACGCTTGGAGAGCCCTTGATGTGCCTAAACAGTAGAAACCCCCACTAATGACCCCATTTTGGAAACTAGACCCCCCAATGAACTTATCTAGATGTGTGGTGAGCACTTTGAACCCCCAAGTGCTTCACAGAAGTTTATAACATAGAGCTGTGAAAATAAAAAAATCATATTTTTTTTCCACAAAAATAATCTTTTTGCCCCCAAATTTTTATTTTTATAAGGGTAACAGGAGAAATAGGACCCCAAAAGCTATTGTGCAATTTGTCCTGAGTACGCTGATATCCCATATATGGGGGGGAACCACTGTGATCGCCTTACTGCGATCTTTGGGAGGCAGAATGAATAAATCCACAAAAGGTGAAGAATTGGTTTTATTTTTACGCCGTTCCTCGTGCGGTATTAGTGATTAGGCGACTTTATTTTTCGGGTCGGTGTAATTACAGCGATACCAGATTTATACCCTTTTTTCATGTTTAGCTTCTTTTTTTTTTTAAGAATTTTTTGTAAGAAATTTTTGAATCGCCGTATTTTGAGATCTATAATTTTTCCATATTTCATCCGACAGAGTTATCTGTGGGCTTATTGGGCAAAGCATAAAATCATTACAGCGCATGCGTTACTCTTTTCTTGCCCCGGAAGTCGTCCAAGGCAAGCAGTCATTTCTGGGGCAAGGAAAGAGTAGCGCATGCGCTGTAACGATTTTGTGCTTTGCCCACTGTTGGGCAAAGCACACTGCGCATGCGCGGGCCGAATTTGAATTGCGGGAAGCCGAACGCCATCTGTGGGATTCACAGACGGCGATACGCAAGTGATGCCGAGGAGCGGGGGGGGGGACATAGAAAACTCCACCCTCCTGACCTGACCGCCCTGATTGACAGCGCAAAAAACAAACTTTACTAAGGTATTTTGATATGAAAATGGGGTATCAGGATACCGATAGCTTTGTTATGGGACGCACTATTCAGCCATATCTTTAGTTGATATGGCAAAATTGGGGTGACAGATTCCCTTTAAATTATAATGACAACCCAAAACATCCAAATGACCCTGATCAAAAATTCACATACCCCATTTCTTAATACCTTGTATTGCCCCCTCTAACATCAATGACAGCTTCAAGTCTTTTGTGGTAGTTGTGAATGAGGTTCTTTATTTTCTCAGATGGTAAAGCTGCCCACTCTTCTTGGCAAAAAGCCTCCAGTTCCTGTAAATTCCTGGGCTGTCTAGCATGAACTGCGTGCTTGAGATCTCCCCAGAGTGGCTCAATGATATTGAGGTCAGGAGACTGAGATGGCTACTAATGAACCTTCACTTGTTCTGCTGTAGCCAATGACAGGTCAAATTGGCCTTGTGTTTTGGATCGTTGTCATGTTGGAACGTCCAAGTACGTCCCATGCGCAGCTTCCGGTCTGATGATTGCAAATTTGCTTCCAGTATTTGCTGATAATTTGCTGCATTCATCTTATCTTCAACTTTGACCAAGTTTCCTGTGCCTTTGTAGCTCACACATCCCCAGCCATAAACGATCATTTAGGCTAAGTTCACACGTTGCGGAATTGCCGCGGAAATTTCCGCGGGAAATACGCATTTTTTTGGTATGCGTATTCCTGCCAGAAACTAGCGTTTTCCTAGCGATCTGTAGCATCACTTGGAAAACTGATTGACAGGTTGGTCACACGAGTCAAACATAGTGTTTGACACATGTGACCAACTTTTTACTATTGATGCTGCCTATGCCGCATCAATAGTAAAAAGATCTAATGTAAAAATAATAAAAAAAATAATAAATCGTGCTATTCTCACCTTCCGGCGGCCCCCGCAGCCTTCCCGCCTCTCAGCGACGCTCCCGGCCAATCCCGTTCCCAAGGATGCATTGTGACAGACCCCAGATGACGTAGCATCACGCGAGACCGCTATGTCATCTGGGGTGATTCTCGCAATGCATTACTGGGAACGGGAGCGTCGCTGAGAGGCGGGAAGGCTGCGGGGGCCGTCGGAAGGTCAGAATATCATTATTTTTTATTTTAATTATTGTTTTACCAGGGATATGGTGCCCAGGGCCTGGAGGAGAGTCTCCTCTCCTCCGGACTCGGTACCATCCGCACATGAACCGCTTACATTGTGCATGGTGGGCACAGCCACATGCGGAAAGTAAGCGGTTCAATGCATTCCTGTGGCTGCGATTCCGCCGAGATTACGCGAAATTAATGAACATGTTGCTTTTTTTTTCCGCGAAGCGTTTTTTTCGCGGAAAAAAACGCTGCATGTGCACAAAAATTGCGGAATCCATATCAATGAATAGGATGCTTAATGCTTGCGTTTTTTTCGCGGGAAAAAATGCGAAAAAAACGTGAAAATTCCTGACGTGTGCACTTAACCTAAATGATAAATTACCATTACAGTTTAGGATGACCAAATGGTTTACACAAAGAAACCGGTACATTGGAAACTAATTGACACTGTAACTTTGTTGTAGTCATTTTGGAGGGGATTTTGGCATCTGGATCCCACCAATTGAGTATTAATGGCTTTTCCTAGCCTACCCTTTTAAATGCTTATGAAGGTTTGTTATTACAAATTGATCTACTTTTTGCGCTAGTGATAGGTGATCATGCTTCATTTATGTTTTATGAGTTGGCAGACGTCTAGCACAAAATACCCCGTACGGAGCATCGGGTGACATCAAAAGCAAAATGATCAACCACTGCAGTCATCTGGGCTGAAAGTCCAAAGCTTCCATTGATAAATTAAATTGCCCTTTCAATACCAGTGAGCTTTTCAAATTCACTGAAGCTGCAGATTTTTCATCCTGTTGACTGCGTCCTTCATTCTCTCTGGAGCATGAAATATAGTGTAACGTATGAGAAGGATTTTAACCATCATCACAAACCAGATAGAGTTGTGGTGAATTTTCCACATTGCTGATGGCAAAGTATTGTTATAACTGCAGATTTTGATTCCTTCTAGGCACAGGTTTATTTGCTTGTTAAAATTGTTTTAAAATCTCCATATTTGCGAGAAGTATAATGATTGATTTTAATGCACAAATTCTGAACCAGCTCAAGATTTTCAGTTTTTACTAGCCTTGGTCTTGCTCTGTGTGGCCAGATCGTTTAAGGCTGTGGTTCCACGGTCCGGAACCACAGCGCTTTGGACGGAGCGGAAATTCCGCTCCGTCTAAGCCCCGCCCCCCTTTCTGACGCGCGCTCTTTCCGGAGGTGTTCAGGACACCTCCGGAACACCTCCGGAAAGAACGCAGGGCTACATAGCCCTGTGTGAAATTCTGTTGCGGCGACGCACCGTCGCCACAACACGCGAGGACATGCTGCGGTCTGAAAAGACGCGCCGCATGTCCGTTTACGCAGGTCTGCCACTGCGTGTTGTTACGCATAGTGGAGACGGGATTTCTTGAAATCCCCTCCACTATGCTGTAACATCTGGACGCTGCGTGTTTGGCGCTGCGCCAGCGCACAGCGCCAAACACGCAGCGTTTTACTGATCGTGGAAACTCACCCTTAGTGCTAGCTGCTCAAGAAAACTGATTTTATTTCCCATTTTGTGCTAATACTGTACTTCTAGTAGTAATGTACCGCTTCCTGGGCAAAGTAATTTAGTTTTGTTATTGAGCTGTATTTGAGTAAATACGGAATATTGTTTTTTGTTTTTTTTTCTATGTTTATAATATTCTTCTAAAATCCAGATAATCGTTAATGCTCTCTAAAATACAAAGACATGAGGTCTTCTTCAGACTGCCATAATTTGCTTGCATTTTAGCATCTGTATACATCTGCGTATATAAAGTGGCTGAGATTCTCAGCCAGAAAAGTTGGCGAGTGTCGGGCTAGTGTCGTGCGTTTTTTTTTCTCACTTAACATCCATTTACCAGGCTTTTTTTTAACATCAGCTTTTACATTGTCATTTCAATCTAGTTTTCTAACTAATAAAACAATATTATACAGCTCTGGCAAAAATTAAGAGATCACTTTCAAATGTTCAGTTTGTCTGATTTTCCTCTTTATAGCTATATTTTTGAGTAAAATGTAAATTGTTCTTTTAGTCTATAAACTTCTGACAACATGTCACCGAATTTCCAAGCAATAAATTTTGTATTTTTTTTCTGACAAAGAAAAATGGTCAAAATTTTAAAAAAAACCCAGTGTGTTCAGACCTCAAATATTGCAAAGAAAACAAGTTCATAATCATTTAAACCACAATACTAATGTTTTAACTCTGGAAGAGTTCAGAAATCAATATTTTGTGTAATAACCATGATTTTTAAAAACAGCTTTCATGCGTCTTGGCATGCTTGCCACCAGTCTTTCACACTGCTTCTGGTGCAAAAATTTAAACAGTTCTTTTTGTTTGATGGCTGGTGACTATCCATCATCCTCTTGATCACATTCTAGAGGTTTTCAATGGAGTTCAGGTCTGGAGAATAGGCTGCCAATGACAGGGTTTTGATGTGGTGGTCTCTTAATTTTTGCCAGAGCTTGTATATAGATAGATCGAAATGTCATTGAGATATACAGTACAGACCAAAAGTTTGGACACACCTTCTCATTTAAAGATTTTTCTGTATTTTCAGGACTATGAAAATTGTACATTCACACTGAAGGCATCAAAACTATGAATTAACACATGTGGAATTATAGACTTAACAAAAATGTGTGTAACAACTGAAATTATGTCTTATATTCTAGGTTCTTCAAAGTAGCCTCCTTTTGCTTTGATGACTGCTTTGCACACTCTTGGCATTCTCTTGATGAGCTTCAAGAGGTAGTCACCGGAAATGGTTTTCACTTCACGGGTGTGCCCTGTCAGGTTTAATAAGTGGGATTTCTGGCCTTAGGCCGGCGTCACACTAGCGAGTTTGATGCGAGTTAGTCGCACGACTTACTCGCATCAACACCCGGCACGGCCGCCCGCTCTCGGACCAGAGTGCGTGGCGGCATAGAAATACATGCAGCCGCGCTCTCCACTCCCGAGTGCCGGCGCCAAAGCTGGGATTTCACATGCGAGTGTCGGACGACTTCGTCGCATGTGTGATCCCGGCCTTATAAATGGGGTTGGGACCATCAGTTGTGTTGTGCAGAAGTCAGGTGGATACACAGCTGATAGTCCTAGAAATACATGCAGCCGCACACTCGGGTCCGAGAGCGGGCGGCCGTGCCGGGTGTTGATGCGAGAAAGTCGTGCGACTTACTTGCATCACACTCGCAAGTGTGACGCCGGCATTATAAATGGGGTTGGGACCTTCAGTTGTGTTGTGCAGAATTCTGGTGGATGCACAGCTGATAGTCCTACTGAATAGACTGTTAGAATTTGTATTATGGCAAGAAAAAAGCAGCTAAGTAAAGAAAAACGGGTGGCCATCATTACTTTAAGGAATGAAGGTCAGTCAGTCCGAAAAATTGGGAAAACTTTGAAAGTGTCCCCAAGTGCAGTTGCAAAAACCATCAAGCGCTATAAAAAAAACTGGCTCACATGAGGACCGCCCCAGGAAAGGAAGACCAAGAGCCACCTCTGCTTCTGAGGATAAGTTTATCCGAGTCACCAGCCTCAGAAATCGCAGGTTTACATCAGCTCAGATTAGAGACCAGGTCAATACCACATAGAGTTCTAGCAGCAGACACATCTCTACAACAACTGTTAAGAGGAGATTTTGTGCAGCAGGCCTTCATGGTATAATAGCTGCTAGGAAACCACTGCTAAGGACAGGCAACAAGCAGAAGAGACTTGTTTGGGCTAAAGAACACAAGGAATGGACATTAGACCAGTGGAAATCTGTGCTTTGGTCTGATGAGTCCAAATTTGAGATCTTTGGTTCTAACCACCGTGTCTTTGTGCGATGCAGAAAAGGTGAACGGATGGACTCTACATGCCTGGTTCCCACCGTGAAGCATGGAGGAGGAGGTGTGATGGTGTGGGGGTGCTTTGCTGGTGACACTGTTGGGGATTTATTCAAAATTGAAGGCATACTGAACCAGCATGGTTGAAGCGGCTATTCCATCCTGTTTGCGTTTAGTTGGACCATCATTTATTTTTCAACAGGACAATGACCCCAAACACACCTCCAGGCTGTGTAAGGGCTATTTGACCAAGAAGGAAAGTGATGGGGTGCTAAGCCAGATGACCTAGCCTCCACAGTCACCAGACATGAACCCAATCGAGATGGTTTGGGGTGAGCTGGACTGCAGAGTGAAGGCAAAAAGGCCAACAAGTGCTAAGCATCTCTGGGAACTCCTTCAAGATTGTTGAAAGACCATTTCCGGTGACTACCTCTTGAAGCTCATCAAGAGAATGCCAAGAGTGTGCAAAGCACTTATCAAAGCAAAAGGTGGCTACTTTGAAGAACCTAGAATATAAGACATAGTTTCAGTTGTTTCACCCTTTTTTTGTTCAGTATATAATTCCACATCTGTTAATTCATAGTTTTGATGCCTTCAGTGTGAATGAACAATTTTCATAGTCATGAAAATACAGAAAATCTTTAAATGAGAATGTGTGTCCAAACTTTTGGTCTGTACTGTATATGCGGTAATCAGTGCTTTGCGTGTGTAGTTTTCTGTACTTATATTTAGCTAAAAATAAATAAAACAAATTTGTTTGCAGTTCCCATTATTTTTATTAACCAGCTGATGGAAAGCATACAGCTGAGAGCTGGACTTAATAGTCTGGGCAGGGGGGGCAATAAACATGGAGCTTCCCAGGCTATTATCATTTCACAGCTGTCTGCTTGGTCTTTACTCGTTATTAAAAAGGGAACCCCCAAAAAATGACTTGTGGTCCCCTGTATTTTTAATAACCAGTAAAAACTAAGCAAACAGCTGCAGTCTGAGAAGGGACCATGGATATTGGCCATCTCCCAGACTAATAACACCTGCTTTCAGCCGCCCCATAAATGGCGCATCCATTAGATGAGCCAAGTCTGGTGCTTAGCATTGGCTATTCCGGCTTGCCTTGGTACGTTGGCAAGCGGGGCAATGGTTTTAGGGTTGATATCAGCTTTGTAATGTCAGCTGAGATTAAGCCAAGGGGTTAGTAATGAAGAGGGGTCTATAAGACCCACTCCCATTACTAACCTCGTAAGTTGCTCTGAGCTAATTCACTCTCTAAGTATATTTTGTATTTGCCTTTGTCTGTGATAGGAGATAATCGGTATTGCTTTCATTGCTCACATGGTCTCCTGGATGGTAACATATCCAAATGCTCTGAGTTAAATCACTTATTTGTCTTTACTCTAATACATTTTTGCTACCCTAGCTGTTTTCTGGGCATGCTCTAAATTGCATAGTAAGGTGTGATTGATTGCCTATAAGGTAGTTGTAACTATAAATAGCATGTATACATCTGCTGTGCTAGCTAGCAGGGTGTCTCAGTAACTGGATGGTATTAATGTCAACTTGCACACTATAAGCTTGGACATGTGCGACAGTCATGGGTATTAAATCTTGTATATGACCCATTTCTTGTCTTGATCATGTTCTTGACTTGAATTTTAAGTGTTTTTATGCTTCAAGTGTTTGTCTAAGGTGTGTGTTCAATAGATTAAGACTTTTTATACAAGACTATTCTATGGTGATCCCTTCTAATTTAGTGCCTATGCTTTTTTCTTTTTCTTGTGACTGTTTACCTTGAAGTAAGCACTAGGTGATCCCAAACCTGTTGTGATTAAGGATGGTGCCCGTTTACTCATTCTACTAACAGTACTGTAAGGTTATCGCAGTCCATAGCTGACTGTGGTAACCTTACTGATGTAACCGCTTGCGGCTTGAGAAATTTCTTGCAGATGAACACAGCTCAATTGAATAACATTGTTGCACATGCAGTGCATTTTTTTAATTTTTCCTCCTCCAATACCCCCCCTCACATTGCGTTTGATTATTTTAAACTAAGACTCTTATGGCCTGATTCATCACTATTGCCTGTTTTTAGGCACAAATGCCTTTCAAATAATGACTTTTTTATTTGTGACATATTCTGCATTAAAATGTAATATTTCTATTCCTTTTTGTTCTATAAACCACACTCCTGAAAGCCATACACTAACTATCAGATGTACAATCGCCAATCGGCCTGTATTAACGATTAGTGGTGGTAGCTAGTAGTCTTTCTTTGGTTCTCGTGGAGTTTGCAGTGACTGTACCGGGGTATATATATATTCCATGCGTTGGAATCGGAGGTGTATATACCATACGCTCAATGTTAGTTCTCCAATAACCGGCCTAGTAGTGGTAACCGCCTGCGGTTTCTTTTGTTAATCCTCGGTCAATTGCGTAATTGTCCGGAAGATAGGGGGCAGTTGACTGTTTATGACAAAAGGGTAATGGCGTGGTGGGTTAAGCGTGACCCCTCTCCGTGGCTGTGATCTTTGACAATGGTTTTTTTCAGTCAAGTGGGGTTTTGATATGCCTGTCTAGAAATCCTACGAACAGTTCACTGATATTTCCTTGGTCTTACAGACCTTATCTTGACCTCCACTGTTCCAGATATATATACCCAGGCAGTGGGTGTGTGGGAGGGGGCACTCTGAACCCTTCACGATGTTATCTTTTTGTCTTGAACAGCCCTTTGCTGTCCCCTGTTTTCAGGACAATTATGCAATTTTTGGTAGCATATGACTTTCCGGAGTGTGGTTAACAGAACAAAAGGAATAGGACTATTACATTTTATATTCAATCCAGACCGATGTTCTATAGGAACATGATCTTTGCTTGATCCAGAAAAAAAAGTTTATTTCCACAGAACAGAGCCAAGAATCCATAAATATCTGTCAATATGCCCCTTTTTTCTTTTTTGCAGTATCTAATGGCTTAGTAGTCACGTCAATAGAGCAGCTTTTTCTCTTCAGCTCTGTTCTGTTGACTGGGCATCTCTGCCAGATAGTTGGCTCTCTGTTACCTAAACTGTGGGGAGCTGGCTGTCAGTCAGCTTGATGTGAGCAGTGAATCTCCATCAATAGATCAGACTGTAGGAGAAGGAGCTGCTCTGTTGACGTGAGTCAAATGAAGCAGCAGAACAGGAAGGCAGTTGGCAACTATGTGGCTGTAAAGGGCCCGTCTCACATAGCGATATCGCTACCGAGATCGTGCTGAGTCACTAGTTTTGTGACGCAGCAGCGATCTCACCAGCGATATCGCTGTGTGTGACATTCAGCACGATCAGCCCCCCTGCTGGGTATCGCTGATCGTCGCTGAATGTCAGGACATTTTTTTGATCGCTGCTCTCCCGCTGACAGGCACGCATCGCTGCGTGTGACAGGCGGGAGAGCAGCGATCCGCAGGTATCCAAGGTACACAGCGGGTTTCCAGGCGCGGGGCTGTGCCTAGAAACCCGCTGTGTACCTTGGATACCAGCGCCCTGATGCAGGGGAGCTGGTATCCAAGGTACACAGCGGGTTTCCAGGCACCGCGCAGCGCTTGGAAACCCGCTGTGTACCTTGGATACCAGCTCCCGGCATCAGGGCGCTGGTATCCAATGTACACTGCGGGTAACTAAGCGATGTTACCCGCATGTCGCTGTCCCAGATCGCTGCCTGACTGCCTGTTTGCAGCTCAGCAGCGATCATGTAGCGATACACCAGCGATCCTGACAGGTGCATATCGTTGTCGGATCGCTGTGTATCGCTATGTGAGACCAGCCTTAAGTTCTTAAGGTACTGCCACACTACACAATCCGCTAGCGATCTCGTTAGCGTCGCATACTAATGAGATCGCTAGCGGATGTTCTATATCGCTAGTAGCTACCTAACTTAGCGATGTCGTTAAGGACGCTATCGCGTTAGCGATCCTTACGACTTAGCGGTACAAAAGTCCCGCAATCGCAAGAAAAGGTGCTAACTTAGCGATTATACTTACCCAGCGGAGCGCCGGCGATAAAATAGGGTCCGGAACGATTCCAGCGACGAGCGAGATCACAGCAGGAAGCTCGTCGCTGGCAGCTGCGCACACAAAACATCGCTAACGGGATGCTAAATATGACGTTTTTAGCGATCCCGTAGCGTGTTTTTAGTGTGCATACCCTTTAGTCCTACAAAAAAAAAACAAAAGTCCTGGATAATCCTGTTAAGTTGTCTTCCTCTTTCTCTTGTGAAGTTTTATCTGTACAAAATCTTTAAATCCCAAAATTGTCACAGTCGTACCTAAGTAATTATTTTTCTATTTCCAGGTCCTAACATCATGTCGTGCTTTTATTCTAACTGCTCGAGTGCCAACCAAGGTAGGTTCCCCTTTCGTATTTCTGTTTTTGGCGTTTTTAACCTTTGATCTGAATGTTGGCTTTTTAAGATGTTTCATCAGTTTTTGAATATTCTGGAAGCCAAATTCATAACACTAGCTTGGCCGTGCAAAATTTTCGCACATTGGTCGTTGGGGGCGCAGGCAATTTCAGAAAAAGCAAGCTGGTCAAATGTAAATGTATTTCATGAGATGATGAACACAGACAGGTGTTTATATATGTAGCTTGGGAATACAATAAATTGGTTTGATAAGTAAAGGCCAAAAAATGTATTCCGGTTGAGTTGCCACCTGCACGTCATTGTGTCTTTCCGTAGGTTTATGAAAATAAATGTTTAACCACTTAATCCCATCCGACGTACTATTCTGTCCATGTGACCCTGGACCTAATTCCCATGGACGGAAATAGTACGTCATATGTGATCAGCTGCGCTCCCGGGGGGAGCGCAGTTGATCGTGGCCAGGTGTCTGCTGATTATCACAGATGACACCCGACACTATGTGCCAGGAGCGGTTACGGAGCGCTCCCGGCACATTAACCCCTGGCACACTGTGATCAAAGATGATCGCAGTGTTCCAGCGGTATAGGGAAGCATCGCGCAGGAGGGGGTTCCCTGTGTGCTCCCCTGAGACCCTCAGAACAGCACGATGTGTCGCGCTGTTCCGAGGGACTCTCCTCCCTGCAGGACCCCGAATCCAAGATGGCCGATGGGGTCCTTCCGGGCTCTGCAGGCTTCCTCAGTGCCTGCTGTGAGCAGGAGCTGAGGAAGCCTGCAGCAGTGCCAGTGAGATCGCTGGTCTCACAGAGTACTGTGCACACTGTCAGACCAGCGATCTGGTATTATACAGTGATGTCCCACCCTGGGACAAAGTAAAAAAGTTTAAAAAAATAAAAATAACAAGTGTAAAAAAAAATTCATAAATAAAGAAAAAAAAATATTCCCCAATAAATTCCTTTCTTCATGTAAATAATAAAAAAAAAGCGATAAAAGTACACATATTTTGTATCGCTGCGTCCGTAACTACCCGCCCTATAGAACTGTCCCGTTAGTTAACCCCTTTAGTGAACCCCTTAAAAAAAACAAGGCTAAAAAACAAGGCTAAAAAACAATGATTTATCATCATACCGCCAAACAAAAAGTGGAATATAAATAAACATGATACCACTGAAAACGTCATCTTGTCCCGCATTAAACAAGCCGCCATACAGCATCATCAGCGAAACAATAAAAAAGTTATAGCTCGCAGAATAAAGCGATGCAAAAATAATTATTATTATTATTATACATTTATATAGCGCCATTTATTCCATGGCGCTTTACATATGAAAAGGGAAAATATAGACAGGTACAATAAACATGTGCTAGACAAGGGACACACAAGTACAGAAGGAGAGAGGACCCTGCCCGCGAGGGCTCACAGTCTACAGGGATGGGTGAGAATACACTAGGAGAGGGTAGAGCTGGTCGTGCGATGGTTCAGTACACTGAGGATCATTGCAGGTTGTAGGCTTGTCGGAACAGGTGGGTCTTCAGGTTTTTCTTGAAGGTCTCCGTTGTTGGTGAATGTCTGATGTTTTGCGGCAGGGAGTTCCAGAGTATGGGGGAAGCCCGGGAGAAGTCTTGTATGCGGTTGTGGGAAGAAGAGATGAGGGGGGAGTCGAGAAGGAGATCTTGAGAGGATCGAAGGTTGCGTGTTGGAAGGTAGCGGGAGACCATGTCACAGATGTATGGAGGAGAAAGGTTGTGGATGGCTTTGTATGTCATGGTTAAGGTTTTGAACTGAAGCCTCTGGGCAATAGGAAGCCAGTGAAGGGCCTGGCATAGGGGGGAGGCTGGGTAATAGCGGGGAGACAGGTGGATTAGTCGTGCAGCAGAGTGTAGGATGGACTGGAGTGGTGCCAGAGTGCTAGAGGGGAGGCAGACAGTAGGAGGTTGCAGTAGTCGAGGTGGGAGATAAGGGCGTGCACTAGTGATTTTGTGGTTTCATGGTTGAGGAATGAGCGGATCCGGGAAATATTTTTGAGTTTGAGGCGGCAGGAGGTGGCGAGGGCTTGGATATGTGGTTTGAAAGAGAGGGCAGAGTCGATGATCACCCCAAGGCACCGAGCATGTGGGACTGGGGAAAGCGAGCAGCCATTGACATTGATGGATAGGCCTGGTGGAGGGGTAGAATGAGGTGGAGGAAAGATGATGAATTCTATTTTGTCCATGTTCAGTTTGAGAAAGAAGGAAGAAGCTGAGATAGCAGACAGACACTGTGGGATTTTTGTCAGTAGGGAGGTGAGGTCAGTTCCAGATAGGTAGATCTGCGTGTCATCGGCGTAGAGGTGATACTGCAAGCCGTGGGATTCTATTAGCTGTCCCAGGCCGAAGATGTAGATGGAGAAGAGTAGGGGTCCTAGGACTGAGCCTTGGGGAACACCGACAGACAGGGGCAGGTGAGGAGGTGGTGTGTGAGGGAGACACTAAATGTTCGGTCTGTTAGGTATGATGAGATCCAGGATAGGGCCAAGTCTGTGATGCCAAGAGATGAGAGAATCTGTAGCAGGAGGAAATGGTCTACGGTGTCAAAGGCAGAAGACAGGTCCAGGAGAAGGAGGACAGAGTAGTGTCGCTTGCTCTTGGGGTTAGCAGGTCGTTAGTGACTTTAGTTAGGGCAGTTTCAGTTGAGTGATGCGGTCGAAAGCCTGATTGTAACCGGTCAAAGAGGGAACAGGAGGAAAGGTGGGAGGACAGTTCAAGATATACATGCTGTTCCAGTAGTTTTGAGGCGTAGGGGAGAAGAGATATCGGGCGATAGCTAGACGCAGAGGATGGGTCGAGGGAGGGCTTTTTGAGGATCGGTGTGATTGAAGCATGTTTGAAGGATGAAGGAAGGACACCATTTGTAAGTGAAAGGTTGAAGAGGTGTGTGAGAGTAGGGATGAAGACTGTGGCAAAGTTTGGGATGAGGTGGGACGGGAGTGGGTCAAGCGCGCAAGTGGTGAGGTGTGATCTTGACAGGAGAGTGGAGAGCTGATCTTCTGTCATGGTGGTGAAGCTGGTTTTGTAAGAACAGGGCTGAGTGGCTAAGAGGGGCATTGGGGGCTGCGGGCCAAAGCCTTCTCTGATAGTATCAATCTTTTGCTTAAAGAAGGAGGCAAAGTCTTCGGCAGAAATGAGAGGAGAGGGAGGAGGTGCTGTGGGATGGAGTAGAGAATTGAAAGTGTTGAAGAGCTGTTTAGGGTTGTGAGACAGGGAGGATATGAGAGATGCAAAGTAAGTTTGTTTTGCGGCAGAGAGCGTGGACTTGAAGTTGGCAAGGGACTGCTTGTATGCGTTGAAGTGCTCGGTAGAATGGGTTCTCTTCCATCTCCGCTCGGTAACCCTGGAAGCCCGTTTCAGTTCTTTGGTCAGGCCGGTCAGCCAGATTATATATTTTTTTTATATATAATCGTTTTTGTTGTATAAAAGCGACAAAACATAAAAAAAGATACAAATGAGGTTTCGCTGTAATCGTACTGACCCAAAGAATAAAACTGCATTATCAATTTTACCACGTGCGGAACGGTATAAAGGCCCCCAAAAGAAATTCATGAATTGCTGGTTTTTGTTCATTCTGCCTCAAAAATATTGTAATAAAAAGCAATCAAAAAATGTCATGTGCCCAAAAATGGTACCAATAAAACGTCACCTCGTCCCGAAAAAATAAGACCTCACATGACTCTGTGGTCCAAAATATAGAAAAATTATAGCTCTCAAAATGTGATGATGCAAAAACTATTTTTTCAATAAAAAGCATCTTTTAGCGTGTGACAGATGCGAATCATAAAAACCCGCTATAAATAGTAAATCAAACCCCCCCCTTTATCACCCCCTTAGTTAGGGAAAAATAATAAAATTAAAAAATGTATTTATTTCCATTTTCCCATTAGGGTTAAGGTTGGGGCTAAAGTTAGGTTTAGAATTGCGGCTAAAGTTAGGTTTAGGGATGGGACTAGGGTTACGGGTGTGTTAGGGTTATGATTAGGGTTGGGATTAGGGTTAGGGGTGTGTTGGGGTTAGGGTTGGAGTTAGAATTGGGGGGTTTCCACTGTTTAGGCACATCAGGGGCTCTCCAAATATGACATGGCGTTCTGATCTCAATTCCAGCCAATTCAGCGTTGAAATAGTCAAACGGTGCTCCTTCACTTCTGAGCTCTACCATGCGCCCAAACAGTAGTTTACCCCCACATATGGGGTATCAGCATACTCAGGACAAATTGCACAATAACTCTTGGGGTCCAATTTCTACTGTTACCCTTGGGAAAATAAAAAATTTGGGGGCAAAAATATCATTTTTGTGGAAAAAATGATTTATTATTTTTATGGCTCTACGTTATAAACTTCTGTGAAGCACTTGGGGGTTCAAAGTTCTCACCACACATCTAGATAAGTTCCTTTGGGGGTCTAGTTTCCAAAATGGGGTCACTTGTGGGAGGTTTCCACTGTTTAGGCACATCATGGGCTCTCCAAACGCGACATGACACCCGCAGACCATTCCATCAAAGTCTGCAATGCAAAACGTCACTACTTCACTTCCGAGCCCCGACGTGTGCCCATACAGTAGTTTTCTCCCACATATAGGGTATCAGCGTACTCAGGACAAATTGGACAACAACTTTTTGGGTCCAATTTCTCCTGTTACCCTTGGGAACATAAAAAACTGGGGACTAAAAGATCATGTTTGTGGAAAAAATATGATTTTTTTATTTTCACGCCTGGGCGTTATAAACTTCTGTGAAGCACTTGGGGGTTCAAAGTGCTCACCTCACATCTAGATAAGTTCCTTTGGGGGTCTAGTTTCCAAAATGGGGTCACATATGGGGGGTTTCAACTGTTTAGGCACATCAGGGGCTCTCCAAACGCAATATGACACTCGCAGACAATTCCTAAGCATATAATCAGTACAGCGCATGCGCTACTCTTTCCTTGCCCCGGAAGTCGTCCAAGGCAAGCAGTCATTTCCGGGGCAAGGAAAGAGTAGCGCATGCGCTGTACTGATTATTTGCTTTGCCCTTTGGGCAAAGCACACTGCGCATGCGGCGGCCCGAATTTGAATTGCGCAATTGCGGGAAGCCGAACGCCGTCTGTGGGATTCACAGACGGCGATACGCAACTGATGCCGAGGAGCATGGGGGGAGAGAGAGAGAAAAACACCGCCCTCCTGACCTGACCACCCTGATTGACAGTGCAAAAACCGAAGTTTACAAAGGTATTTTGATATGAAAACGGGGGTATCAGGATATATGATACCTACCGATAGCTTGTTATGGGACGCACTATTCAGCCATATCTTTATCTGATATGGCAATATTGGGGTGACAGATTCCCTTTAACTTAATCGAAATCTGCTTCTTCCTCTTCCTGAGCTGATAATTGATTCTCAAAATTCTCAATTCACATGTAAAATCTGTCTCCATTGAAAATGTAATTTTTTTCTATTACGGAGATAGTCTTATAGGTGGCAACTGTCATCATCTAAGAAAGACTGTCTATTAAAGTGATACTTCGGGGAGATAAAACATTACTAATGGCCATGCCTTCATAAACTACTAGTATTACATAAATAGTGTGGTTTCCCATCCTTACAGTACTGGAGCTGCTCCTTAGTGCTCCCCCATCCTTCTGGGATGCTACTGCACAGATCAGGGCGCTGGACTCCAGCAGCCAGCCCCATGATAATGTCTACATGTAGTCAGTCCGAGATCAGGGGGTGTGGTGAGGTTGTGGTCTGTTCCCCACTGCTAGGAGCTGCCAGCCCCTGATACTGTCTGTATTGGAATAGAAGTTTTCGTAATGATGCCTGCAAGCATCTGAAATTTTTACCAAGAAAATACTCTGTTTGTTTTATTCTGCACAGTGGTGCTGCTTATTCCAATTATGTCATATACAAATGCATGTACATTTCCCATACACTTCACAAATATTTTGCCTATTTAACCCAAATTTTAATTATGCATTTGATATAAAACCAGCAATCCTTGCTCAGCATGAAGTAATACTAAATGCTGCTGTTACGTAATTTTATAAGAAATTTGTAAGTAATTTTTATTTCCTATTTTACATATTGCTTGTTTTTTTTTTTTTACTTTTAGCTCGAGCTTACATTCAGTTATTTGGAGATTCAAGGCATTATTTGCAGCAAGCCAGGCCATGTAAGTATCTTCTATTATTTCCTGGGGAAGTAGTAGTCTCTACGTATTGGTCGTTCACACTTCTTATGAATTATGCTGTCTTCTTCTAAAGGGACCAGTTATTACTAATTTTGACTCACTGGTAATTTCTACTTTGCAGGGACTGTCCTGGAAAACTAAAATAATATTTGAATTGCTAATATTTTTTTGACTTTTTTTTTTACATCCAAAAAGTGAAAATTAATTGGCATGACTCCTGCTTTCTGTGAGATGCAGCAGCTCCTACATCCCTGTAGCCTACATTTATATATTACTTGACAGATTGTGTTTGCGAACTTCTTATTCCATCCTTTACCTGTCACATCTGGGTAGATGCTGCCGTCTTTGGATTTATACTTTGTGAAGTAATGGAGCTGTAGCATGACAGTCACTAATTAATGAAACACTTTCTAATTATGTCATGTCTCCATATAGTGACCTACAGTCATAGGTGTTTTTTTCCTTCATTTAACTTGATCTTCTTTTATTTCTTATTCCTCTCTAACAGCTGAAATATAGAAAAAATGAAAGTGTGGTCTCCTTTATTTAGTAGTTTTTTTTTTAAATGTAATAAAAATTGGGAATCTCTAAGATGCTTTATTGTAGGTTGGGGATGTACACTTTTGCAACCCAAGTTTATATGAACACAAAGCATCTTAAAGTAAAAAGGAATTGACTATAAGAATTCTCTGCCATTTTGTGTGTACAGCTCTTATGCACAGCTATGAGTCTTCTTGGTAATTGATAACAAACACTGTGTAATCTGCCCTACCATTAGTCCTCTATCCTGGAGGGGTTGTCTAAGAGTTTTGCCACACTAAAATATCGCTAACGGGATCGCTAAAAACGTCACATTTAGCGACTCCCGTTAGCGTTGTGTGTCAGTAGCGGCGCTTCCAGCGACGAGTCTTCCTGCTTGAGTCTCGCTCGTCGCTGAATCGTCCGGACCCTATTCATCGCGCCTCCCGCTGGGTATATTTATCGCGTGTGGCACCTTTTCTAGCGGATTTAGTGGATATGTTTTTGTTACCGCAAAGTCGACAAGAATCGCATCGTCATGTCGATACGCGTAACTATTCGCTAATGCGTATGCATTTAGCATATAAACAATTCCCCTGCAGCGTTCAATTATTAGTATCACGCTCAACGATTTCTCTAGCGGGATAGCTTTAGTTGGGCAGTAACCTTAAGATTTAAAAAACTGAAGGATTTAAGGTACTGCTCACACTAAGTGAGATCGCTAAACGAGATCGCATACTGTGTACCGGATTTATGACGCAGTAGCTGATCTTTATGACGCAGCGTGTGTGCATGTAGCAGCGATGTGGCCTCTGCTGAGATGTCGTTGATCGCTTATGAACGTTCTGAGCCTTTTTTTTGGTCGTTGGTTGTCCCGCTGGTGAGCCTGAATCGCTGAGTGTGACACCCTTTTGAACGACTTCACCAGCGTCGCAGGTGGGACTAGGTTTTCCCAACGACCGCAGAGGTCGTTATACAGATCGCTGATGAGTTGTGTTTGGAATCACAGATCGCTGATGAGTTGTGTTTGGAATCTAACTAGCGACCACATAGCGATCGCACCAACGATCTCGCCAGGTCGTGTCATTGTCGTGATCGCTAGTGCGATTGCTAAGTGTGACAGTGCCTTTAGAATACATTACAAATTCCCCCACTTCTTTGGCACCGGTGGTGATAATGTGATTTAGTATCACGTGCTGGACATCCACATTTTCTCTACAGCTATTGACCTCGGCACTCAAAGCATTTGTCTCATTTGAGGTAGTTCACTTCAGACTGCAGCTGCCATAGGCTGCCAGAAATCGCCTACCTACCACTGAACTGTAGTGTTACACGGCGGCCATTCAGAAGAACTGGGGTCCATGTAGACATGCTGAGTGCAACTTCGCCTGCCTTTGTCACGTAACTACTCACAAGCGACTTACATACCCATTGAGACAAGTGGGAAGAGAAAGTGGTTGACAGATGACTCGAATATGTAAATCATATGAGCGGTCACTTGCCGACTGCTGACACAGTGCAACAAAGCATAATCTTAACCGTGTGCATGTTACACACTGTTAGGATTCCCAATTTTAGCCTTGCTCGTTAATTTTAAACTTGAACTGAAATGCTTCTCTCTGATGTGATTCCAGTTCCTACTAATAAGTAATACCAGCAAACAAGTTCTAAAAGTGACATTTCTTTGCTAATGTTTAAATATCTCCATAGCAACAAGTACCGTAGATTTGTGTGCCTCAAGAGAATGATGACAGCAGTATCGGTGATAATTGTAGTCAAGTCTTACAAGAAAGCCATTTTAAAGGGAATCTGTCATATTTTACATATAGACAGATCTGTGAACAGCGTGAGAAGAGAGAAGGAGAATCTCTGTGGAATGATATATCTGTTTTTTGTAAAAGATTCATTATAATGTAAGGAGGTGGAGGGGACCCTCATGTACCTTCTCTCTCCTTGATGCTGTTCACCTGTGTCACATGCGGCACCCTGATGTTTTACTAATGTTTTGCTATTGTGTACATTGTAATGTATTTGTCATGTACTGTAATGTGATGTATTGTGCTTTAGCTTAAGGGCCCGTCTCACACAACGATCTCGCTAGCGAGATCGCTGCTGAGTCATTAGTTTTGTGACGCAGCAGCGATCTCCCAGCGATATCGCTGTGTGTGACATTCAGCGACGATCAGCCCCCCTGCCGGGTATCGCTGATCGTCGCTGAAATGTCAGGACATTTTTTTGATCGCTGGTCTCCCGCTGACAGGCACGCATCGCTGCGTGGTACAGGCGGGAGACCAGCGATCCGCTGGTAACCAAGGTACACAGCGGGTTTCCAGGCACCGCGCAGCGCCTGGAAACCCGATGTGTACCTTGGTTACCAGCTCCCTGCATCAGGGCACTGGTATCCAAGGTACACTGCGGGTAACTAAGCGATGTTTACCCGCAGTGTCGCTTGTACTGATAATGTAGCGATACACCAGCGATCCTGATCGTTGTCAGGATCGCTGGTGTATCGCTATGTGAGACCCAGCCTTTAGGGATAGATTAGTAAGTAGTGCAGGACCATAGGGGGATTAAAATAGAGGGGGCACAGTAGAGATAGAGCATAGAATAGATAGAAGTGTTAGTTAGATACAGGCAGCATAGGGGTTAAGCAGATGGGAGGAGTCACAGAGCAGAGCAGCACAGAGCAGGGAGATATAGGAAAGGCACTTCCTATTTGGAAGTAGACACCTAGGCAGCTGCACAAGGGCAGGACGTATGCAGTGGACAGTAACAAACTGTGGGGGATAAGTCTGCAGATGGCAGTAAGGGGCCCCCCGGCTGGAGAATAGTGCAGTTGGGCACCAGCTTAAAGGAATCATCCCCAGGAAGGATTCGGGGTCTAAGACTGGGGCGGGAGCAGCTGAGATGGCGTTCCTGGCACCTTTCCTGAATGGAACCAGACAAGGGGCTGACAGGGAGCTGGTGAAGCTGAAGGTACAGATGGGACATGAACTGTTCAAAGATGCTGCCCAGATGGCAGGTACAGGGAAGCCAGGTGTGTGACCCAGATGGTCCAAGGAGATGGCAGGGATTGCCAGGAATCGAGATTGTCCAAGAAAACAGGTGGAACACGGATTGTCCAGGAATAAAGTTGAGCTTGCTGGGAAAGGGAAGCTGATGCAGAAGATAGTCTGTCCAGATGACAGGGAAAGATAAGAAGATGTCTCTGTTTAATTTGCACTGCTTGTGTGAAGAATGCAGATAAGATGTCTGTGCTTGACTTGTGCTGCCTATGTGATGAATGTGCTGCTGTCTAGTAAAGTTCAATTGCTGGAAAAAGACCTCGTCTCTGAAGTGATTTGCGGAGCCGACATGGCAGCAGCTGAGGGGAATCTGACAGAGACTGTGAGTGTGCTGTGGTGCATGCTGCACTTGCAGTACAAGGGACTTTATTTATCTTTTCATGTACAAGGTGCAGGAGTGCTCACTAACTGTTGCTTAGTGATGTCGCCTACGACTACCACCCCGTGCCACCTTGTTACAATAACATGATCACTGAATAGGACCGCCTACTGGACTCCTACACATACAGACACTGAGCATTTCAGTGAATGAAATACATGGTTTACTGAAACTTTCCAAGAAAAAGATATATCGATCTGATCCACTCCTTCTGTTTTATAAAATCCTACCTGCGGATCAGATACCATTTTCAACATGACAGGATCCCTTTAAGAGGATAAGATCCAGCTGTGTTAATTGAGATTCACGTCTGTTAAATTTCATGTGTCTTGAAGGAAATATATACATAAAGTGTGTGTGTGCGCGTGTGTGTAGCCCTGGTGTTAGGCACACGCAGTACCCTGGAGAGTGTGTGGCGAGACAGCAGTTTAATGCTAAATACCCATTCACTCAACATACACTGGACACACCCTTAGGGTAGTGTAGTTTACTATTGAGGGAGTGGTCAGGGTGTATGTTTGTGGAGTGATTTTAGTGTGTTTCCTGTCTTCGGACAGAGAAGACGTCTGGAGTTTAGCTGGAGGGAGGAAGCAGTCCAGCCTGCTCTATCATCAGTTCAGAACGTGGAGGCTGGTACAGGTGGTCTAATTCACCTTAGCCTAGTCAGAGCTGTACCTCATCAGACTACATTGAAAGAAAGAAGAAGATTAGTGCAGAAAGACTTCAGTCACCTGTCTAAAGGACAGTGAAAGGTTCAGAGACGTGCTCCTGCCTAGTGATAACTGAGCATCTGTAACTAACTTTGAAGAAAGTGAATGAAGGAAGTAACTACCCGACTTTATGCAAGTGTGAGTGCTTATGCTACCAGCGAGGACAAGGCGAAAGGCACAGTGGATTATTGGAAAGGTGCGTTTGGGATTGAAGAAGTCCTGCACATTGCAACCGGTCACTGGGGACCGAAGGATCACTATTAGCTTCAAGCATAGTGGTAAGAAAACCAGGAATTTACCGGACCTTAGGTCGCGGCAAACAAGCCCCTTATAGTCAGTACGTAACTGGAGTCAGGTGGAATAGGGACTTTGAGTCAAGCGCAGACAAAAGCAAGAACCTAGTTTCATCAATTGGAAGGCTCCTACCACAAAACTGACTGGGCAGTACAGCTATGGATTAGCTGGAGTTATTGAGGGAACTACGCTTCAGGCTGGTTGTACTCATTGTATTGGAAGTAAAGGAGGCCCCTAACTTGTCCAGCTGCTGTCTCAAGATACACTCTCCTTGGATCAGCCTCCCTGGGACCTGCCTGAACATCTTACAAGTAAAGGTATGGAAAGACGCTGACCGTGTGAGACTGTGTTATTTATCTGCACCCGACTTCACTAACTTCATAAGACTTTGAGGGACCAGTCCCACCTGTAGGGGACCCGACATCTAGCTGCCTCACCATCCCTCAGAGATCTACAGCAGCGCTGGTACTAATTACCAGAATACTACAGGTGGCGTCACGAACTGTATATAAATCTATCCCCTGTAAATATTCCCCCAACATACGCCAGACCGCCAGGGCCACAGACCGAGCCACCGCTACCTGTGACAAACCCCATAGACTTCCATGGGCTCGGCTCTGAGTACCCCATTGCCCTGGTAACCCACAATTGTGGTGGCGGGTCGACACAAAAATTTGGCGTCACGAACAGGATGCGAAACTCGCAGAATTGCGAGCCCTGTGTGCCTAAGGAATTGTTTTTGTGAAAAAGGACTGTTTGCACTTTTGGCGCCAAAATCGCCATTTTTGTCGCCATATTCGCGCCCTCAGGCGCTGGAGAAGAAGGTGGGCGTACCTTCGTGGGCGTCTACCCCCCTGTGGCGCGAAGAAAATGCCTGCCCTCTCAAAGTGCTATTACAATATGCGATCCTGCCCTACAGCAAAGGAGGTCCGCCTCCTCTTCACCTTCCCTGCGAGGAGGAGGAGACGCAAACCCAGCCTCCACGGAAGAGACCGGATGTCTCCGCAGGAAGAAGAAAGAATCTTCTGGAACATCATGGAGGCAGGACGTGTGCAGCCGAGCAGGGAAGCGGAGGAAGGCAGGCCCCGTGCCCCAGCCAAGCTGCCACCAGCACCGGAGTTATCCGTGGTCCTGCACCTGCAGCAGGCGTTGCTAGAGATTCAAGAGGAAAATGCACGCCTGAAGAAGATGGTCCAGTACCAACCTGGCTTTGAAGAGATCGAGAGACGCCGGCGTACCCTGGAGCAGCGGAGGCTGTGGGACACGGTGATCTCTCCCCTCAACGACCCCCCACGATTCCAGTTACCGACGATTCTGCTGCCCAAGGCGAAGGAGCAACCGGAGGCTGCCCCCGAAAGTACCAATCCTGATCCCACCGGTGAAGCGGTGGAGGCGAAGGAGGTTGAGGAGGTATCGCCAGTTCCGGAACGCCCGCCCGGCCAGGAGGCCGCAGCAGATGATCGGTCCCCGGCAGGGACACCGGAGGGGTCCTGTCCGTCGTTACCAGACGTCGACTGGGACGAGATGGCGCGCCTGGATGACGTCGCCTATACCGCCCAGTGGGAATATGAGTGGCAGCGTCGTGAGGAGAAGCAGAAACGCCAGCAGGAGGAAGAGCGGGAAGCTCAGCGGAATCGTCAGCGACAACATGCAGAGCTGATCGCGGACAAAGAGAGTGTCCGGAGAGAGAAAGGTACCCTGAGGGAACCGCGGCGGCAGGGGTGTGTGACTGAGTTCCAGCTCCGGAAGGGCTGGGGCTTCATCCGTGAACCGGGCCTCTACCCAGGGGTCTTTGTCAGCAGGCGTGACGTAGAATCCCACCTACCGCAAGGCCATCCCGGGAGGGACTTAGTTAATGGAGACCTCGTCACGTACACACGGCATTGGGGAATGAAGGGATGGTATGCCCTTAACGTCACCATCGTCCGTGACCCCGTCCCCGACGCAGGTAACGTCACCACTACCGCAGCGTCCCCGTCTCCAGCTCAAGCAGTATCCGGCCGTGCCCCAGCATCGCCCCCTGCAAGTACTTCGCAAGTGGAAGCGACACCTGTACACTGTTATCCTTCCACATCGCAACTAGCGACCCAGATTTCATCGCAAAGGAAAGCCACCTCTACATCGCAACATGCGACCCAGTCTCAATCGCAATCCATGACACGGTCCATATCGTTAACTGTGATTGAAACGCAATCGGTGTCACGTGAGGAGAATGTACCCGTTGCGCCCCTAGTGGTTCGCACGAGAACTGTGGCGACCCAGACCCTAATCGCAGCGCATGATTTGTTAGTCCTGGGATCTAGGGCCCATTGCATTGTTCCAGCCCCCGGGGTGGAAAGTGTATTTGAAAATGAATAAATAGTAAAGAAGAATCGGTGAGATCCATATCGGGTCTACCATAAGTAAAAAGTTTGAGAATGTTTTACAAAGTTTTGCATAAGTTGAAGAGTATGATGCATATATATTTTGCTAACCGTAGAATGCCCGGCTGGGTAACCAGAAAAAGTTTTGCACTTTAGAATTATAATAATGTGATATTATATCTATGTCTTTGGTTTTACAATGGACTTTGAGGTTGAGGACTGTGCCAACCCAGAACTTATTTGTACATAGTTGCGCTTCGGTGCCTTATCTTGGTTTTACATAAACCAGCACAACTACCTCTGAATACAAAAACCCGTGTGGTGTGGCACTGAGTGAGGTCTGCATTTGGATGTCCTGCAGCCCACCCAGGACCTACGTTGAAGGTTTGGTGCGGGTCCTTCACAAGAATACTGTATATTTATTGAATGCTATTTAATACTTTTGTATTTCTATATATAATGTTTTGTTGTTTGCAACGTTCAAGACATCCTCACCTCCCGGATGGGACGAATTAATGTTATTGTTAATGTTTTCATGCATAAACAAAACTGTCTCTTTTGTATTTTACAGCCCGGGAGTGCTGTCTTTTACCATGGGGAATGTGTAGCCCTGGTGTTAGGCACACGCAGTACCCTGGAGAGTGTGTGGCGAGACAGCAGTTTAATGCTAAATACCCATTCACTCAACATACACTGGACACACCCTTAGGGTAGTGTAGTTTACTATTGAGGGAGTGGTCATGGTGTATGTTTGTGGAGTGATTTTAGTGTGTTTCCTGTCTTCGGACAGAGAAGACGTCTGGAGTTTAGCTGGAGGGAGGAAGCAGTCCAGCCTGCTCTATCATCAGTTCAGAACGTGGAGGCTGGTACAGGTGGTCTAATTCACCTTAGCCTAGTCAGAGCTGTACCTCATCAGACTACATTGAAAGAAAGAAGAAGATTAGTGCAGAAAGACTTCAGTCACCTGTCTAAAGGACAGTGAAAGGTTCAGAGACGTGCTCCTGCCTAGTGATAACTGAGCATCTGTAACTAACTTTGAAGAAAGTGAATGAAGGAAGTAACTACCCGACTTTATGCAAGTGTGAGTGCTTATGCTACCAGCGAGGACAAGGCGAAAGGCACAGTGGATTATTGGAAAGGTGCGTTTGGGATTGAAGAAGTCCTGCACATTGCAACCGGTCACTGGGGACCGAAGGATCACTATTAGCTTCAAGCATAGTGGTAAGAAAACCAGGAATTTACCGGACCTTAGGTCGCGGCAAACAAGCCCCTTATAGTCAGTACGTAACTGGAGTCAGGTGGAATAGGGACTTTGAGTCAAGCGCAGACAAAAGCAAGAACCTAGTTTCATCAATTGGAAGGCTCCTACCACAAAACTGACTGGGCAGTACAGCTATGGATTAGCTGGAGTTATTGAGGGAACTGCGCTTCAGGCTGGTTGTACTCATTGTATTGGAAGTAAAGGAGGCCCCTAACTTGTCCAGCTGCTGTCTCAAGATACACTCTCCTTGGATCAGCCTCCCTGGGACCTGCCTGAACATCTTACAAGTAAAGGTATGGAAAGACGCTGACCGTGTGAGACTGTGTTATTTATCTGCACCCGACTTCACTAACTTCATAAGACTTTGAGGGACCAGTCCCACCTGTAGGGGACCCGACATCTAGCTGCCTCACCATCCCCTCAGAGATCTACAGCAGCGCTGGTACTAATTACCAGAATACTACAGGTGGCGTCACGAACTGTATATAAATCTATCCCCTGTAAATATTCCCCCAACATACGCCAGACCGCCAGGGCCACAGACCGAGCCACCGCTACCTGTGACAAACCCCATAGACTTCCATGGGCTCGGCTCTGAGTACCCCATTGCCCTGGTAACCCACAATTGTGGTGGCGGGTCGACACACGTGCATATGTATATGTAGATACAGATAATACACTGTCATGGATGAAAGTGTTTGCACCCTTGAAATGGGAGGTCCCAATTTTGTTGAATGGAATTAGCCAAGGGTTTTGGACTTCTTCTTATAGACTAAATTATTCTGATGCTGCTCTAGCCATCCTCTAAATGGGTTGGGACTGCCTTCTATAAACCTTAGTAATTGGCTGTTATCATCAGGGGAATCTCTGGGTGGTCACTAATATCCCTACAATGATTACTGGAAATGAATTGATGACCATATATAATTCATGGTCACTTTGAGTCTGCTCTAATCAGCAGATGTCTTTTTTTGGCTCATAAATGAGGATTCACAAGTTCTTTATTTTTATTTTTTTTCAAGCTGTCCCCCCTCCCCTCCTCCCCTCCGCCAGCATTCTTCTGCACATTGTGGTTATCCAGCATTGCTCATAATCTCTAGTTGCTTTCAAACTTGTAATCTCTGGGAATAGACACCTAAAAATACAGAATACCTGAGGTCCGTGTTACACTGAAGATGTACCGTATACATTAAAGGGGGTATGTCACTTCCAAAATGCATTTTAAACACGCTATATTGTTTTATATAGGGGATTCATTCCTATAACAATGATTACTAGCACTGTATCTCTTAGGCCGGATTCATATTAGCGTTGCACTGACCTGCCTCGGTCAGCGCACGGCCGCCGCTAAGCTCCGCCCTCGGCCGCGCCTCCTCCCGATCGCTCCGCCTATGAGCGCATGACGCTGCATGCGACCTGCGTACCCTATCTTTAGCATTGGGTTCGCAGGTCGTGCGCAGGTATGCGTTTTCCGGCGCTTGCGTCCTTTTGACGGTGCGCCGACCCGCGCCCAACTCACCGTGTTGCATTTTGGTGCACTCGGCGCACTGTCAAAAGGACGCATGCGCCGACAATTGCATATCTGCGCACAGCCTGCGTACCTAATGCTAAAGATAGGGTGCGCAGGCGCATGCAGCGTCTTGCGCCCATAGGCGGAGCGATCGGGAGGAGGCTTGGCCGGGGCGGAGCTTAGCGGCGGCCGTGCGCTGACCGACGCATGTCAGTGCAACACTAGTGTGAAACTAGCCTTACTGATATAGTGCATGAGAATTTTTTTTAATCCATATGCAAATAAGGGGGTATCGGTGTAGGCTAGATCTTTTTGCAGTTATGCCCCCCCATATTTTGCATGTTGGGGGCTTTCGCCACTTATGATTAGGTATTACTCACTTAGAGTAATGAGCGCTATCAGAAAGGTGGTATGTGTGCTTGTGCGCACTGACACTGCCTGTGCCCAGCCAGCCGTGTGCATTCTCCTCCCTGGCTCTTCTCTGCTGGCCCTTTTGTTTTACTGATATATAAAGGTAAATCGTTTGCACAGCCTGAAAGGTGCCAGAGTAGGTTCCTACACCGTGAAGATAATGAAAAGAGAACTCGGCACTCAACTTAGTGAAAAGGGTAAATATTTATTGTAGTCCACGGTAGTGAAACGTTTCGGTCCTAAATTTCGGACCTTCATCAGCCACTACATATATGTAATACTAAAACAAAAAGATTCTTCAAAATTCTTACAATAAAGATAAAAGTAAAATTGCAAAGAAAACATAATATAACGTGGTTTACTAGAGAAAATCATCTTTATATAGAAGTATGCTAGTCCTCAAATAGTTAGGGACACACTCTTCAGACCAGATGAGACGTGAGGGTGATATAGCACAGAAAATAAGACGTACCATTAAGTATCAGGAGAGGGTAGAAATACCCAATTCAGAGGTAAGCAGTAGATACTGTTGGGATCTGGTGGGTGATAAGACATAATGAGAAAAAGTGACAGCGGCCCGTGATCAAAAATATCAAAGGTATGACATACCAGGTAGATCTCCAAAGTAAGGGTTAAAAGTGAGTATCTGAAAACAAAAGCCTCATTCAATTCATCCAGTAGTGGAGGCATATAGGGGAATAGATACGGTGTACTAACCGGCGGTGATCATACCTGGGTGAGAGTTTTAAGTCAGGTCTCCGCTGCATGCCGTGGGAGGGACGCGGTATCCACCCCTGGTCCTCGTGCAGTGAAGGCAGACTCAGCATTAGAGACTAAAAAGGGAAAGGGCGGGACTAGTGATTTAGCCTAGCATACTTCTATATAAAGATGATTTTCTCTAGTAAACCACGTTCATATTATACTATTGTACATACCTTGGTTATATTATTATGTTTTCTTTGCAATTTTACTTTTATCTTTATTGTAAGAATTTTGAAGAATCTTTTTGTTTTTGTATTACATATATGTAGTAGCTGATGAAGGTCCGAAATTTAGGACCGAAACGTTTCACTACCATGGACTGCAATAAATATTTACCCTTTTCGCTAAGTTGAGTGCCGAGTTCCCTTGTTTTACTGATAGACCCAAAACTGTAGCAATTTGAGTCAGCAGAGAGGAGCCAGGGAGGAGAATGCACAGGCAGTGTCAGTGCGCACACATACTGGCTGACTTTAGGCACCGCTTAATTTCCGAAGCGAGCACTGAGTCTGAATCAGGGGAAGCCCCTTATATGCAAAATGAGGGAGGGCTGCACTGAGCTCTTGGCTATGCCACAGGTACAGCAGAGTCTTCCTCTCTTTTGCATATGAATTAAGAGTTATTTTCTCAGGGCCTGCACCAGTAATGTGCTATGGTTTTTATAGGGGTTAAGTCTGATCTATGATGATTTAGGTAATGTAATATGCTCTTTCGGGGTGACACTTCTTTTTAAATCTTCATTCCCCATTTATTCTGCTAGTATAGGATTCTCATTACCTGGCAGCCATTATTAGGAGTCCAATTATCTGGAATCTTAAGACTTAAAAACCTGCTATAACTAGTTACTCAACCCATTGTTCTGTAATGTAGCTGCTGGTGTTGATGGATCGCTATCCCAGGACTCTTGCAATTGATGGTTATATGTTGAGTTAAATCCATATTATATGCTCGTTGATTAACTTGTGTGTGTACATGTGCATATCTGTTTTATGACGTATGTAATATATAATCTAGTATTACAACCGTAGACGCTGTGTAAGCCCCCTCTAATACAAGATAAAATAAAGACAGTTGAAATGTTTCACATCTTTTGATGCATCTTTTCAAGAGAAATATGGCGACTGGCTGTAGCAAATATGGCCCAAAGGAATAGGTGTAGTGAAAATCACTCCAAATAAAGTGACATTTCAGACAGCATTAAAGCCCATATTACCGTGTAATGCAGGGCACTTCCCTTATACATTACTCTTTAATTATGTCTCTGGGGATATTCTCTGTGATATATGAACCAGCTGTAGAGTTCTTGGCTTTCTAAGATTTTCTCTGTCTGTCTGATCATCTTATTTCTGGTTTCCACTTTTAAACAGGATGTTTCCACCAGAAACAATATGATTCTAATCTTTTTTTCTTTTCTGCCTTAAAAAAAAATCCATTATTTTGGTTATAACAAAACCCCTTTAGGTTTGTGCACACTATCACTATGTTTTCTTTTTGTTTGCATTTTATCAGTATACGTAGTGGATATTACAATATGTGGGGATTGGCAGAATATGACCCAAAGTATTCATTTAAAGTGGTCACTAAGTGCCCAATTCATCAAATCATTTAACCTCGGTATTCTGGTGAAAAAAAGATTTGAAAAGTCAGATAATTTTGTAATTTTGGCATAATTGCGGCTGCACTAAAATTACGCCACTTTTGTCTTTCTCATGCAATTTTCACCCAGCGTAATCAAATCATCAACTTAGAGATGCGGCAGAGAAGCTTTTGTGGAGTCAAACAAAATGAAGCCTGGATAGAATCATAGCATGAGAGGGATCTCCGGGGTCATCGTCTCCAACCCCCTGCCCAATGCCGGAATCACTAAACCATCTCGGGCAGGATGTTGAGATGCTTGGGGGCTGCAGTCAGGACATTGGGGTGGTATTCAGAATAAATGTATACTAGTCTATTATTAATTTTAACAACCCATTATGGGAATGACGCTTTTGAATGTCTGACTTTCCCTTATGTATTCTTCTTCCAATGTCTTGCAGCTTGCAGTTGAAACCGAAAAAGGCAACATATCGTTGAAGATGTTTTCTTCTGATGATGCGAATGAAGTCGTAGCACACATTGGCACGTGTCTTCGAAAGATATTCCCAGGACTGTCACCTGTGTATGTATACTAGTTATCAGTGCACAAATGGCTGTATGCAATTGTTTTCTTCTACGAGAAAGCTCCATGAATTGGTAATCCCTGGGCATTATGACCTACATTGGCACAACTAATGGCAGCACCACAAATGTATACTCATAAAAGACTTGGAGTACTCCGCATGTGTGAGAATATCAAGTACAGAAAACGAGCAAAGATACACATGATGGAAGGATAATATGTATTTTATTAGTAAACCGATAGACAAAGGCGTAATTCTAAATGTATGTAAACATCTTTTAATACATTTAAAAACAACCCAATCAATTGCTGAAACTGGGCTATCCTTCAACAAGAATAAGTGATAAGAAAGGTAGAAATATATAGTCAATCAACAAATAAATGTACTGGTCCAGAGAAACGAAATAAAAATAGGTCCAAAGTTCCCCAAGGAGGCTGCACTTTGCAGTGACATGCTTGGGGATCCATCCCATTTTGACCCATTAGCTCTTACATCCCATTTTGACCCATTAGCTCTTCTTTGTATCCTGCTTTACTTTATTTTTGTATTGCTCCTTTATTTTGGCTGAAATGACGGCTTTAATCTGCATGTTTTGGTGTAGTGTGCTCATGCACTAGCAAACTATTACCTATAGATCTATTTAGTTTCTCAGGAGCAGTGCATATTTTTGGGTCGACTGACTGACTATATTTTTGTTTTGTTGAAGAATGACTGAATGCCCATTTAGCCAATGTCTTTGATGGGTGGCCATGGAGTATTCTGTCCATGTGCTTTGATAATTTATTGTGCATTTTAAATGTCTTTTTTAATACAGGAGTTATATATAGTCTTGCCTGTTTTTGTCTATTGGTTCACTAATAAAGTATAAAGTATCCTTCCACTGGATGTGCCGTAATAACTTTTTTTTTTTTTTTGCTTTATGTTTTGTCTTAGTTTAATTATGAAAGGAAATGGCAGACATTATTTCTTGTGATTGGATGGGATTGATTACCAACTAAAACAATAAGGCAAAGAGGATAATTCGTCATAACATGACAGATAATGAACATTGGAATACAGGAATCATTGTAACTATTTGCCATATTCCTGCCTTGACTGATTTACATGGATGTAAAATCATTAATATTACCAACACCTGGATAAAATTAGGATTTAAAATTCAGAAAAATTAGTGTTTTAATGAAAAAATGTTATGCATTTGTTTTGCTTCCAGCTATTACCCAGATGTCCATAAAGTTGTCATAATTTATCTTATGCATTAATGGTTTAGTTTGGAAAACTGTATCTTTGTTATGGTGTTTCTGCTGTGCAGATATTGCTTATTTTAGCTGTATCAGCATTTTTGTGATAAACCTTTTTATAGGCGTATATGCGAATGATAAAGCCTTAAGTGCCTCTTAAAACTTGCTTCTAACCCTGTTCAAATAACTATCATTTCCATATATGCTGCAAACCTTTTTTTGGAGCTCACTTGAGGATACATAAGATACTATAAATTGAGAAGAGTTAGACTGTTGGGTTCTTTAAAGAGGTTGTGCAACCCTGAGGACATTTTTGGCAAGTTTTGCACGTTGCCGAATTGTTGAGGTGTGTAATGGACACACTGTTAAGATTAAACCCTGCTTGCATGTTTCATTGGTCATCATGTGTTCACAATTATGCGTATTTGCGCTCACGTCTTGGCCACTTCTCCTCCTTTAGTGTTTTTACAGACATGAAGTTGATAAAAAGGCATTTCCTGCTCTCATAGCTCTTTAACAAAATATCTCCAATTCTGAAAACCTTTTGAAGTAAATTATTACAAGGTGATACAATTCCTGTAGAGAGGACCTTTTGCAAAATGATTCATGTTGAGCACATGATGTAATTTTTAACATCAGAGCAGAATAAAATGTTTTTTTTTTTTTTTTTTTAATTTCGCCCTTCTTTTGCCGAGCTATTAGAAGTCAAAGTATTTGGCACCTAATGAGTTAATTTTTAAATCTAAGTGGGTGTTAACAGTGTAGTTCATGTGTGTCACACTACAATCACTGTCAGCTCTCCTCTCATAGCACTGTCACCTCTGCTATACTTTCCCTCCCCTTCACTTGGACTGCTAAGAGATGAGAGGTTAAAGGCTCAAAGATGTCAGTAATAAGCCTCATGTCTGTTGTGCTCACTTGTAATCTCTGCATTGTAAGCAGAGCAGGGTGTCATTACTTCTCACGTGAGTAACCTGCTCTAGACTATGGTGGAGGTGTGTTCTTCTTCCTCCTGTGTGTTGCTGCCTGCCTATGATTGGGCAATGTCGTACAGTAAGAAGAAGTACACTCCTCTAGTGTAAACTGTATGATAACACTCACTAAATTAAATTCACAGCGACTCTGCATTGGGGCCAGCTGTAAGTCAAGGCCAAGGGTTACAGCCGGCGCTCTGTATACTCCAAACGGTGGGTGACTGAACCTGCGTGACTGAAAGCAGAATGCTGCCAAGGGAAATGAAGATCATTTTTCTCCAGCAGCGTTTCAGCTAAGTGCAAGCACTGGACAGGTTAATAACGCTATTTACGTATTTTTCGGACCATAAGACGCACTTTTTTCCCCCAAAATTTTGGGGGAAAATGGGGGTGCGTCTTATGGTCGCAATACACTTACAAATCCTGTGGTGGTGGCAGCGGCGGCGGTCCCGATGCAGCCTCCCTTCCTAGGATGGTGCGGCTGTGGTGGTGCGGCGGGGCTCCATAGTGTGGTGGTGACGGTCTGTGCTCCGGGGCAGTGGCAGCGACTCTCTGTGCTGTATGGGGGGGCTCCACCGGCATTTCGTCAAATCCCGGAGGCCCCCGCTCATTCGTTAATGCCATGCTGCGGTGGCCTCCGGGAAGATGGCCGCCGGGCCAACGCATGCTCAGATTCAGATCTCGGGATGAAATCTCGTCCCCGAGATCTGAATCTGAGCATGCGTTGGCCCGGCGGCCATGTTCCCGGAGGCCAACGCATGGCATTAACAGATGAGCGGGGGCCTCGGGTTTGACGAAATGCTGGTGGAGCCCCCCTGCCGCGGAGCACAGAGCCCCTGCCACCGCACCAGTCTGGCCGACCAAATGACCCCTGTGACCAATCATCCACCTGTGCCGATTCCTTCACTGGTAAGCTGAATTTGGGCTGTAAGACAGACCCCCATTTGACACATTATTTTTTTCCCCCTATTTTCCTTCTGAAAATTTGGGGTGCGTCTTATGGTCAGGTGCGTCTTATAGTCCAAAAAATATGGTAACCTGCAGATTAACCCCATATCTGCAGGTTAATAGTGTTTTCTCTGTTGACAGGTTCCCTTTAAGGTGTTTTACATCAAAATTCTGACGGAAACACCTTAATGAATTGGGGCCTTTGTGTCTTGCAAAGTGGTCCATTTAAATGTGAACAAAGATTTGAAAAAGTGTTTTTTTTTTACAGAAAAATTATGAGGAAAGTAACCATGGAACCATCCGACAGACTATCAAATCTGCAAGCTCTGTGGGACAGTCAAACTGTAACAGAAGTTGGCCCTTGTGGTATGCAAGGAAACACCTTGAACAACACATTCACATTAAATTATAATTGAATCTAATTCTAAATCTGTACTTTTTAGGCGGGTTTTCACAGATGTATGCGTGTGTTTGTGACTGGCTTTCGATGCCTTACAGAGAAGAAGTACAATGGGTAGGTGGATAAAGTGATTATATAGACGTGTAGAAAGAGAACATGTATCATTAAACTGTGTACTTGGGTCTTGAGTGTAAGTACTTAATAAGTAATTTTTTAATTAGTAAGCATTTTTACATAAACTAAAAGATATATTTTTTGTAGGATGTGGATACAATATATTTAACACAAGATACAAGAGAACTTAACTTGCAAGATTTCAGTCATCTAGATCACAGGTAAAATTGCACATGATACAATTCTTAATTTGGCACCTTGGTTGTCATTATAAATAACATACAAATCTTCTTTAAAAGTACTATGAATAAAAAAAGCAAAGAAAAAGTCTGGCTGCCTACAAACAAGTCGTAATGTCTTCTCAGAAGTGTTCCTATGTGCACTCTGTTTAAATGTACTGTAAAGTCATACTGCTTAAAGGGATTCTGTTAGCTAGATGTGACAGCAGCATGAGGTAGGATCAGAGACCCTGATTCCAGCAATGTCTCACTTTATCACCTAGCTTGCTCGATGCAGCACTTATGATAGTTTCACAGTTCTCTGCTGCAGATCTAGCAGCACTCAGTTGATGAGCTGTGTATATCCCCGACCACACCACAGGTTTCCATGTAGTGTATGACAGAGAACTGCTAATCACTGGAGACAACGTGGTTGGACTAGGAGGCACAAGGCCAGATGTCCTGTAGTGATAATTTCCTGCTGATAAAACACTAATTGTGTTGAAACAGCAACACACAGTCTAGTAAATGACACATAACTATAATCTGTGTCCCTGCTCCTACATTATGGTGCATTCAGATTACATAGCAAAAACCTGTTGTCAGATTCCCTGTAAAAGGAACACAATTTGCTACATAATCTGAGAGCACCGTAATGCAGAGACAGAGACCCTGATTCTAGCGTTGTCATTTGCTAGGCTGCTTAGTGTAGTTTTTATAAAATCACTTGTTTTATTATCAGCTGATTATCATTAGACAACTAGTACCTGCTGCCATGTAATGCTCTGTATTCATGAGCTCTACATAACTCTACCCACACCACTGACTGGCAACTTTCTGCTTATGCACAGTGTACACAGAAAACAGCCAGTCAGTGGTGTGGGCGGGTTTATGCAGAACTCAGCATTCAGAGAACTGGTAGATTAGCTGCAGATAAAACTGTGACCTATCAAAATGATAGCAAGCAGCTGAGAAAGTGATACATCACTGGGATCACAGTCCCTGTTCCAATGTTATGCTCCTTTCAGATGGGGTAGCAAAAAACAGTGATAAAATTGTCAATCTCTTAAAGGGAATCTATCATAAAATGCAACACCATATTTTCAGTTGTTACATTGTGATCATTTGTGATGTGTTTCCAATTGTCACTTTCCACTGTGATATGTTGCTCTCTGTGGTCAGGTCAGGTTGATCGCTATTATTTTTGGCATAAACTGTCATTTGGTGTCGGTGTCTTGTGTGTTCATATTGTAGGGCCGGTTTCAAATGTCCTGATATTTCCGGTACCAGAAAAAACAATACCGGAGATATGTGTCCATGTGTATAATGTGTGTGGCAACCGTGTGCCGCATTAGTACCACATGTACTGACGCCAGGGAAGAAGCGTTACAGTAAGCGCTGATCCCTGGTGCCGCATGTTGAAGAAGGCTCTTATCATTCTCCCCTGCTCTGCCGGCGATCAGCACAAGCAGGGGAGAATGTTGAGTTATATTCAACTGATCACAAGGAAAGCAGGCGGTGGCTGATGGGACGATTACTTCCATCAGCCTACACCTGCTGCCGCTAATAACAGTGAGAGCAGACGATGGCTGATGGCGTATTCCTCAGCCGCCGCCTGCACTATAAATAAATCAGCCAGGCAAAATTGACAACTGTGGGCTGCAACTCTCAGCTGTCAGCTTCAGCTAGGCTGGTTATCAAGAATAGACTAATCCCCATGCTGTTTTTTTTCTTTTTTAATAAATAATTTCAAAAAACGGCGTGGGGTCCCCTCCATTTTTTGCCAATCAGCCTAGCTAAAGCTGACAGCTGGGGGCTAGTATTCTCAGGCTGGTAAATGGCCATGGATATTGACCCCTACCCACCCCAAGCCTTTAAAATGGCAGCCCGCAGCCACCCAGAAGAGGCACATACTGTATATTAGATTCGACAATTCTGGTTATTTGCCTGGAACTTCCCACTTAACATATGGCATGGCAAGTGGGGTAATATTTGTGGGGTTGATGTCACCTTTGTATTGTCTGGTGACTTCAAGCCCACGGATTAGTAATGGAGAGGCATCTATAAGACACTTATCCATTACTAATCCTATAGTTGTATGGTATATATTGTATGGCCCCTTACCAGCCTGAGAATACCAGCCCCCAGCTGTATGCTTTAGCATGGTTGGTTGTCAAAAATGGGGGGACCTCATGCCGTTATTTATTTAAATAATTGTAAAAAAGAAAAAAAAAAAACAGCATGAGCACCCCTCTATTCCTGATAACCAGCCTGGCTGACAGCTGACGGTTGCAGCATGAATCTGACAGCTGAGGGTTGTATACATCAGCTTTCAGTTTTGCCTGGCTGGTTATCTATTTATTTTTATATAGCACAGGCGGTGTATGAGTACTCCCATTAGCCGCCACCTGCTCTCACTGTTATCAGTTAATTATAACTCTTAACATTTTCCATGCTAGCGCTGATCTCCGTGCGACCAGGGAGAATGATTTGAGCGATCTTCAGCACCTGGCGCCGGGAACAGCGCTAACGGTACTGCTGCTTCCCAGGCGCCGATACATGACACACTTATGTCATCCGTGTACACGTGTTCGGAACATTTTGCGTCCCGTGCTGCTATTAAAAAACAGACATGTCAGCGTATTTTGCCCACGGACACACGGTCCATGGAAACACACTGACATGTACACAGAGCACAGACCCGTTCACTTGAATGGGTCTACTTGTGTAAGTGTCTACGGTACGTTTGAAAACTGTCACCACACACACCTGACAAACTGACTTCTGAAAGAGCCCTGAAGTTGCTTTTAGTAACATCTTTTGGCAGTCCAGGCTTGCTTAAAGAAATGAGCTTGCAGCCAATTCATTATCTTCCATCCACTTTAACTGCTTGCATGTAAATTTTTGCTACTAGAAATAGTAGAATTTATGAATCAAACTTTAGGGCCAATCTAACTTTCATTTTCCTTCTAGTTTAGCTTTAAGGGTGTTAGATATCAACTTGGAAGTAGTTAAATATTATAAGCAAGTCCTGTATTGCATTTATTGTGTTGTTTGCTTTATTTTTTTTTAATTATCTTAACTTTTTTCAAAAATTGTTGCATTCTCTAGACATCTCCTACTTTGCTCACTTTGGTTTTTTCCTCCCATAAAACCTTGTATTTTTGTGGCTATTTTTGTAATTTGTTTGCTATTTTTTTGGTAGCAGTTTTATAGCACTTCTGAGGAATCTCATGGTCTATGAATTGACTTGCACATTTAAAATTTTAGTAACAACAAAAAAACAATTAACCAAGCTAAAGATTGACTGTTCTGAGCAGCAGCAAGATTGTGCTGCTGGTTCAAACTGGGTGGTCTCCCATGCTACTTGCAGTGGCAGCTTTGCCATTGTGGAGAAGTGTAGTGACACTGAAGCTGGCTGGATCCAGGTGTTTGATCTTCTTCAAAGCGGCACACACAGGCTCTAAATGAGTGTTTCTCAATTTCAGCCCTCAAAGCTTCACAACAGGATTTGAGGATATCCTAAAAAGAGAATTTGTGTCAATTTCTGTCACCTGAAACATGACCCGGATGAGGGGCCTTGAGGACTGGAGTTGGGACACACTGCTCTAAAGCATAGAACCTGCGAGTGCGAGCGCTCCGGGTCAGGATCAGTGGTCCCCAACTGGAGAACATTGGTCTAGATACTGACCAATCTGAGACTGCAGGTGGCCGGTAACATGGACAACGAGCTGTGCTATATAAAATTAAAAATCCCTCTGTTCTTGAGAATGAAGTGGATTTTTAATACAGGGTAAATTGAAAGTTTGCTTGTTTTTACAATTTTAACCATTTACGAACTTGAGACAACACTTTTAAAGGTCTGTCAAAGGAGTGTGTATTTGTATTGAATTGTTTCTTTGTAATCCACATCGTGAGTTACAAATGTGTTCTCTAGATGTTCTATATCAGGAGACTGTTTCCTAAGTTTACTGTCACTTTACACAGAGTTGCAGATTATTTAGTTAGATGGTAATTAGATGGAGCTGCCATCTCCTACCATTTCTCCTGAAAGTGTTAAAATGTCTCTAGATTCTCTTTGTGGAGGATTTTGGTATGCAAATATGCAAATCCTGTGCATGTCTGGATGAAGATATTCACACTCTGCCACAGCCGATGTATCTTGTGCTAACACATTTAGGATTAGGAGGCTCTGCAGGATATTTTTTCCTTATTAGAAACAAGCCTGGTCTGTCTCAGCATTTAGTGATTACATTATGTAATTCATCGCTTCCTTTATCATATCCAGGGTAGACAGCATCAGTGTACATAACTTGGAGAACCAGGAGACTAAAGGGTATGCCACACTAAACAATATCGCTAACGGGATCGCTAAAAAACGTCACTATTTAGCGATCCCGTTAGCGATGTTGTTCAGTGCGGCAGCTTCCAGCGACGAGCTTCCTGCTGTGATCTCACTCGTCGCTGGAATCGTTCCGGACCCTATTTCATCGCTGGCGCTCCCGCTGGGTAAGTATCTTATCGCTGTGTGGCACCTTTTCTTAGCGATTTAGCGGTACTTTTGTACCGCTAAAGTCGTTAAGAAGATCGCTAACGGCGATAGCGTCGTTAACTATATCGCTAAATGCGGCAGCATTTAGCGATATAGAAACAATCCCGCTAGCGATCGCATTAGTATGCGTCGTTATTGTGATCGCTAGCGGGATTGTTTAGTGTGGCAGTACCTTTATGATAAAGAGCTTTGCTTGTTTAATTTTCTCCACATGATTGGGTTAGGTTATACTTGATCTATTTTATTACATAGATGTACTTGTATGTTGTATTACACTATATACATTTCAATGGAGGGCACGTTACCTCAGAGCTCAGGCCATGATTTGTTTCCCTGTGTAATGGCGACTGATGGCCCATCCAAAATTCATGTTCTTAAGTCATGTTATAGTTTCCGTCTGCGTTCAGCGCCATACTCACTATACATTATTTTCTAAGTAAAAAAAAAATACTTTTATATTTAATAGACATGTTCCTATCCTCTTCTGTTTCCTATCCTTTAGGCCTCTTTCACACATCCGTTGTGCGCCTGACGGCGCCCTCCGGCATTTTTTTGTCCAACCGCATCCGGCGAAATGTAATGCCGGATGCGGGTTTTTTTGCATTGACTTTCATTAGCGCCTGATGGCGCCGCATGTCAGTGCGTTGTACCCGTTTTTGTCCGGATCCGGCGGAAATGTACATTCCGGCGGCCGGACACAACGCAGCATGTAACGTTTTTTGTTTTTATTTTGCCGGAGCTGCCTGATGTGCCTGAAGCGGCGCATCAGGCGGCCGGAAACAATAGAATTCAATGGAACCGGATCCGATTTTTGTGCAATCCGGCAAAAGTCTGATCCGGATACTGGAAATCGAGGTCTACTACTACTACTACTACTACTACTACTACTACTACTACATTTTCCAGTGTCTCCGGCCATCAGAAAACCTCTTTTTTGTGGGTTCAAAAGTTCAGGTCGGATCCTGCAAAAAAACGGATCCGTTGCATCAGTTTTTTTGTTTCAGCGCCGGATCCGTCCCTTCAGGCATAGGACGGATCATGCCTGATACAAAAAGACGGATGTGTGAAAGAGGCCTAAAGGGGTGGTCCAGCCTCAGGCTACAAGCCTGCAGTCAGTCTGCAGACTTATGATCCCTACATCGAATGCTTTGCGTGCTGTGAGGATTCTCCAGCTGCAGGCACGTCACCGCAAGTATTTGAGTTGCTTACATGTGGTCACTTGCCGACTAGACGTGCGCTGCCTTGCTCAAGTATATTGCATGACATCGGACGCTGTCTATTTGGAATGTGTCTGGAAGTATGCAAATTGCATACCTGCGATCACATGACCATCCACTTCTGGCACTGAAGAATCATCACATTCTGCAGTGTACTAGCAAATATGGGAAACAAAAAAAGCACAAATAGGGTCTTATCTCCTGGATAGCTTCCAATTAATTCTAGGTAACTGCTCACCTGGTGGTATAGACTGAAAGCATGTATGCCTCGGCTGCTGCAGATCCACGAAGTCGACACTCGACTTTTACCAATGACATTATAAAAGAGATATGTGGATTAATCCCGCGCTGCCATATAGACACAAATCCAGTTGTAGTTGAAAAAACTCAGGTGGTATATTCTACCCATTTTGAAGTCTAAATGACTTCTTCTTCGGGAAAATGTCTCTGTGGTATTTTCCTTTATAACGTCATTCTGCAGTGCACGGGATGTGAGGATTCACAAATCTGCAGTCATAGAATGGCTGTAGACTTCTAGCCTAAAGCCAGACAACCCCTTTAAATGGGTTCTCCAGTCTAAGGCCTGAGTTACACTACCGTAGTATATGGCCAAGTGCTATGCGAGAAAACATTGCATAGCACTCAGCCCAGTATTAATCTATGGGGCTGCTCACATCAGCGTTTATTTTCTCAGCTGTATTCGGCATGCATGTAAAATCGCAGCATTCTGCAATTGACTCCGAGACTCGGCTGAGACTCGCCAATGCAAACCTATGGGTACAAGAAAAAAAATCACACAACACGTGGACCATGCGAGTGCTTTCCAATTTTTACGCATCAGTGTCCTTTGAAAAGTCGGCAATTCATCTGCCGAGTACAGTATAGTAATA
>JARQOD010000006.1:276545241-276579965 GCA_033576555.1 Oophaga sylvatica
TATGATACCTTTGAACTTTAGTGCTGGAATGAATATATCCCGGAATCATGTCTTCTTATAATTTAAAAGGAAAATCTGTGCTCTGTTTAGGGGCATCAAAACAAACACCAGACCCAATCAGGGCAATAAAACTTTTTCCTTATCTAAAGAAAAAGATTTTTTTCTTCGCCCGGTTACCAGTAATAAAAAATATTTAGTTTTGGGCCTCAGGGTTTTGATACCTTTTAATCTAACAAAAAGAGGTAACAAATTGCAAGCTTTCGAGCACTGGGTTTTTTTCATCAGGCTGAACAATACAAAATCTGAAGATACATTTATACACAAAAACACAGAAAAATGCAATAGGTAAGACAATGACTGAAGCGAATAGCTTTTAGGGGATGACAAAAATTTGGGGAACAGTTCATAAAAAGGAGAGAATTTTATTACCCCTGATTGGGGCTGGAAATTTTTTTGTGTGTTTTCACGGGGTTTTGGGGAGTAATTCCTTTAATTTGTAAGGGGCCAAAAAACCCATGTACGGTTCATTCCAGTTAAAGGTCAAAGGTCACCATCAAATTTGTTTCGAAATTTTCTTTGTCTCTGAGATGTGAATCTGCTTTTTAGTCCAGTATTTTATATCTGACATGCTATGTCGGGGAGCAAAAATTTTTCCACAGGTAATCCATTCTTTTTTTCATTGTGGCGTGAGAATTATCCTTTTCTAGTTTTCCCCCCCGGGTTTCCCCCACATTAACCCCCTTGACATTTAGTACTATATTGGTAACAACATTAGAGTGATGCCGAAAGTACCTGGATCTTGTAGTCCTGATTGATTTGGGGTCTTTACTTTCCTGGTATTATAAAGGCAGGTTTTTTTCTTTTTTTGATTGCAAGGAAAATTCCTGCAGTTTGGGGAGGCGGGGGAATTCTGAAAGTGTTCTTAATTTGGGGGTGTCTAAAACACGTAGTGGGGGGCGGAAATATGGATTTAACCGGGATTTTTTTTAGTAAAGGTTGTATTTCCCCCTCAGCCCCCTAGCACCCCAGTTTTGGGGTTTTAGGTGACCCCTAGAGGCACCCTTTTTTTTTCTTTAGCTTTGAAGTATTTTTTTCCCTTGAAACGGGGTCTTGTAATTTGGTTTTCAATTGTTTTTGGGGTGGTAGCCCTGATTTAAAAAGGTCTTTCAAGGCGAAAAAGGGGTTATTTATCCATGGGTTGGGGAAATATACGGGTATCTGTGGCTTGGCTTAAAAAAAATTTTTTTATGTGTTTTGGATGGAAACTCCCCCTTTAAAGGGGATGTGGGGGTCGATTGGTTTGATACAGGGTTTTCTTTTTTTCATTTTTTTTATTTTAAAAATGGGTCCAAAAATTAATTTCAGGGTGGAGATTAAGTGTTAATTGATGGGGGGGTAAAAATTTTTAAAAAGTTCGTGGAACGCTTTAGCTGTTGCCCGACTCCTCCAATTTTAAAAAAGGCTAAATGTACGGTAGTGGGCCCCCGAGCCTGGGGCTTGGCAGAAAGCGCTTCCAAAGCTTGGCCAAAAAAAGATTTGCATACTGTGGCCCCATTTTACTCCATCGCTTGCCAGTTCCTGAAATAATCTTGTTGTAAATTTTAATTTGGGTGAGGATGTTTTTTGGAGTTTCCCCAAAAAATAGCATCATTCGATGTTTTTCATGAAGTTTTTGCAGGCTTTTAAACCCCATCCTGGTGTGGATTAGGAAAAAGGGGTTCACTCCTGGGCCCCGAGGGTTTTCCTTTGGGGGCCCCCATTGCTGCTAGTTTTTCTTTTGTCGTTTGTCCGAATTTTTGGGGGGACCCCTTTCCGGGGTTTTTAAAAACCCTTACCCATCCAACCCCCAGAGGGGTCCCAAGAAATAATCGGCCCCCTGGCCCCCCGCTTTGTGGTTTTGGGGGCAGAATGCCCCCGTTCTTGGCCTCGGTATCAGGTCACGGTCTTATGGTTTGTAAAAGGGCAAATACCAACTTGCTTGCCCCCCTTTAATAGAACTTTTTTTTAGAGACTGGCCTGGGGGAAAATTTTAATGATACAAAAGTTTTGGAAAAAACTCGGACAAGGAAAAGGGCTCAACAAACCAAAAAGAGGTCAACGGGGCCCCTCCTCCTGGGGCAACCCCTTTGGGGTAAAATATTTAAATTTTAGTTTTGATAAAATCCACCATCATACCACCAACAAGGACAACACCCCAAATCAGGCCCAGGAAGAGAAAGGCATAAGTCTCTGAAAACCCCAAAAAAAAATCTCATTAAAACCGTGAAAGGGAGGGGCAAAAGTCAGAAAACCCAAATAACTTTTTAAGGAGCAAACAGACAACTTAGGACCACGCACTACAGAAAACTGGGTCGGACCTACACAGGACTATTAAAAAGGCTAAGCAAGTTGGTTTTGTCTGTCTGACAAATCCATAAGAGCCGTGACCTGATACCGAAGTCCAAGAACAGGGACATTCTAAATGCTTCCCAAAATCCCCCAAAAGGGGGGAAACCGGGAGGCCGTTTTTATGTGTGGACCCCTTTTCGGTCAGGGATTGGATGGGTAAGGGTTTTTTAAAACCCCTGGTAAGGTACCCCCACTAATTAGGACAATGACCTAGAAAAACTAGCAGGAAAAAAAGGTCCTCTCCCCAAAAACCATCCTGGCCCCAGGGGTGGGGGAATCCTTGTACTCTAATACCCAAAGGATGGGGTTTAAAAGCCTGCAAAAAATTCATGAAAAACACCGGAATGAGCTGTTCTTGGTGAAACTCAAAAATTCATCTCACCCCCAATTATTTTTAATTTGACAAAAAAACTTTTTACGGGGAGGGGACAGCGATGGGAATAAAAGGGCTCCCAGTATGAAAAACTCTTCATGCCAAGCTTGAAAGCACTTTTGTCCCCTTTCCCCCCCAGGCCTCGGGCCTACACCGCTACTTTGATGACATTTTAATACTGGACGGGGTCTGAGCAACGCTAAAGCTTCCCCCCGAGCTTTCAAAAAATTTCCCCTCCCCCATCCAAACATTAACTACTCCACACTGAAATTAATTTTTGGGAAAACCCTCTTAAAACTAAAGGGAAAAAAGAAATGAGACCCCCCTTATAAAAACCAAAATCCCCCGCAACTCCTTTAAAAATGGACAGTTTCCCCAAAAAAATAAAACCATTGTCTACGCAACCCCACAGATACCCGTATTGTTCCAACCCCATGGATGAGTGAACCCCTTGGCCCCTTTAAAAAATGCCTTTTTTTAAATCAGGGCTACCACCAAAAAATTAAAACCCCAAATTAAAAACCCCACCAAATATAAGGGATCCCTGCTACATAACAAAGCTAAAGAAAAATAACCGGGTGCCTCTTTGGCCCACCTACAATCCAAATTGGAGGTGTAAGGGAGCTGCACGGAACTACAACCTTACTACAAAAAGATGCCGGTTACAATCCAAATTTCAGACCCCCCACTACTGTGTTTTAGACAGCCCCCAAATCTAAGAAGCATCATTGTCAGAAGTTCCCTGTCCTCCCCAACAGCTGCAGGAACCTGCCTTGCAATCAGAAGAAATGCAAAACCTGTCCTTTATAAGACCACGGACAAGATAAGATCCCCAACTCACATCAGGACTACAAGATACCAGGTTACTTTCAGCTGCATCACATCTAATGTTGTGTACTTAATTATATTACTAAATTGTCCAACTGGGGGTCTATATGTGGGGGAGACCGGGCAAAAACTGAGAACAAGGATGAATTCTCATCGCCACACAATAAGAGAAAAAGAATGGATCTACCTGTGGCAAAACATTTTTGCTCCCCTGATCATAGCATGTCAGATATGAAAATACTGGTACTAAGAAGCGATTCACATCTCAGAGACAGAGAAGAATTTGCGAATACAAATTGATGGTGACCTTTGACACTCTTAATGCTGGAATGAACCTGTCACATGGTTTTATGGCCTATTACCAATTAAGGAATTTACCCCCAAATACCTGTGAAAACATCACAAAACATTACCAGACCCCAATCAGGGGTTACTAAAACTTTCTCTCCTTATCTATGAACTGTTCCAATATTTTATGCTCATACCCTCTGCCATAATGACTATTCTGCTTCACATCACTTGTCTTAACCTATTGCATTTTTTCTGTGTTTTTGTGTATAAATGTGATTCTTCAGATTTGTATTAGTTCGCCTGATGAGAGACCTGAGTAGTCTCGAAAGCTTGCAATTTGTTACCATCTTTTCAGTTAGCCATTAAAAGGTATCAACCACTGAGGACTCTCAACTCTAAATTTTTTTTTCTCCTTATCTATGAACTTTTTCCAATATTTATGTTCATCCCTCTGCCATAATGACATTTCTGCTTCACGTCACTTGTCTTACCTATTGCACTATTCCTGTGTCCTTTTGTGTATATAAATATGTGATTCTTCAGTTTTTGTTTTAGTCTTTGCCTGTTGAAGAGACCTGAGTAGTCTCGAAAGCTTGCAATTTGTTACCATCTTTTCAGTTAGCCATTAAAAGTATCAACCACCGAGGACTCTCAAGTCTAAATATTTTTCTATATATTAACAAGAAATTTATATAACAATGGGGGAAAAGTTTCAAAGCTGGTGCAAAGAAAAGGGGTTAGTTGCCAAACAATAAGAATTCACAATCTTTTTTGTCAGCATGAGTGGACATTGACAGCTTGGGGCCCCTGTGCAATAAGTGTGTCTGGTCCCTCCTCCTTTTTTTGGTGACCGTTACATATTTTATACACTCTCTGCCTTAAGACCCACATACACACTGTCACACTTGGCAATGCACCAGCGATAAGACATGACCCGGCGAGATCGTTGGTGCAATCGCTATATGGTCGCTAATTAGCTTCCAAACACAAAGATCTAATCAGGGCCAAATCGCCGCTACATGTCACACCACAGCGACGTCGCTAATGAGGTCGCTGCTGCGTCATAAAATGCTGACGCTTTAGCGATTCTCGCTAGCGATCTCGCTTAGTGTGACAGTACCTTTATTGTGTTTAAACCATCCCTTATTACATAGCTCCCTCTTTTTTGGGTAGTGCTGTCTCATTATAACATAGTACATCTCTTGTTCTGTATAGCACTTCCCTTTACATTGTGTATTCTCTTGTTGTTTTTATGTATAGCGCCCTTCTTTATTACATGGCACCCTCCCTTGTTTATGTCACCCTTTCTTTATTTCATAGTGTCCTCCCTTGTTGGATATATAATGCAATGACGGCTGAAAGGAGCATGGGAAAGCTTCTTTTCCGAGGGAGGCGCTGATGGACTGGTCTTCTGGTGAAATGCTACTCCATCAGCAGTCACTTTATTTTATATCCAACAAGAGCATTTCATGTAATAAACGCCGCTCTGATCATCAGAATTCTCTTTGTCTCCTCCTCTTGGCAAGTTATCAGTCTCTCAATACCAGACAAGTGAACGATGTAGTGCATCTTTAATGGTGAGTAGTGTTGAGCGATACGATACTGCAAATATCGGATATCGGCCGATATTAGCTGTATCGGCCTTTCGATTCCGAATACCGATATTTTCGTCATTATCGAATACCGGAATCGGATTTGTCACTGTCACTGTCTGTGTCCGTCGGTCGGGTCTGTCACTGTCAGTGTCCGTCGGTCGGGTCTGTCAGGAGTCAGCGGCACTTACCTGGCAGAAGATCTCCGGCGGTCACGTCCTGGACTGCTTCATGGCCGCCATCCTCTTCTCCCGGCGGTCACATGCAGTTCTCGCGATAACTGCAGTGACTGCTGGGTAATCCCGGCCGAAAGCAGTCAGTCCGATGACGTCACCGCCGGGGGGGAAGCAGGTAATCAGCTGTGCTGCGTCGGGATGAAGGCTCTGCCTGTCATTGCGATGTAGCAGAGCTGGATCGTCGTGGGAAATGTTGTTACTATGGGGCTGCGTCGGACAGGTGGTATACTGTTGGTTTGTTTTTTTTTTCTTTTTTTACAGGAGATCGATGGCGTCGCAGGAATAAGAGTTTCATAAAAGAAAGGAACTGTGTTGTCTCTTTTATTTCATTAAAAGACTTTTTTTCTTGCTTTGTCTTTTTTTTATGCATTTAATAACTTTGGGATTAATAATGGATCGGTGTCTTATTGACACCTCTCCATTATTAACCGGGCTTATTGTCACCGTGCAATCAACGGTGACATTAACCCCTTATTACCCCACTTGCCACCGCTACAGGGCAGTGGGAAGAGCCGGGTAAAGTGCCACAATTGGCACATCTTTTGATGCGCCAAATGTGGGGCTGCTGTAGCCTGGTATTATCAGGCTGTTGAGGGCCAAAATCCATGGGCCTTGACAGTCTTTTAATACCAGGCCGCAGCAGTCTGATTTACTTGGCTGGTTAACAAAAATAGGGGGACCCCTACGCCGTTTTTTTTTCGAGGGGATCCCCTATTTTTGTTAACCAGCCAGCTAAGCAGATGCTGTGGCCTGGTATTATCAGGCTTGCAGGTCCATGGATATTGGTATCCTTACCAGCCTGAAAAACCAGGCCTCAGCGGTCTGCTTCATCTGGCTGGTTAACAAAAATAGGGGGGACCCACGCCAATTTTTTTCGAGGGGATCCCCTATTTTTGTTAATCAGCCAAGATTATGCAGACTGCTGTGGCTGGTATTATCAGGCTGGCAAGGTCCATGGATCTTGGCTCCTTAACAGTCTGAAAATCCAGGCCTCAGCGGTCTGCTTCATTGGCTGGTTAACAAAAATAGGGGGGACCCCACGCCAATTTTTTTCGAGGGGATCCCCTATTTTTGTTAACCAGTTCCCTCTGACGTCACTGATTGTGTCCCTGGCTGACCTGAAGTGAAAGTGGAAAGCAATCAATTAAGCTTTCCACTTCCTCTCCTGTCAGCCAGGAGAGGAACTCATTCATTTGGGGGTTTTACTGTGAGGCTGCAGCATTAGCTGTGGTCCCTGCAGTAAACATTAACCCTTTCTGATGGATTACACGTGGGACCTGACTGTACATCGGATTGGTAAGAATAATTTTGCTTTATTATTTTATTTTTATTACAGGAAATGGTTTTGGCAGGTAAATAAAATGTGTCAAAACTGTGTGATTATTTCATTAAACTTCTTTTTTATTAAAGTGTGTGTGTTTGATTTTTCTTTCATACAATAGGATTAATAATTGATATTGTCTGATTGACAGCTCTCAATTATTAACCTGGCTTAAAGTGACCTTTCAATTGCAAGGTCATTTTAACCCCTTATTAACCCATTCGCCACCGCTACAGGGCAATGGGAATAGACGGGCAAAGTGCCAGAAAGGGCAAATCTAATTAGAGATTTGCCCTTTCTGGGGTGTCTGGGGGCAGATGTTAGTAGCCGGGGGGGGCCAAAAATAATGGTCCCTCTCTGGGCTATTATTATCTGCCCCCACTCACTGGCTTTGTCTGTCTGGTTGCGAAAATAGGGCGGGAGCCCACGCATTTTTTTTCAGCAATTTTACACCTCATATATATATATATATATATTATATATATATATATATATATATATATATGTCATTGAATTTGTGACACAATATATATATATTTATAGTTCATACACTTCTACATAGTATAATAGCCGCTAATTCAATTGCCGGCTTTTGTGAAAATGCAGAACCCGACATGAAATGACACTTGGTTTACATAGAGTTAACCAGGTCTTTTCATGTAGTTTGATATCTGATTTGCACAAACAATTACATGAGTGTAAGTGTGCAAAATTTCACACCTGTAGGGGTTAATTAAAGGTGTAAATTCGTAGCAAAAAAGTCAGTTTTTTTTACAACGAATTTACACCTTTAATTAACCCCTACAGGTGTGAAATTTTGCACACATAGACTGATGTAATTGTTTGTGCAAATCAGATTGCAAACGACATGAAAAGACATGGTTAACCCTATGTACACCAAGTGTCATTTCATGTTGGGTGCTTCTGTCTTTTCACAGAAGCCGGCTTTACCCGGCAATTGAATCAGAGGATATTTTACTATGTAGAAGTGTATAAATTATACATATATGTATATATATATGTCACAATGACATGTGTGTATATATATATATATATATATATATATGTATTCTATGTGTGTATATTTAGTGTTTACAAGGAAATAAAGGTTTTTTTTTAGTTGCGATATTTTGTTCCCATAGACTTACATTGGACTTCCGGTATCGAAATCGGATATCGACGATATTTAGTGATATCGGCGATACCTTTTCGATACGATATTTTTAGATATCGAGCAGTATCGCTCAACACTAATGGTGAGCGATAAAATATTTAGAGGCAAATGATATAGTACGATTAGAACTAGAAATTATCCTGGGGTTTTAAAATATGGTCGCTTGCGATGTAGAACTTGTGAACACTCTGCAGTGACACACATTCTCTAACAGTGATAATACGAAACAACATAAAATTCAACAGTACATAAATTGTAACTCGAGAATTGTGGTGTATATGGTCAAATGTATTGAGTGCAATTTAAGTTACACTGGTTGCACGATTTGGAAATTAAAAGTAAGAATTTCTGAACATACATCTCTTTCTAGTTCTAATCGTACTATATATAATTTGCATCTAAACATTTTATCACTCACCATCAAAGATGCACTTCATCGTTCAAAGTATCTGGCATGGAGGAGCTGCTGAACTTGCCAAGAGAAGGAAACAGAGATTGCTGACGACCAGAGAGGCCTTTTGGATTTTTTACCTAGGAACTTGTCATCCTGCGGGTTTAAATATTCCATTTATTAGTTTTCAAATTGGTTGTGTATAATGTTGTTACACTGTTTTTACCGCATTATTTGTGTTATTTTTTCTGTTTTTCATTTAAGTTTTGTGTTTGCATTTTTAATTGTGCATGACTCGTGATTGTCAATGATTTCTCCCATTGGTTACACATTGTATAAAACCTTTTATAGGACCTTTCATGTTTAGCTTTGAGAAAGGACACCTTGGAGTGTTTGAAATGTGTTGCCTATCATGTGAACCATCCTTTGCCACAAATTTTAGTGCAGTCCCCCCCGTTCCCTGTAAGTAGCATACCTACACTGCTATCTGGGTGGACAGATGTTTCCGCACAATGTGCTTGACCGTATACCATAGTGTGGTAGGGTCGCAGGGCGAGAGATAAAGTGTTGGTACACTTGGAATTGTCAAAAATTTCAATGCTTTTTCCCTAAAAATGTATTGCGAATTTTTACCTGTGGTAGATTATGAATATGATAACATTTGACTATGAATATCAGCATAAATTTTCCTAATTAACCTGACAAAAGCAAGACTATTATCCAATCCTTCCAATAATCCAGGTTCAATTATTTTCATATTGAAAACATTTATACTAGAGATTCTGCCTTTTTATCTGTTCTGCAATTTAATTTTGCGTCTGATTTTATTTTTTTTGTGCCGTATATGGACTTATCTTCTTTCTGCATTTCGTGTTGTACAGAGACTTGATACCTATTGTAGCAGCCCTGGAATACAATCTGTGGTTTACAAAGTTATCATCAAAGGACTTGAAATTGGTAAGTACCACTCAATCATTTTTGGCATATGAGCAGGAAATATGAAATATATAACATCTATTAAAAAAATATAAAGGACACCAACAAAATACAGAAAATTTTTGGACATTTTATGGCAAATAATATATTCATTTAAGATACTCTCTGGTTTTCCTATCCATTTTAGATTTTTACATGCTGAAATCAATCAGTAGCCTTGTCTCTTGCTTGATTGCCCTCTTTGAAGCAAGCCAGTGTGGTGACCAATAGATTACCACTGGTCTGGCTTTTGAAATCCTTTGGGTCTCCCCTCCAATTTAGAAGTTCCCTATGAGGATTTTATACCCTAATAGGGTCTTTGTTGATTTTAGTATTTTTTTTTCTTCCTGTCTGTTGGGCTGTTTTCACACTGCTTGTGCAGTGTATGTTTACTCTACATGGCAGTATGGCTACTGGAACACATTGTTAGATGGATTCATAGGCCCTATTCACTAGTTGGAGGCCAGATAATTTTCTCTTTGGCCTCAATTGGGCTGGTATGCAACCGGGTTTCTGTTTTTAATATTATATATATAGTGCAGTGCACTACCATTGTGTAGTCCATGTGCAATATGGCAGCGCTTGAATGGTTCTGAAGAAACGATGAAATAATTACAGACTAATAAACGTTCGTTGCTACTAAACATTCCTCTACCAGATACTGAGTGATTTTGAATAGTAATAAATTCACTTGTAGTTATTTATCACTTTGCATTGTGAAAGGTGTGCATAAATATTAGTATTGAACAAGGGGTTAACATTGAGACATTTTATGAAATGTTTCTAACCTTTTCCATATTGCAGTCCACTGATGTCTGTGATCAAATCTTACGAGTGGTGAGCAGGTCCAGTCGATTGGAAGAATTAGTTTTGGAAAATGCTGGGCTGAGAATGTAAGTATAGAGACGTCAATAATAGTCTACAAAGTAAGGCAAGTAGTTGTGTAGGCACTGAAAACTGTCTAGTTAATGATGTTGTTCACTACTTTTACACTGATGACCTACCTTTATGATAGGTCATCAATGTCTGATTCGCTGGGGTCCGACATCCGGGGGCTTCCGGTAGAAAGTATTCACAAATTGAGCAGCGCCGTCTTCTGATAGTGACCACCGCAGGGTACTACACATCCACCTCATATTCAAATCAATAGGAAGTGGATGAGCAGATCCCTGTTACGGCCACTATCAAGAAGACGGAGCAGCTCGACAAGTGAGTAGTTCTAGCCAGTGGCTGCCGACACCAATAGCAGCTGATTGGCGGGGGTGTCGGATGCGATCCTAAGAATAGCTAATCAATATGAAAGTAGTGGACAACCTTTTTAAATGTGACTTTTCCTTATTAGTTACATGCATTGAAATAACGTGTAGTAATTGTATGAGCTGAATATACATTGCTCAAAAAAATAAAGGGAACACTCAAATAACACGTCCTAGATCTGAATGAATGAAATATTCTCATTGAATACTTTGTTCTGTACAAAGTTGAATGTGCTGACAACAAAATCACGCAAAAATCATCAATGGAAATCAAATTTATTAACCAATGGAGTCCTGGATTTTGAGTCACCCACAAAATTAAAGTGGAATGTAATGTCCTTAAAACAAGTCAAAATGATGCTCAGTAGTGTGTGTGGCCTCAACGTGCCTGTATTACCTCCCCGTGCCTGTATGACCTCCCTACAATGCCTGGGCATGCTCCTGATTAGGCGGCAGATGGTCTGCTGAGGGATCTCCTCCCAGACCTGAACTAAAGCATTCCCCAACTCCTAGACAATCTGTGGTGCAACGTGACATTGACGGATGGAGCGAGACATGATGTCCCAGATGTGCTCAATCTGATTCAGGTCTGGGGAACGGGTGGGCCAGTCCATAGCTTCAATGCCTTCATCTTGCAGGAACTGCTGACACACTCCAGCCATATGAGGTCTGGCATTGTCCTGCATTAGGAGGAACCCAGGGCCAACCGCACCAGCATATGGTCTTACAAGGGGTCTGAGGATCTCATCTCGGTACCTAATGGCAGTCAGGCTACCTCTGGTGAGCACATGGAAGGCTGTGCAGCACTCCAAAGAAATTCCACCCCACACCATTACTGACCCACTGCCAAATCGCTCATGCTGAAGGATGTTGCAGGCAGTAGATCACTCTCCACGGCGTCTCCAGACTCTGTTACGTCTGTCAGATGTGCTCAGTGTGAACCTGCTTTCATCTCTGAAGAGCACAGGGCGCCAGTGGCGAATTTGCCAATCCTGGTGTTCTGTGGCAAATGCCAAGCGTCCTGCACGGTGTTGGGCTGTGATCACAACCTCATCTGTGGACGTCTGGCACTCAGACCATCCTCATGGAGTCGGTTTCTAACCGTTCGTGCGCACACATGCACATTTGTGGCCTGCTGGAGGTCATTTTGCAGGGCTCTGGCCGTGTTCCTCCTTGCACAAAGGTGGATGTAGCGGTCCTGCTGCTGGGTTGTTGCCCTCCTATGGCCCCCTCCATGTCTCCTGGTGTACTGGCCTGTTTCCTGTTAGCGCCTCCAGCCTCTGGACACTACGCTCACAGACACAGCAAACCTTCTTGTCGCAGCTCGCATTGATGTGCCATCCTGGATGAGCTGCACTATCTGAGCCACTTGTGCGGGTTGTAGAGTCCGTCTCGTGCTACCATGAGTGTGAAAGCACAACCAACTTTCAAAAGTGACCAAAACATCAGCCAGAAAGCATTGGTACTGAGATGTGGTCTGTGGTTCCCACCTGCAGAACCACTCTTTATTGAGTGTGTCTTGATAATTGCCAATAATTTCCATCTGTTGTCTATTCCATTTGCACAACAGCATGTGAAATTGATTGTCAATCAGTGTTGCTTTCTAAGTGGACAGTTTGATTTCACAGAAGTTTGATTTACCTGGAGTTATATTCTGTTGTTTAAGTGTTCCCTTTATTTTTTTGAGCAGTATATTTTATCTCTATTGTTGCCTAAAGTTCTCTGAATTGAAATGAAGAAATATACTTTTGTGCTATTTCTGTTTATGTTGAACTTAAAATTGCAATTATTTTAATACAAAATGTCCTATATAATAGGTTTCTGATCTCACTTTTTAAAAAATAGACATGTTTTTATGTAAAATGTACTAAAGCCAGTCATTCAATGGTAAATTCAAAATCCACAATAGACCTCACTTTTGCTGATTTTGTTGCCAATTGCAGAAAAATCCACACCGTTTGGAGAAAAAAAAATAAAACTAAAATTTGCAAATTTTAAAATAATAATACAAATGCACTGTACTTGCCTCCCCTGGCTCTTCTGAGGATCCTGCAGTTTTCTGCAGCAATTCTCTTACATGAACGTATTCTCACCGTTAGGGCTTGCTCACACGTGCGTGTAACTCGGACGAGCGCTTCCGATGTTTTAGCGGATTGCACTCGGCCCAGTGTTATATATTGGGGCAGTGCAGATCTGCGTTTCTTTTTCTCATGCTGTTTCAGTATGAGAAAAAAATTGCAGCATTCTGCTAGTGACTATGCAAATCGTACATATTGCACGCACCCTTTCAAGTCTATGGGGGTGTAAAACATCGGACTGCATTCAGATATCATCCGGGTGCAGTCCAATTTACACGGACAATGCATAAGATTGATAAATTAAGTTCTCGGTCTTCTCTGCACCTGTGATACGATTTTCTTGTGTGCAAGAATCGGATGACAGTATGGTGACAGACTTTGAGCCTATTGTCATTACTATAATTGACCCAATTCTCTCAGATGAGAGAATCTATATTCATGTGTCCTTGGACTTAGGCTCGGGTCACAGGAGCATATTTTCTCTCATCCGAGAGAATTGGGCCAATTTTGACAAACACACTTTGATCAGTGGTCTAACCCTTTACTTGCAACAAACGTATTGGCTCCAAGTTTTTCATCTATTTTCTCTAGTGACTTTGCGCAGAAATTGTCCAGTGCTCTCGCATCCAATCCAAACTCAGGACTCCATACTATAAACCTTGCGAACAACCCTCTTGAGGACAGAGGTAACAGAACTGATATATTTCCAACATTCTGTATAAATAACTAAAGGATTTGTGCTTCTTTTCCTGCGTTAATAATGTAACAATTGTGGTGATGTTAATTATGGCTGATTTAATTATTTATTTGTTTTTACTTTTATACTACTTCCAAAAACAGCTACTTGGCGCTTTGGTTGTATGACTATCTTGCTTGCCTGTTATAATGAACTAAAACAGCCTCAAATTGTTCTCACCGTAGTTGTGAAGTGAGGAGAAGCGGCGGGCTCAGCACCCCCATTCTAAAGATCGGTGGTAGGCCTGTACAGACCAGACATGTACCACCTAACCCGTAAAGAAGTGATAAATATCCTTTGTGGGACAACCTCTTAAAATTGACCAGTGTCATACTATTTCTTTAGCTATCACAAAGTATTTGGCACATGAAAGGGAAGTTTACAATTAGAGATATGAGTATTATTTAGACATACAGAAGGTTTGAGATGGTTTTAGGGGTTCTGATTGCTGGAGAATATGTGAGAAGATACTTATCGGACATTTGCCACCAGTAATTCCATTGAAGACCACTAAAGCACCCTGCGTGAGAATAGCTAGATATCTCACCAGACTGTAGGGCGGGACCGACTGGCGACACCATAACTGTATGGACCGATCAGTGGCACGATACAATGGTCGATAGGTAAACCTGTTGTTTACATGATGCCTGTTTACAGAGACAGACTGCAGTGATTGATATGCACTGAGCGATCTGTAATAAATCGCTCAGCAAGCATAGACTACCATGGTTCTTGGCCGTGCAAGTCTTGTTTACACAGTACTATGATCTGCTGAGAACATTGATCTTATATGCTGGATAAAAGATCCATTTCACCCAATGAATGAGCATTTTGATCAGTCGTCAGATGATTAGCAGCCTGTTTACACAGCAAGACAATCCTGAAACAAGCGCATTTTTACACGATTATCTTTCCGTATACATGCAGCTTACATTGACATGAAACCAACAATCGAAATAATGCAAGGCAAATTAAAAAAGTCACTTTATTTAGACATAATTCATTTTGTGACACCAGATAAATGTAGAGAACAATATGATGCCTCATTAGGTCATATAGATATAATATCCTGCATATTTTCTTACAAATAATCAAGTACTCATGCTCAAAAGTCAGAGATGTCAAGGAAATAAAATAGAATGTGAAATATATTGTAAAACAGATCAAAGCGAGATCAAGGAGCCAAGTATGCCATCCAAACACAGCATATATAACCTGCATTGTTGGTACAGCTATACTGGAGCACTCAGCTTTTCTACAGAACCACACTCTAAGTAGTGTCGGAGGACCAAGTAATACCTAGCAGGCAGGGAACCAGGAATCCATCACTCCCAATGCGCGTTTCGCACAGGAATGCTTTGTCCAAGGGTTACGCGAAGGAAGCAGTGGCTCCCTGGTTCCCTGTATGCTAAGAATTTGTTGGTATGGCACTCTGACCTCCTTTTGATCTGTTCCACATTATATTTCCCATTCTATTTTAATTTACTTTCTTGACCTCTCTTATTTGCTAATTTGGATGTCTGTACTTGATCGTTTGTAACAAAATATGCGGATATTCTCTATATTTAGTCAGCTTCTCCATCTTAGCATCACTTGTTTAGTTTCAATATTAATGTTATTTTGACCTTTGTCTGATTATTTTTTATTTTTTTTATGCATATGGGCCTTATTGCATGACATGAACCAAATCTTAGCATTGTAAGGTAGAATGAAAGCTTTTCGTTTTGCTGTGAAATCTTGAAGGGAAGGTACCGCGTTTGTAGATCATTAATGAATCAATGTTATAAAGCATAACAAGCTGTTATAATCAAGTTTTGATTGCATTTGAAACATATTTTGTGTGTTATAGCAGTTTAAAGAAGGCACTGGGGGCTGACATCTTGTTTTCACAGTAGCAGCACAACACTTTTCAGTGTCATAATACGGCACCCCATGGTCATAGAAGATAACAGACAGACACTGACCCTATCTATTGTAAGGCAACTGTCCCTGCTGTGACCTGGGCACGCCTCTGGTGGGCTGCACAATTCACAGTAGTGGGAGTGTTCATTTTAATGGAGCCCTGGATCTGCTAACATAAACAGTACTGCTTTCAGCAGAACAGGTCCTAGATTGACAGTAGTAAAATGCAGGAGAAAAGCAGGGCAGAGTAGCAGAGACTCAAAGATGAGGAGGAACATGGGAGCAGGAGCTGTCAGCTGCTGGGCAGGAGTTGTGATTCTTCCCCTCAGTAAGATAAGATAAGGAGCTGCAGGTCTGCAGTGAATGGCCAGACATTGTGGAGGGGGGTGAGAGAATCATGTAATCTGGGTGAGAGAGACATATGAAGACTGATGGGAGAGAGAGAGACAAAAATTGCTGGTGATAGCAGATCACAGGGCAGTCACCCACAAAATGGCACTGCCCTGTGATGCTACTCTTCATTCTACCCCATGGATACTAGAACACCCAAAAGGGGAGGGCAATCGTGATGTCAGCAGTTACTGCCCCAATTTTCCAGCTAACAGTAAAGCTGGTAATTCTTACTATAGCTGCTTGAGGTCTAAGACGGAAAATGCTCCCCCTAGTGGTAAAGATATATACTTGTAAAAAAATTATAATATTTTTCATATAGAAATGTTTGCAAACAGTGCAAACATCGCTTTAATACATTTTAATTACTATTTTAAGCTTAATTTCACAAAAAAAGAAACTACAAGAAAACTGGTGGCACCTTCCCTTTAAGTATTTGGCTTTACTCGCTATTTTTGTCGTGACAGGGTCTCTGACATAAGTTACATTTAGCATGTTAAAGGGGTCTAATAAAGAACTACATCTTTCAGAGTAAAGTCACAGGTTCCACCACCTCTTCCCAAACCTGGCAAGCAGCTCATTTTGCTGGAGGAAGCCCTGCTTAGCAAGACATTACTCCTTCTGCAACTGATGAATTGCCAAGTGGATCTCCTCTCTGGCTGCTACAGGAGGTCCTGAGCGGGGGCCCCCCTTCTGTGCTATCCATGTGGCATTCGGAGAGACAACAAACCTTTTACGTGGAACTCTACCTTACAGTTTGTTTATTTTATCCATTTCTGTCGAGCATCCATTAGAAATTAATTTCACACTAGCTTAATACCCCATGCTAAAGATGGTGTTCAGCATTTTTCCTCTGAAATCCCTAATTAAATTACAAGTTGATAGCCATACTAGTCTCTAAACTTTGGATACCAAGTATGTGATCTGTGTGTTTTTGTCACAGTATTCAATTTATACTGTAATACCATGCCTGATATTAGCCAAGCTTTCCCAAATTCATGAATGAAATGGGGTACAAATAGCCCCCCATGCTAAAATGTCCTAGAGTTTCAAAGGGGATTATGAGATCATTAAATGACTCAAGAAAAGTTTTCATGTCTAGGGAATGGGGAGAGTTTCCATAGTTTAACTGCAGCCAAAAATTATACCCTTTCCAGGGAAAATTTTGGCTTTTAGCATTTTACACATTTTCTCCCATGCTGCAGAATCACTGTATAATTTGGTATAATTGCAGGTGAGTGGGTTTTTTGTCTTGCCTTTGAGGCACATACTAAACCTTTACCTAGAGAATGGGATTATTAAATTGTCATATAATTGCCTAGACTAAATCGTAGATTGTGTCCACCCCTTGGCTGTGTGCTGGGTAGGTGTGCGCGGAATATTAGCATTTGAATGTACCGTAATCAAGAATGTCTTCATTCACTGCTTGCAGAGCAAAAAATGAGGATAGAATTGCAAAAATCCTAGAAAGTTGCATTAGGCTGTGTTTACACTGTACAGATTCCGTCTTTACATTTTTCAGATAAACAGTAACAGAAATCCACAGCTGAAAGTTGGATTTCTGGGCAGATTGGCCAGTGAATGCCCACACAAGGTGGAATCCTTATGAATGTAAAACATGCTAGTGAATACAGGCCGGGGATTGCTGACGGATGCTTCCAACAAATTCTATCATCTATAACTTCCAATGTTAAAAAAAAGTATACTTTAACAGGATCCTGTGTCGTCGCCTGATGTCTGTTTTATTAAGTAATTGTATTCCTAATAAAATAACAGATAATCCAACACCCCTCCCCGCCATAGCCTAGGCAATATTTTCAGATCCCCCACTAATACGATGGTGGTGGTACGAGCGTAGCATGGAGGCATCTTTACTTTGTTTTGGGATATTATTTATGTAGACTGCACTCCTAAATGGTAACATAGCGTTAAACTTACATTTTACCCTTTTCAAAACCTTTTGTTTTTTTTGTTTTTTCGCCTAAAAAATAGAAATTGCAATCAAAAGGTCATTAAAACAAATACTGAAGTCCGAATATAGTGATGCAAACAATTTTTTATTTTTACACCGCAAAACCATAAAATATAGATATAGTGATATATTTTTTGCATCACCATATTCTTGTCTTCCGTATCCTTTTTTTTTTGTCACTGGAGTGTTGCAAGGGCTTATTCTTTGCACACTAAGCTGTTGTTTTTATTGATATCATTTTGGGGACGTGACCTTTTTGATTGCAAATGTAAATTTTTAGGAAAGTTAGGTGATTGAAAAATAGCAAATCTGACATTTGAGTTTTCTTTTTTTGATGTTTAAGATATAGTTTATAAAATGTTATATCTTAACAGAACAGAATTTTATGGGCACAACTTCTCAATATGTTACTTTTTCCTGTTCAAAAATAATAAATAACGCTATTATTTTAATTTTTTGGGGTTTATTATACTTTAAGTGCAGCTTCCACTCATTTCTTTTTGACAGATGAGACTCCTCATTCAAGTCTACGGTTGCACAAAAAATAAAATCCGATGCCATATGGAGCCATAGTCTAGCATCCATTTTTTTTGAAGATACATTGCAATTCTTTAACATAGGAAACTGTAAATGGTATTAGAAATGAATAGCTGCTGTAAAAAAAAAAAAACTGATTGTACACGGGTGACAAATGAGGGAAAAAATCACCCTCGTTTTTAGGATTAAATGGTGACAATTTTTAAAACATGCATGTAAACCTGGACCTAGGGGCAGATTCTGGCTGTGCACACAGCTGATGTTTGCCTTGTATAATGTGGGCCCAGCTCCTTAACCCATTCTATATACCATGGACACGACTTCTGACAAATATGTATGTCACATGTTGTTTATGATTGACATGTAATAGTACATGGTAAATGGCCACGGTGCGTTTTCTTTACCGCAGATACAATAAAACTGCAACATTTTTGTTGGGTTTTCGAAAATGACGGCAAACAATGGGGTGAAGGTTTGGGATTTACTAAGAATAACTGTGTTCATCCATCACCCTACAAGTTAAGCCGAGTGCTTCATCAAATATTCTATGTCACCCGATAAACCGCAAACATTTCTCCTGCCTTTTACTGTTTTGTTGAGAAGGGGTGAATCAGAATTATTATTGGCTGCATGAAGATAGACAGATCTAATATTATAATCCCTCCGCCTTTTTCAGCTTTCCTTGTAATTATGTGTAGTGTCACTGCAGAGATGTAGAGTTTACAGCCCGGCGCTGACAAATCGCTATTATCATCATGCTGATATTTCATTTTGCAAAAAGAATTCAGCTAAACTTAAAGTACAATTTTCTAGAAGCTTAGACAAAAAAATCTCTGACCTCATTGGGAGGTGGATTTTCCTTCAAATAATAAAAATAACCAAAACAAACAAAAACAACAAATTATTGTACAGCACTATGAAATACAAGGATATTTAATTTACCAAATTATTGTATGAATCATTCATTTATATGGAAATTTTCAAAGAATTTCTCTATGTTCATATATAATGTATTTTGGCAACACTCATTAACCTCCACTTAACTGGACAACCACACTTCAGAATACAGATAGCCTGGCAGACAACTAACAATATTGGCTGCTGAAGCCGCCGGGCTGTATAAGCTGCAGCCTGCAAAGATATCTCCTGCAAGGATGAAATACTGTGGCGACCATGTCATACATTGCCGTGGTGGCGGGTGCTGATTTTTACATGAATAGAGCATATTGATATTTAGGTTCACCATTAACACACGTACACTTGAAAAAGTTACTCCACACCTGTGTGTCTGTATATGCATGTACAGTGTGTGTGTGTGTGTGTATATATATAATTTAGCCTTTTGCGATTCATTATTTTTTTTTGTAATATACTTCATTGCCTTATTTTGCCTCCATCTCTGCCAAACAGTTTGCCACAGGTGGGCTGCTTCACTGTCCATTTCAAACTCTTTTAGAAGCTCCTTTCAACTGCTGCTCAGCAAGATCTGTACACTGTGAAGGCTGATCGTGGCCTATATTAAAAATAAAAAAGTTATTGTTTAATTCCATCCACCAATACAACATGATTGTTATATATCCATTGATGTACACATATTGACATGATATTCTGTGTGTTCTTTACAGGTGTGTCTTTTTTAAGCACACAGTTTGCCAAACTACCTAGGGGACTGATACATTTAAATTTATCAAAAACCTCAATATCACCAAAAGGTATGTAATGTGTATGATGTCATTTTATTAACATTGTGTGGGTGGGGGTATGTAGATAAAAATCTAGTGCAAAGAACTGAGCCTTTGCCATCCTCTGTGAGTGTGAGTTGTGAGTCCTGCATATACATTATTTGCCAGGTGACACCAAAGTTGAGGAGTTTGACTTTTACTTAATGTACAACCCCTGGTAAAAATTATGGAATCACCGGCCTTGGAGGATGTTCATTCGGTTGTTTTATTTTGTTGAAAAAAAACAGATCACAGACATGGCACAAAACTGAAGTCATTTCAAATGGCAACTTTCTGGCTTTAAGAAACACTAAAAGAAATCGAGAACAAATAATGTGGTAGTCAGTGATGGTTATTATTTTTAACCAAGCATAAGGGAAAAAATTATGGAGTCACTCAATTCTGAGGGAAAAAATTGCGGAATCACCCTGTAAATTTTAATTCCCAAAACTAACACCTGCATCAAATTAGATCTGCTCGTTAGTCTGCATCTAAAAAGGAGTGATCACACCTTGGAGAGCTGTTGCACCAAGTGGACTGACATGAATCATGGCTCCAACACGAGAGATGTCAGTTGAAACAAAGGAGAGGATTATCAAACTCTTTAAAGAGGGTAAATCATCACACAATGTTGCAAAAGATGTTGGTTGTTCACAGTCAACAGTGTCTAAAATCTGGACCAAATACAAACAACATGGGAAGGTTGTTAAAGGCAAACATACTGGTAGACCAAAGAAGACATCAAAGCGCCAAGACCGGAAACTTCAAGCAATATGTCTCCAAAACAGGACATGCACAACAAAACAAATGAGGAACGAATGGTGGAAACTGGAGTCAAGGTCTGTGACCGAACTGTAAGAAACCGCCTGAAGGAAATGGGATTTACATACAGAAAAGCTAAATGAAAGCCATCATTAACACCTAAACAGAAAAAAACAAGGTTACAATGGGCTAAGGAAAAGCAATCGTGGACTGTGGATGACTGGATGAAAGTCATATTCAGTGATGAATCGCGAATCTGCATTGGGCAAAGTGATGATGCTGGAACTTTTGTTTGGTGCTGTTCCAATGAGATTTATAAAGATGACTGCCTGAAGAGAACATGCAAATTTCCACAGTCATTGATGATATGGGGCTGCATGTCAGGTAAAGGCACTGGGGAGATGGCTGTTATTACATCTTCAATAAATGCACAAGTTTATGTTGATGTTTTGGACACTTTTCTTATCCCATCAATTGAAAGGATGTTTGGGGATGATGAAATCTTTTTTCAAGATGATAATGCATCCTGCCATAGAGCAAAAACTGTGAAAACATTCCTTGAAAAAAGACACTTAAGGTCAATGTCATGGGCTGCAAATAGTCCGGATCTCAATCCAATTGAAAATCTTTGGTGGAAGTTGAAGAAAATGGTCCATGACAAGGGTCCAACCTGCAAAGCTGATCTGGCAACAGCAATCAGAGAAAGTGGGAGCCAGATTGATGAAGAGTCCTGTGTGACACTCATTAAGTCCATGCCTCAGAGACTGTAAGCTGTTGTAAAAGCCAGAGGTGGTGCAACAAAATACTAGTGATGTGTTGGAGTGTTTTTTGTTTGCTTTTCATGATTCCATAATTTTTTCCCTATGCTTGGTTAAAAAAATAACCATTACTGACTACCACATTTTTTGTTCATAATTTCTTTTAGTGTTTCTTAAAGCCAGAAAGTTGCCATTTGAAGTGACTTCAGTTTTGTGCCATGTCTGTGATCTGTTTTTTTCAACAAAATAAAACAACTGAATGAACATCGTCCAAGGCCGGTGATTCCATAATTTTTGCCAGGGGTTGTAGATGGCATGCATTTTCATCATAGTATCAAAATGTTGTATGGAATCTATTGAAAACAAAAAGCATTATTGCTAATAAATAGTATACAGTATTACCACAGCTAGGTTTAGTTAATTCTGTATTTTTTATTTTTTTTTTTTTAAATCTGTGATTCAAATCCTATTCCTAGGAGTGAATAGCCTTTCCCAGTCATTGAATGCAATGCAGCTGATTGCAACCACCCTTACCCATCTCGACCTCTCAGGGAATATCCTCCGCGGTGATGAGCTTTCGGTATGTACTGCACTTTGTGTGTATAGACAGCAGTGTTAATGAAACACACAAGTAGTCTTTCTCCCTCTAATGTTATTTGTTTTACATGCGTGCCTCCCCTTTTGTACTATTTGGACATTAATGAGGTTGTTCACTACTTTTACATTGATGGCCTACCCTATGTCTGATTGATCGAGGTCCGACACCCCCACGATCAGCTTCGACCGGTGTCGGAGGCGAGCGCCAGCCGGAGGTACTCACTCGGAGAGCTGCTCCGTCTACTTCTAGTGGCCGGGGCTTGGTACTACAGATCCGCCTCCTATTCAAACCAATAGGAGGCAGATATGCGGCGACTACAAGTAGATAGAGCATCTTGGCAAGTGAGTATTTCCAAAGGCCGACACCGATAGCAGCTGATTCGCAGGGATACCGGTGTCGGACCCGGCCGATCTGACATTGGTGAACAACTATCCTAAGGAGAGGCCATCAAGGTAAAAGTAGTGGACAACCTCTTTAATTATTTGACCTAAATTCTAGTTTATGTAAGAATATTCAGCATTTGCTTTTACAATATATTGTTTTTCTTGTTTATCTTAAGGATGAGTAATCAGTATAAAAGTGGTGGAGACCCCCATTTAGTCTGACTGCTGGAATCTTAGCTATATTTAAGGGTAGAGCTTCACTTTAAGCCATTGTTCATACAGTAATTTTTTAGCTCTGCATTCTTTTATTTTTTCCGTAATCTGTAAAAACCTACAAATTTGTGATAACTTACCCAGAACACCTAGCGTATTATTAATGACTTGTACCAGTATATAGTGTGTGTATTGTGTTCACATTCCAATCCAGTAATTTTTTTTTCCCTTCTAGTATTTGTATACTTTTTTGGCACAGCCAAATGCCATTAAGTACCTGGACTTATCGAGCACTGAGTGTTCAGCAGATGCGGTAATCATGGAATCTTTGTGTCTTTTACTATCTGCCTATAGAACAGGGGATGAAATTGCTGCCGCCATCATCATAGTCTGGTATTTTCATCTAGGCATATTATAGTTAACACTTACGTCTCCAAGGGCTGTAACAAGTAACCGTGGCGCTTGGGGTGAGGTCATGCCAAACCAGAACATGTAGTTATCACTAACCTCACCTCTAAGTAGAACTATCCCGAGCTTAACTGTTGGCCTGTAATTCCTGCTATGTTATTATTCACATGTGTGGAATTACTTGGGTTTATATATTATGTCTATAACTTATGTTTTGTATACACCTGCCTCCACCAGTGATAGACAACTTTCTGCCTATACACAGTGTACACAGAAAACATCCAGCCAGTGGTGGGGATGGGGTTATACATAGTTCAGCATTTACAGAACTGCTAGCTCTATAGGAGAGAAAACAGTGATTTTTAACTGCTGCGAGAAGCCCAGTAACTGATTCAGAGTCTCTGCCCCTACATCGTTACTCTCTGATATGGTTGAAAAACCTGGTGACAGATTACCCTATAACAGTGATGGCTAACCTTGGCACTCCAGCTGTTGCAAAACTACAACTCCCTGCATGCCCTTGCAACCTGCAGCAGTTGAGGCATGCTGGGAGTTGTAGTTCTCCAACAGCTGGAGTGCCAAGGTTCGCCATCACTGCCCTATAACAAAGAAATATTTTTCCTACTTGTAAATTTTTTGGGACGGTAATTGAAACATTTTGTACTCATTGGGATCTGTTGAACACGTTCATGCCGTCATGGCTTGCACGTAATAAGTAGTGTACTATGATATGGTGTGAACTATGCTGTAGTAACTGCACCGTTGTTCTTGCTCTAGGTATGTGGCGCTCTAATGCGTGGTTGCTTACTGCACCTTTCTACACTCAACCTTTCTAGGACATTCTTTCCCCACAGGTATGAACCCCACTTCTCTCCTACCTTCAGTATCATTTTAGTTTACAGATTTGGAGCTTTATGTGTTCTGCCTTTTTTTAAATGAATTACCAGTAATTCAAGATTTTAGTTAAGTAAGCAATGCAATCAAAATTTAGAATCCAGTTTCTGGGTAATTCAGTGTGTCCGGATTGGATGTAGTCTCTAATGACCTAGGAATCAAAATTGCTGTAACCGATGGCCTTTATGACGTACATTTAGAGTACTTGTGCCATCATTCACATCCTTATGGAACAGCCAGTCTTGGCATCATTGGTCTTTTTTGACAGATTGTTGGATTGTTGAGTCTTTTTTTATTGTAATCTTTAACCTTATTAAGGTTGGTGTGTATTTTAAGGCATAGTTGCCTCATGTTTCGGTGAATAGTCACATTAATCATAATGTTCCTCTTTGTAATCTACAGGAAAGGAAAAGAAGTGCCACCTTCTTTTAAACAGTTTTTTAGCAGCTCTCTTGCTTTATCGCACATCAACTTTTCTGGAACTAAGCTCTCCCCTGAGCCTCTGAAGTAAGCTATCTCTTTTTATTATAACTTCAGCATTTCGCTGATTTTCCTGCCCTTCACATTGTGAAGCCTAAACTATTAAACTGTAACAAAAAAACAATATGGGAACAAATAAATATATTTTCTACACAATCAACGAGCGCTACGTATATTAAAAAATATAATAAGTAGCAAAACTATTTACAATGTATAATTACCTCCAGCTGTGTGTCCCTGCACCCCCTGACAAAGCAGGGAGAAACGTTGACAGGGATACATGTCTGGATGGAATTATGGAAATTATACTATGTAGGGTAATTAGTTTCACTTTTTACTCTGGGTATTATCTTTTGTCTTTGCTACTCATTAGTTATGCGTTATAGTTACTGCGCTTTACTTATTGATTTGTCCTATCCTCTTGCCTGTTCTATCTCCAATTATGGTTTGCATTAGGGTTCTGCTGAACCTAGACCTTTATCTGCTTTGTGCCCCTCATGCAGTGGCATGTAAAAGTTTGGACACCCCTGGTCAAAATTACTGTTATTGTGAATAGTTAAGCAAGTTGAAGATGAAATGATCCCTAAAAGGCCTAAAGTTAACAAGGACACATTTCCTTTGTATTTTAGGCAAAAAAAAGTTGTTGTTTTTTTTTTTCGATTTTAAAACGTACAAAAAGTAAGTTTTGCAAAAGTTTGGGCATCATTGGAGATCTGTATGCTCAGATAACTTTGGCCAAGTTTTCAGACATTAAAGGGAACCTGTCAGCAGTTTTGACCGTATTAAGATACGGCTATCACCTTTCAGGGCTTATTTACATCATTCTATAATGCTGTATATCTGCTCTCGATCCGACCTGAAAGAGAAGAAAAATAACTTTTATTATACTCACCCGGGGGAGGCGGTCCGGTCCTGCGCCTCCCATCTTCTTGCTATGTCGCCCTCCTGCTTGCTTCACAAGCTCCCCGGCATCGCGCTCCTGCGCAGGCGTACTTATCTGCCCTGTTGAGGCTTTCCTGCACAGCTGGATGACCAGTGGATGCCGTAGAGTGAAGGGGTGCAGCGTTACATCAGTGGTGGGTCCATTCATTGGAGAAATAGGCACCCCAAAGGCATAGGTCCCATAGCGATATTCCATCAGTTTGAGATGGAAAAACCCTTTATATTTCCAGGTTGCCAGCATTTGTATTATTTGGCTGGCTTTTGAATAGTTTGCATTTATGTGATGGTTCACAGTATATAATGAGATTCCAGTCTGAGTTGTGAGAAATGGAGCTGCTTGGCAATATGTCATTCTTCACATGCCAGCCTCAGGCGGGTCTCTACATTACAGATCTTTACATTGTTTTAGAGTGTGACAGTCGATATACTAAGGAGGGGAGAGAGTGAAATTATCTAAGGCAGGGGTCCCCAACCACCGGTCCGCGGCCCAGAACTGGGCCGTTGCAGTTCTGTTGCCGGTCCGCGCAGCTCAGAATGCTGGACACACGGGGAGCCGGTGGCTGTAGCACTGTAGTGACAGCTGCAGCCGCCGGCTCCCAGAAGACGGCAATGCTCACCTTCCGTCCCTGCATCCCTGTCCCGGCGCGGCAGCTTCTTCATATGCTGAGCGGTCACGTAGTACCGCTCATTAAGGTCGTGAATATGGATGCGACTCCACTCCCATAGGCGTGGCGTCCATATTCATGACCTTAATAAGCGGTACCAAGTGACCGCACCGCACAGGAAGAAGCTGACGCGCAGGGATAGAAATGCAGGGAAGTTCAGCGGCGGTGTCAGGGTAAGTATGATGGGGGAGGAAGGGGGAGCCCAGCCATGCATACAAGGATGGGAGGGTGTGAGCGGAGCCATGTATACCAGGATGGGACAGGGGAGCCATGTATACAAGGATGGGAGGGGGAGCGGAGCCATGCATACAGGATGGGACAGGGGAGCCATGTATACAAGGATGGGAGGGGGAGCGGAGCCGTGTATACAAGTATGGGAGGGGGAGCGGAGCCATGCATACAAGATGGGACAGGGGAGCCATGTATACAAGGATGGGAGGGGGGGAGCGGAGCCATGTATACCAGGATGGGAGGGGGAAGCGGAGCCATGTATACAAGGATGGGACAGGGGAGCCATGTATACAAGGATGGGAGGGGGGAGCGGAGCCATGTATACCAGGATGGGAGGGGGAAGCGGAGCCATGTATACAAGGATGGGACAGGGGAGCCATGTATACAAGGGTGGGAGGGGGGAGCGGAGCCATGCATACAGGATGGGACAGGGGAGCCATGTATACAAGGATGGGAGGGGGAGCGGAGCCATGTATACAAGTATGGGAGGGGGAGCGGAGCCATGCATACAAGATGGGACAGGGGAGCCATGTATACAAGGATGGAGGGGGGAGACATGTATACAAGGATGGGAGGAGGTAGCGGAGCCATGCATACAAGATGGGACAGGGGAGCCATATATACAAGGATGGGAGGGGGGGAGCCATGTATACAAGGATTGGAGGGGGGGAGCGGAGCCATGTATACCAGGATGGGAGGGGGAAGCGGAGCCATGTATACAAGGATGGGACAGGGGAGCCATGTATACAAGGATGGGAGGGGGGGAGCGGAGCCATGTATACCAGGATGGGAGGGGGAAGCGGAGCCATGTATACAAGGATGGGACAGGGGAGCCATGTATACAAGGGTGGGAGGGGGGAGCGGAGCCATGCATACAGGATGGGACAGGGGAGCCATGTATACAAGGATGGGAGGGGAGCGGAGCCATGTATACAAGTATGGGAGGGGGAGCGGAGCCATGCATACAAGATGGGACAGGGGAGCCATGTATACAAGGATGGGAGGGGGGAGACATGTATACAAGGATGGGAGGAGGTAGCGGAGCCATGCATACAAGATGGGACAGGGGAGCCATATATACAAGGATGGGAGGGGGGGAGCCATGTATACAAGGATTGGAGGGGGGAGCGGAGCCATGCATACAAGATGGGACAGGTGAGCCATGTATACAAGGATGGGAGGGGGGGAGCCGAGCCATGCATACAAGATGGGAGGGTGGGAGCAGAGCCATATATACAAGGATGGGAGGGTGGGAGCAGAGCCATGCATACAGGATGGGACAGGGGAGCCATGTATACAAGGATGAGAGGGGGGAGCGGAGCCATGTATACATGGATGGGAGGGTGGGAGCGGAGCCATGCATACAAGATGGGACAGCGGAGCCATGCATACAAGGATGGGAGGGGGGAGCGGAGCCATGCATAAAGGATGGGACAGAGGAGCCATGTATACAAGGGTGGGAGCGGAGCAATGCATACAATATGGGACATGGGAGCCATATATACAAGGATGGGAGGGTGGGAGCGGAGCCATGCATACAGGATGGGACAGGGGAGCCATGTATACAAGGATAGGAGGGGGGAGTGGATCCATGTATACAAGGATGGGATGGTGGGAGCGGAGCCATGCATACAAGATGGGACAATGGAGCCATGCATGCAAAGATAGGAGGGGGGGGAGCCGAGCCATGCATACAGGATGGGACAGGGGAGCCATGTATACAAGGATGGGAGGGTGGGACCGGAGCCATCCATGCAAGGATGGGAGGGTGGGAGCGGAGCCATGAATACAAGGATGAGAGAGTGGGAGCAGAGCCATGCATACAGGATGGGACAGGGGAGCCATGCATACAGCAGGGGGAGCCACACAGAGCTGGACAGGATGGGGGGGAACCACACATACCGGGATAGGAATGAGGGGACAATGCATACCCGGCTTATACTTGAGTCAATAAGCTTACCCAGTTTTCTGTGGCAAAATTAGGTGCCTCGGTTTATACTCGGGTCGGCTTATACTCGAGTATGTATATATATATATGAGTATATATATATATATATATATATATATATATATATATATATATAATCAATCAGTACTTTGTAGGGCCATCATACTATACATGGGGGGATTATATGTGTGGGACCATCTTGCTATACATACTACAACTCGTCCATAGCCCCACCCCCATATGACAAAAGCCACGCCCCTGTCCCACCTCCATCCCCGCCCTGCTGAGCCATGGAAGAATGGTCGTGCTTGAAGCCGGTCCCTGGTGCAAACAAGGTTGGGGACCACTGATCTAAGGTGTGCTCATTTGCTTGATGTACAGAATTTGCTACTTACATTCACACCTAGAGGCTAAATTGTGTTTGTTGTGACTGAAAAAGAGCAGTGTCTGGGAAATACGTCTAAAATAATGCTACACCTAAAATAAGACACTTAAGGGTGCTTTCACACTTGCGTTTGAGCGACCTGCGCCTGTCTGCGCATGGCCGCCGCTAAGCTCTGCCCCCGGCCGCGCCTCCCGGCGGCTCCGCCTATGAGAGCATGACGCCGCATGCGACCTGCGTACCCTATCTTTAGCATTGGGTATGCAGGCCATGCGCAGGTATGCGTTTGGCGGCACATGCGTCCTTTTGACTGGTGCGCCGAGTGCACCAAAAAGCAACATGCAACATTTTGCGGCGTCATGCGCCCATAGGCGGAGCCACCCTGAAGAGATGCGGTCGGGGGCGGAGCTTAGCGGCGGCCGTGCGCATACAGGCGCAGGTCGCTCAAACGCAAGTGTGAAAGCACCCTTAGAGAAGATGCGGACACAGATATGCATGCAAATGTTTCTGGAAGTGCTCAGCGCCAGTGATGTGAGGATAAGATATGGCCTTGGGGCAGATTTTTTTTATTTTAGCTTTTTTTTTTTTACGTCCATAATCTGTTGACTCCGTGACTGATGACAGAGAATAAATTGGCAGGTATTTTGATTTATCCCTCTTTTAGAGGCTGCGCTATAATGAAACCTGCTTTCTTTTGGATGTACAGTCATGGCCAAAAGTTTTGAGAATGACACAAATATTATATTTTCACATGATCTGCTGCCCTCTGGTTTTTATGTGTGTTTGACAGATGTTTTTATCACAGACAGAAATATAATAATTGCAAACATATGAGTAACAAAAGCTTATATTGACAGTTAGAATGAGTTAATGCAGCAAGTCAATATTTGCAGTGTTGACCCTTCTTCTTCAGGACCTCTGCGATTCTCCCTGGCATGCTCTCAATCAACTTCTGGACCAAATCCTGACTGATAGCAGTCCATTCTTGCACAATCAATGCTTTCATTTTGTCAGAATTTTTAGGTTTTTGTTTGTCCACCCGTTTCTTGATGATTGACCACAAGTTCTCAATGGGATTAAGATCTGGGGAGTTTCCAGGCCATGGACCCAAAATCTCTATGTTTTGTTCCCTGAGCCATTTAGTTATCACCTTTTCTTTATGGCAAGGTGCTCCATCATGCTGGAAAAGGCATTGTTGATCGCCAAACTGCTCTTGGAGGCTTGGGAGAAGTTGCTCTTGGAGGACAATTTGGTACCATTCTTTATTCATGGCTGTGTTTTTAGGCAAGACTGTGAGATAGCCGATTCCCTTGGCTGAGAAGCAACCCCACACATGAATGGTTTCAGGATGCTTAACAGTTGGCATGAGACAAGACTGGTGGTAGCGCTCACCTTGTCTTCTCTGAATGAGGCGTTTTCCTGATGTCCCAAACAATCGAAGAGGGGATTCATCAGAGAAAATAACTTTACCCCAGTCCTCAGCAGTCCACTGCCTGTACCTTTTGCAGAATATCAGTCTGTCCATGATGTTTTTTCTGGAGAGAAGTGGCTTCTTTGCTGCCCTCCTTGAGACCAGGCCTTGCTTCAAGAGTCTCTGCCTCACAGTGCGTGCAAATGCACTCACACCTGCCTGCTGCCATTCCTGAGCAAGCTCTGCACTGCTGGTAGCCCGATCCCGCAGCTGAAACACTTTTAAGAGACGGTCCTGGCGCTTGCTGGTCTTTCTTGGGCACCCTGAAGCCATTTGGCAACAATGGAACCTCTCTCCTTGAAGTTCTTGATGATGCGATAGATTGTTGACTGAGGTGCAATCTTTCTAGCTGCGATACTCTTCCGTTAGGCCATTTTTGTGCATTGCAATAATGACTGCACGTGTTTCTTTAGAGATAACCATGGCTAACAGAAGAGAAACAATGATGCCAAGCACCAGCCTCCTTTTAAAGTGTCCAGTGGTGTCATTCTTACTTAATCATGACAGATTGATCTCCAGCCATGTCCTCATCAACACCCACACCTGTGTTAATGGAGCAATCACTGAAAAGAGGTTAGCTGGTCCTTTTAAGGCAGGGCTGCAATGATGTTGAAATGTGTTTTGGGGGATAAAGTTCATTTTCTAGCCAAATATTGACTTCACAAGTAATTGCTATTAAGCTGATCACTCTTTATAACATTCTGGAGTATATGCAAATTGCCATTAGAAAAAGTGAAGCAGTAGACTTTGTAAAAATTAATATTTGTGTCATTCTCAAAACTTTTGGCCATGACTGTAATATGACCAACAAATTCTTGCTGAAGCCTCACTGACCCTGTATCATTTAGTTGGCGATCACTTGTACTTTTATGTGCTTGTTGGGTTTATTACAGACTTTCTTTGACCTGAAGGTTTTTTTTTTTTTTTAGTGAATTTAGGGTGTGCCAAAAAAACTGGCCGTGCAAGTATTTGCTGTCACATCCCGAGAGCACATATTTTCTGTGATCTGCGGCTTTAAGAAATATATCAGCAGACAGTCAGACCTTTAACGTGCACCTGGGATTCTGCTGGCTAGGTGGGGTAGACCTCAAGATTATTAGAAGTGTCAATTAATGGCTTCTATCTTGCACTGTAGTCACTGCCTTTTCACTCTACTTTACAAACACATTGATGCCAAAGACTACAATCGAATGTGACAGCCGCAGCTGTTCCTTTTCATAGTACAGCGCTCTATTACCCTGATTTGCTGTATGGAATAACCTTTCCTTACTCAGTTGTTGCAGCTAGTCACATAGTAATTTTTTTTTTTTATATTTCTTGCAATGTAAGGTTTTTTTTTAGAAGCAGTTGAGGGACTCTCAAATCTGAAATTACAAAAGTAAGCAGTATGTGTAACGCATAAATCTGTGAACGAATACATTGTAACCAATAGCTTTGTGATATATCTTTGTGTACAGAGTAGCATTGTAATTGGTGACCCTTCTATACTGTAGGTTTGGTAAATCATGGATGGAGGAGGGTATGCTATGAAGAATGACTGTTCAAACCAAATACAGGCACTTGCTGTACCCTTGGTGTGGCCAAAAATTTAAGTCCACCTTTCCACCTACCTGATTTCCCTCTATTGCTACGTCAATTAGGGTTAGTCTTATCAGCACAAATTGACAGTTCAAACCAAGTCCAGGCAGTCGGTTCATTCTTGGCGTGACCAAACAGTTCAGTGCACCTTCCCACCTACTTGTGTACTTATTTTCCACCTTCACCCTTCTCTGACTCCAGCAAAGCCAAAGCTGTTAATCAAGTAAAGGGCAGAGTGCGCCTGTGCTTGGTTTGAACAGTCACTTTGTGTTGACAGACTCACTATAATACTGTCACTTGCTCTTTAGAGGAAGATTACAGACAAATGCAGTACATGTTGACAAAGTGTCATTTTGTAATCTAAGCTGAGGATTACTTGGTAGAAATTAAAATCCCAATAAAAGTGACCTTTTCATGCAAGTGACTGCTTAAAAGTAAATGTCCACTTTTACCTAAGAAGGGTGAAATCTCTGTACTGCTTTCATAGCGTCAGGGGCAATAGTGGCTATACAGCAAAAAAACATAGGAGGATAAATATTTAGTCATAAAGGGTCCGTTTAACGTTAGGCAACCGGCGGCACAAAAAAAACGCTGAACAGCTCCATTTTTGCTGATCGACAGTCTTTTGATAGCCTCTTTACACAGGCTGACCCAGCTTCAGACATGTACTGATCTATCTGTAATAAATCATTCCGGGCAGATAGGTGCCATTGTTCTCGGCAGCACAGGTCCTGTTTACACAGGATATTGTGTTGCTCAGAGCGATGATTGTTTGTGCAAACCTAAAGATCAGTTCATTCAATGAATGGGCATTTTGCTTGTTTGTCACGGGGACTAGCAGCCTGTTTAGATTTAGTATACTTCCGGTACATAGAAAGGATGCAGCAACATGGAGGACATTATACAGCAGAGCTCAACTCTGTTTATCTGAATCAATCTCTGATGTGAAGTAAAACACTAGTTACAGAGCTCTGCACCATGTTTTCTGCCTGTTCCCTTCCTTGCTGCTCACTACTCCACCGTCCTCTCTATAGAAGATAATGGGCTCTGTGACATTACACCCAGAGCATGTCTCATTTGAGCATGATGCACTTGAACTGCATCTTCACAGTGGATGACAAGTTCATGAGTTTGGGGAAAGTGGAAGAAATGTCTGATGGAGAAGGAAGCTGATTTGTCTGATAAGATACCGTACATTACAAAGTTTCTTATAATAGCCTGTACGATTGATTTATGCAAAGTTTGTTGAAAGTACAGTTCTAAGTCTTTTGAGCAACGGTCATATGATCTAATTTTCCTATATTAACAGACAGTTGATTTTAAGCAGATCTCACCAAATTTAGTTGGATCTGGTAATAGGCTGCAAATAAATATCAACCTCAGCTACCAGACACCTGACAGCATCTTATCTTTACTGGGGAAAAGTAACCGTGGTTGAATCTTAAAATGTTCTATCCCTTCTTTTCTCCTGGCATCATCTGATCAGGGAATATTCTGAAGGTCCCCAAACAAATGAGATGGACTAGCCAAAATTGCCAGTTGTATAGACCTCTTGAAGAGTAAATAAACTTTAACATTTTTTATATGGTTTAGGCCATTAAATTCTGAGAAGATTGATTGGGGTGTTGGTATTTAGAACCCCAACAATTGCTCAAAAGACCTGTTAGAAGTGCGCAGTTCAGGTGACAAACACACAGCTCCTGCTTGAGAGTGAAGGATGGATGCAGTAGAAAGTCGAAGACTTCAATAAATCTGTCCCATCTCCTGAGCTGCTGACTTCTAAGAATTTTTTGAACGATCGATTCAGGTCTCCGGGACCTGAACACCCACCAAATCTGTTGAGGATTAAAAGACCTAAAACATAAAAAGTTAACTTTTATATAATTTTGTATAAGTCTTCAAGTGTGTTTGGGGGTGTTAAAAAAAAAAAAAAAAAAAAACGAGAATGCAGCGACCCCATGAGAAGTAGGTTAGATAGAACTAATAGTAAAATAACTACAAATGCAATCTCGTAGACGAGGGTTTAATGAGCACAAATCAATGGCGTTATATTTATGTTCATCATATAAAATTAATTTAAGCATGGTACTTGACAAAAAGGCTACCAATGATTTCCACAAACAGCTTTCCTATGTTGAGTCATAATACATTTGCCTACATTTTGTCAGCTGTTCTTAAATAGGAGCAGATGGCAATGTGCTATATTTTATAATTGTCTTCTTTGTGTAGACCACAATGATGGCTAATAGAAAAATACGATTCATGGATTTCACAAAATATGGCACATTATAGAGATTGCAAGTTATTATGTTCCAAATTATCTTTTGACTTTGCAAATAAAGAAGTACGGTAGTCATGGTGTAAATTTATTTAGTACTTGCTATATTCTAAAACGAACATCTGGGATTCTGGAAAAGGGATGTTTGCCAGAATTGGCTCGAAGGAAGTAAATTTTTTTTATTGTTATTTTTTAAAGAGTAACTTGTTTCGGCTGAACTTGCATGTTTGGATCTGCCTCCTGCTCCTCCCTCAACCTCCTCTCTCCATAGACTGTTATGGGCAACAGCTGCCTTCTCTGATCTCAGAAATGGGGAAAGTCTGTATTCACTGAAGACTCATTTTGCCGCTGAATGCAGAGCTTACATCAGTCCAGGAGGAGAAAAAAATAGATTTCTATATCAAGATATATTACAAAGCTTTTCTTTTTATTTTTAATGTGTGCTGTTGATTTATGACATAAAAATTAAAATGGTGATTTAACCTTTAAAGGGAACCTGACAATTGATACATGTATCAGGCCCTGGCTGTATGATTTCAGCCAGGTATGTTTTACTCTGAAAGTCTGCAGCC